>VBSM01002153.1:52568610-52598160 GCA_008086735.1 Cheirogaleus medius
AAACTCCTGGGCTCAAGCAATCCTCCTGCTTCAGCCTCCCGGGTAGCTGGGACTTCAGGCATGCACCATCATGCCCGGCTAATTTTTTCTATATATTTTCAGTTGGCCAATTAATTTCTTTCTATTTTTAGTAGGGACGGGATCTTGATCTTGCTCAGGCTGGTTTCAAACTCCTGACCTTGAGCAATCCTCCTGCCTCAGCCTCCCAGAGTGCTAGGTTTACAGGTGTGAGCCACCGTGTCCAGCCAAAGGATATTTTAAAAGCATAACCACAATATTATTATAAGGAATGCAGATGTGGTTTAATATTCAAAAAGCAAAAAATGTAACTTACTACATGAATAAAATAAAGGGAAAAATAAGTGATTATCACAATAGATGCAACAAAAGCATGTGACAACATTCAACATTCATTTATGATTCTAACAAATAAATAAACTCTTGAACTAGGAACAGAAAGGAACTTCCTTCTGATAAATATTATCAATATCTTCAAAAAACTTACAGAAAATATCATACTCAGTGGTGAAATATTTAAAGTTCCCCTGCTAAGATCAAAAATAAGGTAAATATTCCCTTTATCACCATTTCTATTTAATTATATCAGAGACCATAGCTAACGTAATAAGGCAAGATAAGAAATGTCATAAAATTCCAAAATCAAAGGCACACATTATTTTTTTTAAAAACCCTAATGGACCTGAAGATAAATTATGAGACTTAATAAGAAAAATAAGTAAGGTCACTATATAAAAAGGCCAATAATACATAAGAAATTATTGTATTCATTTATACCAGCAAGAATTATAAAATTAGATTTTTAAAGACAAAACTATTTTCAAAAACAAGAACATTAAATACATAGAAATAAATCTACTGAAAATGTGCAAACCTCTTCATAAAACTACAATATATTTTAGAAAGAAATTAAAGAAGAGTTAAATAAATTAAGAGATATATTATGTCCATAGATTTGGAGGATCAATATTATAAAGGTGTCAATTATCCATATATTAATCTATAGATAGATTCTATCCCAATTAAAGTCATAACATTTGCTAAAAAATATTGTCAACTTGCTTCTAAAAATGTATGTAAGGACAAAGGGTCAAAAATAACCAAGACAATCTTGAAAGTTAGAGAATTAAATTACTAGATATGATAATTTTCTATAAAGCTTCAGCAATTCAAAAGTGTGAGATTGACAAAGATAGATAAACCAGTGCTGCAAATAGAATGTCTAGAGACAGACCCTGCACGTGTGGACATCGGTCTGTGACAAAGGAGGCGCCATAGGTCAGCAAGGAAAGAATGGTCTTTCCAAGACATGGATGTCCGCACAGTGAAAACAAAGCTAAATCTAGACACATATTTCACACCAAACACAAAAATAAATTTCTGGTGGAGTGTAGATTTCAATGTGAATGGTAAATCAATAAAGCAAAATAGCATAGTATCTAGAGTAGGCAAAGATTTCTTAAACAGGACACAAAAAGCATGAATCATAAAGAAAAAGACCAATAATTGTTCTCTATCAAAATCAAGACTCATATTTACCAAAAGATACCACCAGTTTAATAAAAATTACTACCCCAAGGAGGTGCCAATATATACCTATCACAATGACTAAATTTTTTTAAAAAAAGCTAATAATTCCAAGTGATGGCAAGGATGGGGAGCAGATGCACTATCATACACTGCTGAGGGTGTAAATTAGTAACACTCTTTTGAGAAAGTGTCTTCAGTATCTACTAGAGCTGAATATATGCATATTCAACATAACCCAGAAATTCCACTCCTAGATCTATTTCCCAACAGAAAATAATTACATATGTGTACTAAAAGACAAAAATGATCATAGTAGGAACAGGAGCATAGCAAATATAAATAGGAAAATATAAATAAAATAAGCCTCTCCACAAAAGCTGTTGGGAGAAAACAGCTTTAAACATGAGCCCTCTTTCCTCTATTTTTTATTGATCCCCCCATCAGTTAAAGCAATTAACCTCTTAGTTTCTTAAGACTTAAGCACTCTTCTGTAGCCTTTAATAGGCAAGGGACTTAATTCGGGCCCCCAAGCTTCCTCAAATAGATTCTCTCTTATCCCCAGGATGTCAGGCTCCTGTCCAAAGCTCACTCTGCTATTTCTTACTAAAGGACAGACAAATAACTAAGTCTCAAGCCTTATAGCCTTTTTGTCAGTAAGACTTTATTGGATGAAGCTATTTCAAACAAAAAAATGATAGATGATTGATAGATATAGATAGATAGATAGACCAGACTTATCTATGTGATATTTTGAAAACACTCAGGTATAAGAATCAAAAGGATAGTAACTTTATTTGATGCTTCCAACTGAATCCCAGTCCTAAATCAAGAAGGAGAAGCAGGTAGCCTAGGTTTGGCCATAACAAGAAAAGTCCAGGGGACATTGCCTAAAACTTGACAAGACAAAATGACTGGTCATCAATACACTGAAGCCATTTCCCAAGTGAACCTCGGTTAAGCAGAGAGGCAGGCACAGGACCCTTAGGACGGCTGGGACCTGGGCCCTTCTCCTTGGACTCCTAGACTGGCTGGCCTTAGAGGTCACCTCATTCAGTTGTTAGCTTTTCCCAGACATTTTAATTTATATATTTGAAATAAGTAGAACTCAACTGTCCTATATACATTTCTTACCACGAAGTCCAAAAAGTAAAGTATGCAACTGAGGTGATGAGGGGTCTCACCTGCCCCCATCCTCATCTGTCCAGAGCCCTGAAGAGTTCCAGGGATCTAGTTTAAGAACAGCAGATCTGGCCCAACTCCCTCATTTTACCATAAGATGAATCCCAAACCCTGAAGTGTAAGTGCCTTATTCATGATCTCAGAGGTACCCAGTGGCAACTCTGAAACCAGACCCTAATTCTCACCTGACACACAGCCCAGTGATGTCTCCATGACACCTGGAATTCCCAAACTGGGACACATATCCTTCCAGCAGTAGCCAATGAGTGGTCAGTCGGGGCAACCAGAGAGCCCCAGGTAACCAAGGCACATGCTGGAGCATTGCTTTATTCACAAGTTCGGCAAAGATTTGGAATGAAACAGATTCACGTATATTATAGAGTAGAAGGCACATTTTGTGCAAAATTATTTTTTGAAACCCATACAATTTAAAGAAAATGTTGAGCCTTCTGAGAGCCACTTTTGATTTTAGTGGCCGATTCCCCTGGAAGGTCACCTTCATGTCCCTCTGCCCTAATGGAGACTTCAATTAAAAACACTACTAAGCGCTGCTTCATTCTCTTGCCTTCAGTAAGTAGCATAAAAATGACCAGCTGTGTGATTTGGGGAAAGTTACTTAACCTTTCTGTGTCTTGATTTCCTCAGTTATAAAATGGAGATGATAATAGTACCCACATCCTGGGACTGTTGCTTAGAACAATGCCTGGGATATTGTAAGCTTCCCAAATTAGAATATCATTGTTTTTACCATTCATATACTTGATATTTATAATTACTGTTCTGTATATAACTAGCACAGAAAATAAGCCATATGCATATGCTGGGTACACTTTAAAGCATCTTGAATGTATAAGGCATAATTTTTTAAGATAGTTGGCTCAATAACTATGCTACAGTCATAGGTCATAAAATTAACATGGACAGGATACTTACCCTTTCTGAAATCCTGACAGTTGTTCTGTTTGGGGAATTGAAGAGAGCTACCCAAATAGAATCCCAAGAGAAGAAAGATGACTCTTAGATAAACAACCATAAACAGATTTCAGTATCATCATTAGAGCAACAAATCACCCTTCAAAAACACCAGCTGACAGCTTCTGATCCAGTACTGATGGGAAAGTAAATCCTGTTGGGGTGAAATAATTGAGGGAAATATGGCCGGATTAGATGTCATCCGATGAGTTTACATTCTCTAATAATTTAAACAGTCATTGGATCTGCTGGTCCTGCTTTATCCAGCTATGCAATACTTAACATTTTATGGCTACTTCCAGTTGCTCTCCCTCAGCCCTCCCTCCTGGCCTAGGATTTGTTTAGATAAACTGGATTTCCTGGGTGTGATGTGAAATAAATTAGCCATGCGGATGGCAGTCTTCCCACCAGGCTCCACTGGTTTCTTGCACATACTGCCTTCTTCTAAGTGCTCAGAAGCACATCTTAACAGCAACTCAGCCGCACCAAAAGCAAAGAACCACTCGTCGTGCATCTGCTGGCCCAATCAAGCAGGAAGAATTGATTCAATTACCAGATTGTACCATGTGCCTCGTTTGCTGCTGAAGACAGCATGAAAAGCTGAGAGGCTATTTTAGCATTTGAGTCAAAGCAAATGGGAAGGGCCAGAGGGAGCCCAAGGCTGACTCCAGGATTCCTTGTGGCCCATTGCAGCTTGGCCACCTCCCCTGAGTTCACGCAGCACCCATCCCCTCTGGCTTCCTGGATTCATTCATGAAATCCCATGTTCATATTTTCATATTTATGATTTCACATTTGCTCTCTGCCTTCACTTTTGCCCTTTTCCCATCTGTTCTTATGAGGCAGCCACATAAGCAGAAAAAATAAGAGACCTTAGAAATTCATTCCATGAAGTAAAAATTTACTGTCTCAGCTGCATGGGTGGAACACAAAAGAAAGAGGGTGATCATTGTGTAACTAACTCACTTTTGCACACTTGACAGCTGCGGAGCACACTTGCTTGGTGTCTTAGGTCCAGGTTGGGGGCAGTGGGCTTGATTTTCCGGAATCCAAAGGTTGTCTTTCTTCTTGATCTGTGTAGCAAGGGTTCTTCTGGAAGGCAACGTTCACCAAGTGCTCACTGTGAATATTTGGCTCACTCACTCGGAGAGTCTCAGGAATTCACTCACTGTTGCCACTGCCACTGGGAGTAAGAAAATGGAAGAGCTTAAAGGGAGCATAGAGATCATCAAATCTAACCACATTATTTTACAGATGAGGAAACAAAGCCAGAGAAGTAATCACTCTCCTAAAGTCATATACCAGGTGACTGGAGCCAAGACCAGAAGCCTACAGCAAATTTTCACAGTACAAGCCCCCTGAGTCCTATGCACCCCATTCTTATGTTGAGTCCCCAGTGGACTCATGCTCAGCAAAGCCATGTCGGTGACAAAGGGGACACTTCTTCCAGGGCTGTAGATTCATATATCCTTTCTAGGTGACACAAGTATTCCCTCTGATCCATAAAAATTCCACTTCAAGAAATACATTCTATAGATAATCTATAGCTGTTCTTGCAAGGGAGTAGGTGGAAAAGGGTAACTATGTGAGATGATGGATATGTTCATTTGTTCCACTATAGTAACCATTTTACTATATGTATCTTATAATATCATGTTGTATACCTTAAATATACACAATAAAAATAAATTAAAACTAATTTTCAAAAACAAACAAAAAAAAAGAAGAAATACATTCTAAAGAACAGAGATGTGTATGAGGTTATATGTAAAAATAGCTTAGCAATGAATAGTATGGAAAGGGAGCTAAATGTTTAAAAATAATGGATTCATTAAGTAAATCATGAAATACCCATATTATGTAGGAAATACTGTAAAATCATTAGCATAATTTTATTTTAAAAATCTGTTAACTTAGGAAAAGAAAAAACATTATTGTTAAGTGAAAAAGAAACAGATCTCAAAACTGTACATATGATATCATGGCCAAGCGTGGTGGCTTATGCCTGTAATCCTTGCACTTTGGGAGGCTGAGGTGGAAGGATCACCTGAGCCCAGGAGTTGGAGGCTGCAGTGAGCTATGATGATGCCACAGCACTCCAGCCTGGGAAACAGAGAACAGAGCAAGATCCTGTTTAAAAAAAAAAAAACCTATATTATACCAATCTTAAAATTACAGAGAAAAAGACAGAAGATTTGAAGGACATATATCAATTGTGAATAATGTTTATTTCTGGTTAATTGGATCATGAGAGGAGTTTTCCTCTTTGTACTATTCTATGAGTTTTTTCCAAGTTGTATACACTGATTTATGTTTTGATTTTAATTTTTGTTTTTAGTTTTTTAAAGTATGCTATATTTTCCAGATTGGAAACTAACAGTACACAACCTTCAAAGTAAGAAGGGTAAAACATACAATTGACTGAAAAATAAATATAGCAGAGGTTAATATCAAAAACCCAAGAACACACAAGTATAATCAGGATCCCAGGATAAATTGATAAATCCAATCCCCAAAATATACACTAATATATTAAGTACAACTAGGCTAATTACTCACATCAAGAATATTTTACTATATTCAATAGGATATTTTAAAGAGATATAACTGAAACATAAAGAATTAAAATTTGAAAAAGAATATATTCCATGTATAATTAATGAGTTGATTATGCAACCTCTTAAAAAAGGGTAAGAAATAGAGTTTTTATGTACGACGCATATGAAATTAAGATAGAAAGAAAAAACAGGACAGGTGCAATGAAGCGTGCACAAGAAGATGAATCCAATCCTGAATATATCCACTTTTACATTCACCTTAAAGACTATTGTTGATTTTAATATTTTAATTAGGAAAAATATTACTTAAACAAACCAAACATTCCTTCATTTCTGCTCTTGAATAACCACACTACAGAGAACTTCTCTGAACCCAGTTTTCCAGGTCCTGAGGTAACTAGGCCCACCCGACCCCAACTTAACTTTATCCTGCTTCCTGTACCTACTCCACACATTTTCTCAGAAGCACTGAGTTCCTACCATAAAAGGCATGATCACGTGAAAGACCAGTGATTCAGTCCTCAGACTTCCAGCATCGTTTGATGCCAGACAGAACCACATGCTAACTAGCCCTGACCATTCCTGTACTCGCTGTCCAGTTATGGTCAAGTCTGGACTTTCTCTTGTCTTTGCTGGAATCAGCTCCTCCAGCTGGGTCTGTTTCCAAAGCTCAAAGTCCCTTTCCTCGCTCCAACGTCCTCTAGTGGCTCTTCAAATGCAGTGGTTCGCCCGTCTTGAGTCTGTATGCACTGGAGCCATGACATGTGACATCAATTGAGCTGGAGATTCTTCAGGAAAAGCTAACACAGGGGAAGAAAGGCATTTGGGGACAAGAACGAAAATTGAATTACCTATGAAAAGAGGTAAACTCACATCCTCCAACAGTCAAAGCATGGCTGAAAGTTAGCAAGAGTTTAAGGATTTTTGTTTAAAGAAATATTTAGCTAGGGTAGCTGAGCTTTATTAGCAAATTCATTCACCATAGACACAGAAAAACCATGGGGGTCTTCTACACTTGTTGACACTATGTAGCTCCTGAAGATGTCACTGTGTAAGATCAAACCTGAGTGATTTGGCAGGGACAAGAGAAGGGCAGTAAGTCACCCATCAGGGATGCTTCTTCTAACCCCCTATCATCTAAGTGATTTCGGGAAGTTATAAAAGATATTTGAACATAATTTTAGGCACTTGTATTTCTAAAGTTGTTTCTGAGCAATCTTCAAAGAAGCAAGTGAGTTTAAGAAGAAAATCAGACCAAAACTCTTGAGCCAGTTGGTTTTCCCTAAGCCCCAGCCTTATATAAAAAAATTTTAAAAAATAGAATTTTCCTTCCAGAGAACTCTTAGATAGGGTTCATCTGACAGAGGCATGGATAAGGTACAGTGGAAAATGAGCATCATTGAATGGCCTTGTGTGAGAGGAGACTGTAGCTTTAGTTTTACCTATTAAAATCATGTTAGTGTACAAATTCTTGGCAGGAAATTAAATGATGCTAACAGATGTAGATAGCAGTATCTGAGTGCCCACAGCAGTTTCTCTTTTAATATAATGAAATAAAACAGAAACAAAAAAAAATCCTTGTTTCTGAACATCTGTTTTCATCTTGAAACTACCAGAGGCAAGGTGATGAGATTGATCTTTTGCAGTTGTGTGAACACGTCAGGCAGAAAAGGTGTGAGGGGCTGGTTCTGGACCTCAGGGCCTAATGGACACACCAGTAGGAGAGATGGCCACCCAGGAGGCAGCTCCCCTAGCCGCAGTGGTGTGTGGCAGGAGCTGGCTGCAGCCTTTCAGAATCATCCATTTCCTGGGTGCTGGGAAACCGCAGCCCGAGGCAGGCGTGTTGAGGGGCACTGGCTGGGGCCTGCTGATTCTGTCACTGAATCCAATTTCCTCGTGGCATCATTGTTAGTATCTTCCGCAGCCTCAAGAAGTCAGATAACACAGGGGTAAAAAGGCTTCTGGGGCCAAGAACGAAAATCGAATTACCTATGAAAATAGCAACACTACTATTCCCTGCTGTTCTCCCATGCAAGCTATACCCCTATTCTAAAGATGTAAGGGAAGCAAATCAAGAATGGATAACGTGGTCAATGAATCAGTGACAAGCACATAGTTCATTGCCAAATAATAGACAGAATATTACATCAGTTATGGTTTTTAAGACAATATTATTTATATTTTACATATAAATGCATTGATAACATTCTGAAAGGTCAGGTCTGATATTAATGGCTCCCTCTAAGTGTGTAAGCTCTGGAAGAGGTGTCCACTGAGAAAGCACTACTAACCTAAGCGGAGGAGATTCGAGAAGGCCTCCTGGGTAGAGCAGGTGATGCAAGGGGTTAATTTTGAAGTATAAGGAGGAATTACCTAAGCAAACAAGGCAAAGAACCCCTCGTTTTCCTTTGCTGTATTCCAGACAAAGGGTCCAACTCATGCAAAGCAATGGGAATATAATAGCTTATCATTTTAGAGTATTACCAGCAATTCAATATTGCCAGAATAAAGGATGCACACAGGGGCTAAGAGATGAGAAGTAGACAGATATTTGATCGTAGAGGGCCTGATGTTTAATTCCAAATAATTTTATTGTTTTCCAAAGACATTAGAAAGCTTATATTTGAATACAAGTAACAAAAGGATCATCCTAGAGTGATTCAAATCATAAAGACATCTATTGCCTCACTTACTGGTCAGCTCTGATGCAGCAACAAATGTCCTCAAGATCTCAGTGGCTTACAACAGAGCAGTGCATTTCTTGCTCACACTGCATGTTAGCTGTTAGCTGACAGTGGCCCTCTCCTCCACCAGGTAGCTTCTTTATCCCAGGGTCCAGGCTAGAGGAGCTTTTCTCTCCATTCTTATGACACTCTTATCATGCCAGGTGATGGAGCCATGCAAAGGCCCTTGAATTTCCACATGAATATGGTGTCACTTCCTCTCCCATTCCCTTGGCCAACGCAATTCAGGTGACTAGGCCTTATACAAGTGGTACAGATGAGTATACTCCTTCACAGGGGCGCCTCGAATGTCATGGCAGTGGGTGGACAATGCACAATCTTCATAAAGGGAGGAGAGAAACAATTAAAACACAATGTAATTTTTCACAACTCACATAACAAGAAGTACAGAGGTAAATGCCTCCAGGGTTGGTCCAACAGTTCACTGACATTATGGCGAACAGTCTCTTCCCATCTTTCGCTCTACTATTCTCATAGTGGCTTTTGTCCTCAAGCTTACTTTCTCATGTCACAAGACACTGCTGCAGCTCTGAGCATTACACCCTCACACAGTCACATCCAGATGTAGGGAGGAAGGGCTTCTGCTGGGGTGTGTGTGTCTCTATTTCCATCACGACCACTCTCAGAAATCCTCAGCAGACTTTCTCTATGATTGCATTGACCAGAATCGGGTCGCTAGCCCACTTCTGCGTCAGTCCTGGCATAGGCCAACAGGATCCCCACGGCTGGTGTAGATCAGCTGGAGCTGGAACAGGGAGCCACTTTCCTGAGCACAGCTCTGCCTCATTCCTGAACAAAGTCAGAGATCGGCTTGTAGCTGGGAGTACAGGGGCTTACCACCACGCCCAGCCAATTTTTCTATTTTAGTAGAGTCGTGGTCTCGCTCTTGCTCAGGCTGGTCTCAAACTCCTGATCTCAAGCTATCCTCCAGCTTCGGCCTCCCAGAATGCTAGGATTATAGGCACGAGCCGCCGCGCCTGGCCAATCTGTTAGAATTTTAAATGATCTCATCCTATAACCTGATAATTCTATTAATACTTCTCCCTGTGGAAAACACACATGAATAAAATAATAATAAAATGAATAAAGCATGTTCAAGGTGGTTTAATGCAATGTTGTTTATAATACTGAAAAGCTGACAAAAAAAAACTAAGTGCCCAGAAACAGGTGAATGGTACAATAAAATGATATATTCATGCCAAGGAATACTTGTTGCACGCAGCAGTTGAAATGAAAGTAACCACTATGTACTAAGATGGCTAGATTTCTAAGGCATATTAAGTTTTTAAAAAGTACAAATAACATTTGCAGTTGGAGCCCATGTTCTTAAAACACATACACACACACACACAAACCCTAAACACTTTCTAAGAGCACAGTATTAAGCATGTAAATCAAAAGGAGAATGTGTGGAAAGTACACACCAATCTATCTATAGTGTATAACTTGAGAGCAGAGGAGAAGAGAGAGGAGGGCAGAAGAGCTGAGGGTATTGGTCAAGGGAGATTATACTCTTATGTGTTTAACATCTTAGTTTTTCAAAGAGAAAATATTCATGTATACCTTCTAAAATTGTAAAAAATATTAAAGGCGAAAAAACAAATTTTACCTCTCTCTGCCTCTGCAAGGGAAGAAAGGATATTAGATGAAACTGCCAGGAAACAGCAGCTCTTGGAATTGGTCAGATGATCTGGGAAAGAATTTTCCCTTTTACAGTCAGGGTAACAAGGTTTAATTGAGGGCACTGTGCATGCTCCCAATGCAAAACTATAAGTCATTCCCTGCAAGAATTCTTCACTAGGAAGGGATGCCATGTATATGCTATGAAGTTGGACTAGATGACCTTTAATTTTTAATTCTTAGAATACAGTATAGCTATCCAACACAAGCTATCCAATAACAAGAGTCACAATCAGCTGAGCATTCGTGTGTGCCTGACACTGAGCTCAGTGCTTTATAGGCAGCCTCAGCCAATTGCCATCACCTGCAGGAATGCATAGTTACCCTAGTCTGCCAACGAGGAAACTCAGCTTCAGAATAAGCAGTGAGCTGAGACATGAAGCCACACGTGTCTCATTTCAAAGCCCACTCTTTTACCCCCTATGTTATCCTGTATGAGAAAACTAGGGGACTCTGCCCACTAGAGACATATTGGGTGTTTTGTGCTTAAAAAGGGGATTGTTGGCCCTTTCTAAAATGCTTCCTAGAGTTCCAAATTAGCCCTGCCGCTTACTGGGTACCATGGGATAGTCTCTCTTTGTCCAATAAAATGAAGTTGCCTCTACAGAATATTTTCCTAGATGTGGCATTCCTCACATTTTCTCCCAGGAGCTGTGTGACAATGAAGTTTCATTGTCATTTGAAAGAAGTTGGTGGAAAAGGAAAATGAGCCCCAGGTCAGGCAGATGTGAATGGTGCAGCAGAGGAAATGCTGTCCCGTGAGCACAAGCAGCTGGGTGTCTGGATGCATCATAAAATTTCACTGTGAAATGCACCGATGATGGGCCCAGCTGCAAAGCATGAGGAGTGTTTATCATAATCTCCCAAAGCATTCTGGGTGTGCTCCCCTTTGACACTATTTTTGTGGACTTAACCTAGTTGGGGTGAAGACATCAAAATCACTTCAAGGTACAGTCCTGCTGCGAGGCTTGCCATGGGCTTCCCTCTCTGAAAGTTATCATGCCACTTGTCATGATGGGCTAGACCCACAGTGGGGAAGAAGGAATAAATAGTAAGTATTAACAAGAGAAGATGGCATGACCTGCAGTTAAGTGAACCTTTGCTGGTCACGTCCATATCTGACCAACTTCAGCAGTAACCAGCCCACAGAGAGGCCATCCTACTGACCATACTGTGCAGGTGCACGAGATCACCAAACAACCGTACTGTACAACCATGTGTGTGTGTTGTGTATGAGAATGAGAATGTTCTCCAGGCTGAAATAGTTCTACTCTCTCCTGTTCTCCCCACCTACCCCATACAACTGGGCCCTTACAAAGAGTTCTATTCTTGATAATAATTCCTCTTTTAGATAAAGCTTTGCCTTTTTCCTTAAAGACCATGACATTCTCAATCGGTGTTCCTCCTCTAAACCACAGAACACTGAAAATGTTTTGAGTGACTACCTTTTCTGCATTTCAAGGGTAGTACATAATTACTACTATTCTAGATGCATAGGAAAGAACCATTACATACAATGTATACTTTATGTATTAGGGCTTAATTCTCTCACTGAACCTCAGCTGAGAAGGGCTAATTAAGGCTTCAAGATTTATACAGTCATAGAATGAAGTCATGTAATATCACAATGGAAAAGGCTCTTACAAGTTGTCCAGTTCACATCACCTTCTAGGCATGAATTCCCAGTGTTACTGTCAAAACTATCCAACAAACTTCTATCTGAACAACTCAGCCATCAGAAGTGGCAAACACCATTAAGGAAAGCCCTCACTGCTAGAAGTTCTTCCTCTGATCGTGGTAAAAAGGGTCAAGATGATGAGGATCCTTAAAAGCTAGGTCTGCATCTTGTGGATAGTAGTAACCCATCAATTCCCCAGCTGTCTGCAGGGCCAGCACAATCCCAGGCAAGTTCTCTGATTCTGCCTGATACTATCATATTATTACAGGGAGAAGCACCCACAGACTTGCTGACAAGTTCAGAAAACTAATGCAGAACCAGCAGGTAGATGCTATCAACAGGTAACACCGTTCATATCACTCACGGGGATCTACTTGGCAGGTAGACAGCACCTCAAGGAATGCTACTGCTGCCTGTGACCTACCAAGTTTTCCTGGTACCTCCTTGGATAATTTGAAAATACTGCATCATAACGTTTTGTCTTGTTTTCTCACATCAAGCCTGGGCTGAGGTTTCAGGTGCCAGAAGAGAGATTTATGGTCCTATTATCAGCTTCAGACAGCAAGAGGTTGTGGTCACATTGGGGAATAAAACAATAGCCAAGCAGGCAAGGCCAAACGCAGGGCTGCCGGTCAGCACGTAGAATCACCTGTGCCCACACAGGCCCCACTGGTGGGTGGGCTGGACTGAGTATTGGAAATAGAAATGTCTCACAGGTCCTAGAAAAACAGCCCATCCACTTGAGTGCTATGAGTGCAATCAGCAGCTCAAAGGGATGTTGCTTGCAGCTAAATCCACTGTCACATATTTCAGAGGTGTTAAATCATTGCAGTAATATATAAAATGGAAAACCTGTCACAGGTGGTTGGGACTAAAGAGGTCATGATAGAAAGAGAAGGAGTGACAGGACCCCTTTGAGGCTTCCTCATGCCATGTTCAAACCACACTAGGGACATCTTATCAGCGTGTTCAAACACATGACAGATGCGTGCACCCACTCTCAAAGGACAAAAATGAGATTGTACAACACAATTTCTATTTGTCGGACATGGGGAGGTACAGTAACAATTAAATTGCTATTGTTATTATTATTATAGCAACCACAGGTTTTCTCCAGCTCTATCACCCATCACTGTGTGATTCCCCCTCACCATTTCTAACAAATATTCTCCAATTAAATATAGTATATCTCTCTTTCCTATAGGTGTTTTAAAATACTTATCCTCTTTGTGTATTATAAACTTCTGAAAGTCAGCATTTAGTAAGTATCATACAAAACATAGCACCGTGAATAAAACGAAGCCATCTCTTCCCCATCTCTGACTCTTCCCTGATGTCGCTGTACTCTGAACACACGGTCCCTGCCACCCTCCCCACTGATGCCATGAGTGGGGCACACTAGCAGAGAGCCTCTCCTACTCCTTTCTCTCACTCACAGCTCTCTCCCACCCTCCCCGCATGGGCAAAACAGGTGAAACTAGGCTTCAGTTGACTTCAGAGAAATCCTAACCCTAGGAAACAGGGAGAACCGTCTAGTTCTTCCTGCCCTCTGATCAGCCTGCCAGCAGAGAAGTTAAATGTGCCAAAGGATTCTTTCCATTAAGTGCTGGGCTGAAGTCACCACATATTCCCCTTGGTCTGCCACACAGATATCATCACCTGCTGAGTCAGGACCTGGGCTGAACCTGAGCTGGCGACCCTGAAGGAAACAGTTCCAGTGTGCCCAGGAGCAGCTGCCCCTTCCAGAGCCCTGTTCAAAGCACAGCCTCTCCAGAAACCCTTCCCTGGTTTATCCTGAGTAACTGAGCAGGGGCTGGACTCCAACCAACAAGTATTTACTGAGTGTCTATCACGTGGAGAGCATGATATCAAGGAGCCATTTCAGTTGTGTTCAATTCAGTAAAGGTTTGCTAGGAAGCTCTTATTAGTCAGAGTGGCATGCAAGGGTCTCAAGAATAAGCTCCAAGCCATACTGCCTGGGTACTTCCTGGGTCACCATCTCTTTGGATGGTTATGAAGTTAAATGAGCTAATATATCCAAAATAATTAAAAGTTGTGCCTGTCACAAAAAAACAGTCAATGTACGAGGACTGTCTAGAAAGTAGCCGGCCATGTAATGTGTTCTCATTATATTAACAATGGCTGGACACTTGCTGGACAGCTCTAATATATTAGTCATTATTGTGATTACACAGTGGGTTCTTGGCTAGGCCCTGGGAATGCAGTGATCAATAAGTCATCCTCCAGCTCTCTAGGAGAATGCAGTCCATGGAAGAGAAGACACTGAGGCAGAACATTTCAACCTGTCAGTGTTTCTCAACTAGTCTGTTGCCACACACTGACATACCTCAAGCACTTCACAGGTACACTGTCTCATTGTGAACAGTGAGCGTGAGTGCTCTAACAGCTATGTTCAGCAGCTAAATCACTGAGAAGGGAGAGAATATTGTGTAGAGAGGGAACAGTGCCAAGCTCGCACCTCAAAAAAATCACATATTACTAGAAAATGGCAGGAATTAGTTATATTCAAACAGTAAAGTACTCAAGGATACTTTTTATCTGCTATTAACAGAATACCCAACTAAAAGTGATATAATATAAGAACATTTATTATCTTTCATAACAAAAATTCTGGAGGAAGGCAGTTCCATGGTTGGTTCAGCAGCTCAATTATGTCCTTAAGTCCCAGGCTCATTCCATTTTTACAATTTTCAAACCCAAGCACATTGACTTAGCCTCACAGGTAAAAATGGTAATACCCAGCAAAGATGTTTCCAATGGTCTCTTTTCCAGAGTCACATTTCCCTCAAGTACTATTTACCAATATTGAACCACATGGCCATGGCCTAGCTGCAAGGGAGTCTGAGAAACAAGTATCTGACATTTTTAGCCTCTGTGATGGGAGTGGAGTTGCACCAGAAAGGTGTGTAACCAACAATGTCTGCATAGTGAATAAGTGACGTGTCCAGAAACTATGGATGCTTATTCAAACACTATTTTTGCTGTGTTATAGTAGTGATTCTGTATTATTATGAGGTCATTGAATATGGTTTTAAACATTTAATCCCTTCAAACGTGCAGCCAAATACTCTAGCATTTCAAAAGGGACCACAAACATGGAAAGGCTGAGCACTAATTTGGTACACTGTAGTAAATGTGCCTCATGCAAATAAAATGCTAGAGAGGGTAAGGGAGAATCAGCCAGGAGATGTATATATAATCATATACTCATTCATTTAGTAATTAATTCTGAACATCTACTATGTATCTTACACCATTTTATATTAGTGAATAAGACAAGGTCCCTGATCTTATGGAATTTAAATTTGTGGGCGTGACCACATGGCCTTTAGTTCTCAATACCAAATGATTCTATTGTTCTACGTTAGCAGGAGTTTTATTCATCTTATCCTCTGTGTCCCTTCTGCCAGTATCTGTGTCCTTATACTCTGCAACTAGGCAATTGTCTCTCTTGTTTGTAAATATTCTTATACAGTTGACCCTTGAACCACACAGGTTTGATCTGTGCAGGTCCACTGATACATGGATTTTCTTCTACCTCTGCCACCCCTGAGACAGCAAGACCAACCCTCCTCTTTCTCTACCTCCTCAGCCTACTCAAGGTGAAAACAACAAGGATGAAGACCTTTTTGATGATTCACTTCCACTTAATGAACAATAAATATATTTTCTCCTTTTTATGATTTTCTTAATAGCATTTTCTTTTCGATAGCTTACGTTATGTACATAATACGTATAACATACAAAATATGTATTAATCAACTGTTTATGTTATCAGTAAGGTTTCCAGTCAACAGTAGGATATTAGCAGTTAAATTTTGGAAGAATCAAAAGTTATAAAAGAATTTTCGATGGTGCAGGTGGTCAGAACCCCTAATCCTGCATTGTTCAGGATCTTGTAAAAGTGTGTCTTATTTCTATCAGGTCTGCAAAGAATAAGAAAAACAAGATGTGTGTTAATTTTGTGCACTCTTTAAATGACTAATGAAGTGCAGGTCGTTCAGCTTATCTGCAGTGGCAATGTGTCAGGGTACAGACTGCTGCACTCATCCCTGCTTTGTTGCTTATTAGCCACATAGCCTTGGGCAGGTCACTTTCTGAGCCTCAGTTTTCTCATCTGAAAATGAACACAAGGATAATTCCTATATTGCTATATAATGTCATAATCACAATGCTAAATCTTGTTACAAAGCTTGGACAAAATAGGTGTACAATAGCTGGCCTATTATCGACACTTGGTAAATGAGGAGCCAGTCATCACTGCTCTTTAACCTTCTAGTCTCATTTGCCATTTGTCAAATAAAGCAAACCCTCAGCAGCAGGTGGTCAGGGCAACCAATTAATGCCTGCAGATGGCATGGTGATCTGCTAATTGCTCAAGGCTTCCAAAATCTAAATTAGTGTGGTAGTTCAGCTGCCAAGGACATCAAGTCTTCCTCTCCCCCTCCCACTGCCTGAGCCCTGCTCCTGAGAATTCCAGTGAAAACTCTGGTTCTCTGGAGACAGGTCAGCAGTTTGTGCTGTTAAACATAAGTCGTTTGGACCCTAATGTGACATTTCTGTGGAAACAGAAGGCATCTAATGCCATGTTTAATTTCTTTAGGCCCACCACCATTAAAAAAATACGGAATTTTTAAAACCTATGGAGATTCTGAATAGTTTTCTCATGACTCAGTTCTTCGACTAACACCCAGTCAAATTCCTTGACCAAGTATGAGGTGAAGAGAGGCTGTAACAAGATACAATGAAACTCAAGAAAATGTCAAACACGATTATTTATTCAAGTGACAGAGCATGGTATACACTCACTGCTATGAATTCATAGACTTTTTAAATAACTGAGCATTTCTACATATATAAACATATACTATACTTTTTTCCTAATAAATAATCAACTCAGTCTCCCAGAAACTCAAGCAACCATCTGCTTGTTTGAGCTCTATCATCACACATGCCTTTCCTGAGTTATAAACCACGACCTCAGCCTGGGCTTCCTGCTAGGAAGTATGGGTAGTCGCCACTTGTCCAGGAAGAGCCTCAGCACATATTTTTTTCACTGCCATTCTAAAAACGTGGCATGTCACCCATATATCAAAGCATCAATATGTCTCTGGCATTCTCTCCTGTGTGTTTACTATATGGAGAAAGTGGTGGAGAAATGAACTCGAGAAGGAGGGGAAACAGATTGAGAGAAAAAGCTCCCCTTTACAGCCCAACAGGGCATGTGTCTATGGAGCCATGTCTTTTTCAATGAGAAAAGTAAGAGGAAGAATGTGGGGAAAGGCCAAGCAAAGAAGAGCTGAGTGCTGTCTGTTGTTGCTCAAGACCAACACTGACAGGAAAAAAGGTTCTTTTGCATGGCAAATCTCAGAAGCAAACTGCAGCTTTGCTGCCTCTCTTGGTCAGCTCAGGCTGCCATAACAAAATGCCATAGACTGCATGGCTTAAACAATGAAAACTTATTTTCTCACAGTCCTGGAGACAGGGAAGTCCCAGATCAAAGTGCCAGGTGGTTCAGTTTCTGGTGAGGGCCCTCTTCCAGGCTTGCATCCTCACATGGTAAGGAGACAGAGAAAGAGCAGCTCTCCAGTATTTCTTCTTATAAAGACCCTAACCCTAACAGATTAGGGCCCCACCCCTATGAACTCACTCAACCTTAATTTTTCCCTTACATGCTGTCTCCAAACACAGTCACATTGGGTGTTGGAGCTTCAACTATGGATTTAGGGGAGACACAGTTCAATCTACAGCACTAGTATAGAATTCACTCCATCGGAAGGCCCCTTTACAGACTACACAGAGTCTTCCAACTAGACATGTTGCATACATACTCCAAGACATAGTGACCCAGGGGTCTCTGGCTCACTAGAAGTCCTCAACCCAAGTTTTCCCCTCCTCTGTAGGCACAGGCTTTTAAAAACTTCTTTCTTAATACTCAAATTTATTATTTAAAAGGAATTCTCACTTTATCAAAGAATTCCTCTGATAACATATGTTTTATGAATTAAGAGTGATAGGAATATTTGAGTGGAAAGGGTTTGAGATTCCTACCCATTGGAGAGTTATTAGAAATGAAGATAAGGAGAGATGAAAAGCACAATACAAGACAATGGTGGATGGACTTTGTATTGTACCCTACCTTGGGGAAATGTGCCCATTACTAAAACAAGACCAATAATATCATTGATGTTATTCTTAGTATTGTCTTATACAACTCCATTTTTTTTCCATTTAAAGAAAAATGGTGCTTCAAGGCCATGGAGAGGAAAATTCTAGGGTTGTATCTCCCTCTCACTTTCCACATATATCTTATTCAAGTCAGCCAATATTTATTAAGCCTCTACCACAGGCCAAAGATCATTCTAGGCATGGACAAAGCCAAGGCTTAGGAGAGTTGATCATTTGCCTCATGAATAGATCTTTCCCTCTCCCTAGCCCATGACGTGGCAGCAGCACAGATCTGGACAAGTACATCCAAATGTGCCCTTTCTGATAAATCAGTAAGATGACTATCGCTTATAATAATCAATTGTATATTTCAAAATAGCTAGAAGAGAAGAATTCAGATGTTTCTAGCATAAAGAAAAGATAAATATTTAAGGTGATGGATATCCCAATTACACTGATTTGATCTTACAAATTAAATGAATCTATTAAATTATCACATGTACCCTGAAAATATGTACATCTATTGTTTTTCAATACATTTTTTTTAAATTGACCTCTGAACATCCTGATCCTTCCCCCTCAGCAAGGACTGTGTGGAAAGGACTACCTTGTATCCAGCACTGTAGAATTCTCCACCCATCAGTGTCGTGTAGAATACTTGTAGTTTTCTTCTCCAGTGTGACAGTTTTGCACTGAGCCATCCATACTCCCATTGCTGACCACAGAACCCCACGTACAAGCCAGTTATCCAGAGCAGGACTAAGACAAAGCTCACATGCCAATAGAGGGGTCAGTCAGGGGAAATGTTGGCAGTGATGTCTCTGAAAAGCCTACCAGGCCCTACACCACTCCCAGCTCACGCCCATCACTTTCCTTCTCTTCCTCTCCCTGCTTCCTCCTCTTTATTCTCTTTTGCCTCTCCCCTGACTATGCTTAAGAAGGTTTGTGTGCCCCTCTTAGAGATTCCCAATGCACATCAGTGAGAAATCCTTCAATAGAGAAACTTACCTACCCCGATATTTCCCAACACATTTCTCTTCATAGCCCACAGGTGGCTCCTAGGGGATGTTGACCTGTTTCCAAGGATTTAAGCCAGGTGACTAAACTGCCCTAATTATAACTCTAAAGAAGATAGTGTTTGCCTTCAACTCCCTCTTATCTCACCTTCCTAGGATTTTCTCCTCACTTTTGGCATCCACCATGCATCAACTCTACCCCCACTCTGCCCCTTGCTACCTACAATTCAGGATATAAGGGACCACTAAGCCCTGTGCTTTCCAAACAGGACTTGGTCCTCTAAGCTAGAATTTCTAACTGTGAGCTGTAAGGAATACTTATTCTCAAGATATTGTTGAAGAAAAAGAGAGAGTTCATAGTTGAATAAATTTGCATATTAATCCTCTTCCTAGAGATTTATGCATCACATTACTTTATGAAAGGCTCTGAGAATGTCCTATATTAGAGAAATTTATCAAATCTTACTTTCCCAAATGCATTTGACCATAGCCCTCTTTTTTTTTCACAGCCCTCTTTTTAAATAATACTTGATAATGGCAGAAAGAGTTCTCATTCTGCAGAATGCATTTTGAGAAACTGTTACAGAACAATTCTCTCTTCTGAGCTCCTTCTTTCCCATCAAATCTCCCCTATTCCATGTCTCATTCTGTCGGGATAAAGTTAGGTAATTAAGCTAATCATGACATGTTGAGCTAACAGCAACGGCACATTTATATTGATTGTCTGTTTGGTACTAGTTCCTGCTCTTTAAAATACTGTCAAAAAAAAAAAACCCAGCATCCTCATTCTACGATGAAGAAACTAAGATTTTAAAAAGGTAAGGAATTTTCTCAAGTCTCACCTAACCAGGAGGCATCCAGCTGGGATTTGGGCCCAGGTCCTCTAATGACTTCTTTTATACTAGCCACTCTGTCAATAAGGGGTTAATAAGCACTCCTTCCCAGAGCTGTTTACATTTTAAACTCAAAGAGAAAACATACTTTAATGCCAGAAGAATGAAGTGAATCCCTACTAGTAGAAATCAGGGAAGACTCAGAGGAAGCCAGGGGAGAGAGGATCTGGGGAGGCTGGTCTCTCCTTATGTCTTTCAGATAACAGGCCCCTCTCTCCATGAGTGCAAGGAAAGCTCTGCCTGCTTGGGCAAGGGACCCTCCCATCCTCCTCTAAGCTAAGGCTGTAAGGATGTTCAAATGACCACATAGGTACCGCTATGGAGTGGGGCTGTATAAAAATAACTTTGGATATTCTGATTTGTGCAGCCTGCATACTTTGCTATCTATTAATAGCATGGTTTGTGGTTTTATTCCAATGGGGCTGAAGTGAAACCTACAGTACTGCCCATCATAAATAAAAATTTTCTAACAAAAAATGTAGGTCCATGTAATGGTAGCTATATAATGCTCAAGGTGTTATCTTTCAAAACCTAGATTAACTGTACTAGGTATCTTCTGAAAATAAAAATCCTGAAAAATCAACACCCATGCTCAGCATATATTAGATCCCAAATGGATGGCGAATTCACCCAAGACCCCAAATCAGAATGTGGGGTGAGCTTCAATTGAAGAGATTTTCTGGGCAGCAATCCTTATAATGCCTTGTCTGTAACGATAATCTAGTCTGCAGTGAAGCAGCAATGGAATCTCATTAGGCTCCAATGCAGTTCTGTTTGTACTGCTCCATCACCTTTATTTGTTTAAGAGGCCTGACAAGGCAAACGCTCCTGATGTGATGTTTACATTGTAGTTTTCACTGGAGCTTATTAAACTCATCATTACTTCATATAAGCTACAGATAGGTGACTAGGGCCAGTTAGTGTTGACAGTAAGTAACAGACACCCTGCCACAAGGTAACATGTTTATATGCTCCATTGGATGCCTGGTGGATTTTGTCCCTGTAAAACTATCACAGATAATTAAGCTCCTATCAGATAAGTGACTATAATAAATGACCATAATTAGGTCTCTGGTTGATGAGAACAGTTGGTGGTCTCTTCAGCCTGACTTGGATAAATCCCAGGCTAAGTTCACTTGGGAAAAAAAAAAAAAGGAATCAAAAATGAAATTTAAATGAGGTTGACTCAGTAAGACACCATTTGATTTCAAAGGAAGCAAAAGTTAAAAGAAATTGAATTTTTATCTTATTGCTCAACTCTCTTTCCCTTACTTTTCTTCCTATATGAAAAATGAATAAGTAAATAAAATTCTGAAATCAGATTCTTATAAAATTCAAAGCACTCAGTATGCCTCCTCTGCAAATGTTCCCACAGAATCTGGAATGGTGGAAAACACCATGGGACATCTGAGGTTGGGAACGCTTCTCTAGAAGGAAGGACTTGTCTTGCTCTGTTACTGCATCCAGAAGAAAAACCAGACTAAATCACAGAGGGTCTAGGCGTGGACTTCAATCTGGCTGGACGGTCAAGGATCCATTTGGCAGCTCGCAAGGCATGACTGTAATCACTTCTTTAAAGGGTTTTTGTTTACACCAGGCAGGCTCTCATTACATGATGGTGAAATAATAGCACAGAATTTAATAGCTCTGATGAAAAGGTCCTTAAAAGACATTATTTTCTTGTACGGAATAATCATTTCCAGGATGACTTATAGATTCACAGTGAGAGTATACACACACACACACATACACACACATATATATCTTAAGAATGTGCTGAAAGAAGGTTTGTAGAGACCTAAAAAGATGATACCAGCAAAGTGAGAAATGACTGGCAGGCAAACATGCCCCGCAGTGCACTGGGAATTATTTTTCATCAGCGACACTATTTTGTTTATGTCATGTCACGTCGGCCCGCCCTTGATATCTCCCCACTCCTTCTCCCTGCCATTCTCCCCTTATTTCCCTCCTCTACCCACTCCAATATTCCTACCATCCTCTCAGCCTCCTTTGAATCACAGCTACATTTTTTAAATTTGGCTAGAGGGAAGGTGCTTTTCTGTGAAGGTATATTTACTCTGGGTGTTTCCATTTTCATTTGATTTAATGTTTCCTAATAATAGTTTTAGGAGAAATTACCCTGTGTGGTAGAGTGATCCCCCCTAGGAATAAATTCTTTGGGAGTTGGGGGTGGGGTGGGGTGATTGATGGGCCTGTTGCCACAAGACCTCATAAACTCAGGAAAGCTGCCCGGGCATCAAGTCTGTTTACCTTTACACGACTTTAAAGGTGATTTATTTGACCTTAGAAAACCGGGATCATACTTCTTGCTGAAAACAATGCACATTTCAACATAAATAGTGACTGTTAAGATGGTGAAGTCTCCAGTTCGAGGTCCTTTATCATTCTTTTCCCTGTTCTAATCAAAATGAGGAGTGTCTGCTGGATTCTTAGTACAAACATAGTTGAGGGACATTGTCTAAATATGCAGAGATAACTGTATGCTTATATACCATATGGACATGTAGTTTCCATAACGATATTTTAAAAACTATTCATAAATGCCCTGGATATTGTGTAAACATGAGGTAGCATGGACAGAGAAAAAGGCTGGTATTTGAGAGAGGATCTGAGTCCCCCCCACCACCAGCTGGCTTACCCTAATTATATAATTTAACATTTTACAAGTGAGAACTCTGCATCGGATTCCCAGATCTACTACTTACCCGCTACGTAATCTTGGGCAAAATACTTAACCTCTCTGTGCCTTGATATCCTTACCTGTAAAATGGAATAATAACAGTGCCTATACCTCACAATGTTGATGTGAAGATTAAATGGGTTAAAACATGCAGATTGCTTAAACGAATACTTGCCATGTAGAAAACAATACATGTTAGTTATTATTATTATATAAAGGGAGTAAAATAATCATACCTACAGCAAACAATGTCAGAACTAACATGAGACAATGCATCTTAACACCGGTACAAGGCAACAAGCTATACAAATGCAACTCAGCCACTGGCCTGAAGATCTTTGTTCATAGCACTGGTACTAAAGGCTTTGAATAGGTAGGTTTTCAACACTTTTTTAGCCAAACTATGAGGCAACATGGCAGGTCATTGTTTTTACATATGAAGAAACTAAAAGTCAAAAAAATGAAATTACTTACTCAAGGTCGCATAGTTTCTCAGAATATAGTATTATGTACATTCTAATTAAAATTCTATAGTATTATAATGTTATTTGTCAATGAATAAGGGACATGATAACAGCTAGTGGTTCTTCAGGTTTACGAGGCCCGTGTCCCTGCAGGAACCAGTCTCCTCTTCAGAGGGAGCCGCTCAGCAGAGGAGATGGCTCCCAGAACAGAGTGAATGTCACTAGCCAAGGTCAGCGCTCCCCGAGATCCAACACTCAGCTGCACAGACTGGATTAAGAGAATGCTTTACCAACTGTACTCTTGGTTTTACTTCTTAGGGACATCGGAAAGGATGTTTGGTATAAATAAGATTTTTATTTTGAAACATTTTATGTCTTTGTAGAACTCAAGCCACCAATAGAAGAATGGACAACTGCAAAGTGAATCCACTCTGTTAAAGTAGAATTGGGTTTATTTCCACAGCTGACTTTGCAAGCTTTCCCAACAACTGGCCAGGAGGAGAGGGTGGGGATATGTGGGTGTTCGGGGGGAAAGGAGGGGACATTGACGCTGGGACCACCACACATTCGCAAGCCCAGTGGGAACTTGTACTGTGGTGATTTTTTGGAAAGCTCCCAGAGCTCCATAGGTGCCAGATGAGGATTCAGGATACAATGATTCATATGGCCTAGAAAGTGACATTTAATGGACAGAGGGGACAAGCCTTCTAGGGCATCAGAAGACAAGTCCTTGGGATAGCTGAAACTGTCTTCTCAGGTACTGGAGGCAAGGTAGCAACGAATGGCTGTCCCCTAGAAACCAGTTAGAGGCCATTCATTCTGGGAATAGACCCCACTGCTTCCAACTCTCGTAGAGCCTCACAAGTAGAAACTGCGTACAGGCCATGCACTTCCTATGATCCCAATGTCCCAACCTCCCCTGTTCTTCACAGAGGCATCAGCATGAACGGGTGCTGCAACAAGGTTCCCATCCTTGACCCTGCACATGCCTAGCCCAAAACCCCATGAACTGAGAAGGACTCTGGAGTTGCCCACCATTCTCTATGATGACAGCCCATAATTCATTAGCCACTGCATTTCTCTTCAGGATGTGACGATTGCATGTGTTCTAAGGGGACAGCTGAAGGCCCATCAATCTTCACCCTGGTGGGGAAGAGACTGATGGTAATTTAATTTAACTGGATGGGTGAGGTAGATATAAAAGACCACAGGGTAAAAATGACAAGGTTATTAACTGCACCCAGAGCCGTCTGCTTGCCAAGCTGCCTCAGTAAATGGAAGCGGGTTGGTTAAACGTGAACCAAGGTTCAAGCAAGGTTTACAGAGGGGGGTTTCTGGCAGATGTGGGTAATGGTGAGGCTCCACGTTTCCAGGGAGAAAGCAAAGGACTTTTGTGGTTAGAAGAGGAACTTGAGCTTTAACCAGCTTAGCAAACAGGCTAAAGTTTAAAAGGTCAGGGCAAATTCAGAAATATTTCTCTCTTACACCCACAAAAAGGAAACGGTTGAACTTAATCACCAAGGTCCCCCTTCGAGTCCTCCCTTGACAGACCTCCCATTCCAACTAACTAAATTTTTCCTCTGGTCCAAGTTGTTTTTAAAGGCTGAGCCACAGCTCTTTGCCTGAGGGGAAGAGTGCTCTGCAACCACCTTCACCAGCCCATGGAAGGACTTGCACACCTGCCTCAGGCGTTCTCTGGAGAGCCTCCCACACCGAGAAGAGAGAGCGTCAAGTAAAGGCATGGGAATTCACTGTCACTCCTTGTCAGCCTCCATCACGCACAGACCATGCTGAGTGAGGAAAGCCTTCGCACTCCCGTTTCCTGCCGTGGCTCAGGATTTGTGCACAGAAACGTGAGGACCAGCTTCCAGCTCTCTTCCATGTCCCAGCTCTGTGCTTAAACTGACCCTGATCCCAGCCCTGTCAAGCACCTGCCCTTTGCCCCACCGCCATGCCCAACTACAGATCAGGGGAACCACACAGGTTGTCCCAAACACCAATAATATTTGTGTCAAGAAACCAACAGGTATAGGTGTTCAATGCCTTATGATTTACAAAACATTCCTCTCAAATGATCTTCACTTGGCCCTGTATGTGGGCAGAGCAATTAATCTCTCCACTTAACAGATGAGAAAACAGAGACTCAGAAGGGTTGGGTTTATCAAGGTAGTAGGAAACAGGACAGATACTAGAATCCCTGTGTAAGTACTAATTTCACTTTAGTGTATATATTTGTGTAAGTGGATAGCTCTCTGTAGCAGACACTATTAGTTCCCTCTTCAAAAGTTGTTGGCCCCCCTTTCCTTATTCACAGAACCAAAATTTTGTTCAATAGTGGCCAGAGATACATTGGTCTCCAGAAGTCGACATAATCTCTGCTCTAAGAATGCGTGCATGAGCCATTTCTGACCTATGAAATGAAAGAGGATGTCTGCTAGATGGTTTCTGGGAAGATTTTTCCCCTGTTATTGGAGGAAGGCACCATAAAGGGAAACTCTCTTGCCCCACATTGCCCATTGTCCCCTACTTTCAACCACAGATGAATGAGGCTGTAATAACTGGAGCAAAGGTAGCTTTTTTGCAACAATGAGGGAGAAGGCCATGAACATCAAAGAGAGAACAACCTAGAGCCTCACAATCTTTAAGCTGCTAAACTAGCATCAGTTACTGCTTATCAATACATTTCTAGTTGAAGCCATTTTTAGCTGAGCATTTTATTTACTGGAGCCAAAAGCCTTCCCAGCTAATATGCTGCCCCCACCAGATCATGAGAAGTTCAAGGACAAAGACTACATTTTATTTATGTTTAAGTCCCCTCTGGAATTTCATCCAGAAGTACTCACTTAATAAATGTTTGCCAGAATGATGGAAAGAAGGAAAAAAAAGTGTACTCCTCACAGACATACCTTAGTGTGATGAACTTGTCAAAACCAGCAAAATAACACTCTGGGTCTTTGTACTTGCTGATATGCTACTTGGTTCTGCATTACTATCGGCTCCACTGTCCCAAGGACTTGCCCTACTACTGCCATTATCTGTCTTCTTTCCTAGAACCGTTGTCACTATTTCTACATACTCTTGGCAACTAAAAACACATGGTTTGGGGGGTTTTTATGTTTGTTTGCTTGCTTTTTTAGAGATAGGGTCTTGCTCTTGGAGTGCAGTGGACCACTCGTAGCTCATTGCAATCTCAAACTCCTGGAGTCGAGCAATCTGCCCACCTCGGCTTCCCAAAGTGCTGGGATAAAAACATGTTTTTTCATAAAATAGAACAAGTTAGTAATGTATTTCTATGATGAAGGCATTTTTTATTTACAAATAGAAACATTTAAATGTAACATTTGAAATCAGTAAAGGAAAGACAATTATTCAAAAACAATGAAACAACCTAATAATTATTTGAAAAAATAAAGTTCCTAGTACTACACACCAAATTAAATTCCAGATGAATGATAGTTTACTATATTATAAGATAAATAATTATTGAATCCTTAAAAAATCTAAAGAACATATTAAAGAATATTTATATAATATCAGCTTTGGAAGAACTTTGTAAAGCAGAAACCATAAAGGAAAAAAAATTGAAATGCTAACGACATAAAAATTTACATTTTTTAATATAAAAAACCAACATGAACAAAATTAAAAGAGAAATAACACTGAAAAAATATTTACATACAAAGAGTTAATGCTCTAATCTATATAGGAATCTTATAAGAAATCATGAAATAAAAAATCCCCAATAAAAAATATGCAGAAGACATTAACTCAAAATTGACTAAAACAAAATAAAAAACACCAGCGATTAACAAACACATGAAAATATAGAACCTCACTGGTAGCAAAATACATTTAAATTAAGATGAGATCTCCTTTGCCATTTTGCCTATCATATTGGCAAAGACTTTATTTTTTTCATTACAATGTCAAGTGTTTGGGAGAGGTAGAAAAATGTGCTGTTCATAAGTTTTTATTGGAACCAGAAAACAGAAAATAAGAATTCACAGAAAATGAAAAAGCAAAATGGAAAGAAAAACCTTTGAGTCATAATATTATTTTACAGGATGCACCCTAAGGTAATATTCCTAAGATGAATATTAAAAAAGCTATAAATACACTTATTACAGCATTATACATAAGAAGTTTAAAAGGAATTAACCTAAATGTTTGTTAAATGGTAGCATATCTGTTCAGTGTTGTCACAGAGCAAATATTGTCACAGGGAATGCGGTGACATGAAACAAGCAGAAGTCACAAAATAGTACAAGCACCTTGATATGAAATGGAAGTTGATAGCGAGGTAATAACAGCATGGAATTTTTTTGTCTATTCCAAAGTTTCTAAATCTTTCTGTGAATTACATGTATTATTTTTATAATCAAAATAGCTATTTTTGTGTACAAAAAATAATCACAACCTCTCCTGTCCTAATATCACAAGCCTGGAAACATGCTATTCCCAGTAGCATTCCCAGTCGTGACACATCACTTTCTAGTCTCTTTACAATATTGGCACATACACCTAACAAAGATAGAGTGCTAACAAAAAAAAATTAATATTCTCAATGTATTAATAACCAACTTTTTAAAACAAATTCTGTTCATAAAACTGACAAAGTTTCCATAGCTACCACACTGTACACAGACACTGTCTTGCACAACCCTACAAGTGCCCTCGTAGGGCAGAGGGAGCAAAGTGAGGCTCAGTCACCTAAGTGACTTATGCAAGGGAGGAAATAGTAACTGCCTGGCTTCACTGCACACTTTGGCCCTTCATGCAAGCTTGTATATGAAGCATGTCCCTGAGTGAGACCACTGACAACGTGATTTCCAAGTACTGTGGGCCTGGGAACCAGAGGCCTGAGAGCAGGGTCAGTCACTGCACAATCCCCATCCCCTAGCATTGCTTGTGCCCCTGAAGGGGTCTCCAGTACTCTGCCTCTGCTCCCCAGCTACAGGACAGTAGAGCTCTCACCCACCCCTGCTCGGTCTTAAGAGCCTGGAATGGGTCAGGGCTGAGGGTGGTTAGACACAAACCTGTGGAAGCATCCAGTCAAGCAAGATCGTAGCTCAGCAAGAACTGCCAAATGGGTCTCTGGTGCTTCATCACCCGGAAGCCCTTTTTACATTATGCTGGGGCCCACCGAAGGAACGTGAAAATACTGCTCATTTTCAGAGTCATGCTCAGTAAAGTTTTCTTCTCCAACTGATGTCTTATTGCAGGATAATCCTAGGAACTCCTTTTGACAGAAAATAAAACAAATTCATAATACAGATCTTTGTCCTGTCTACTCTCATAAGCACCAAGCCTAAGCCTTAGGCTTTAATCAGTGTTCCCTTCCCCACTCCATCCACCCAGGCAGCAGTGCCTGGCATCCTCTGGGGCCCAGTGCCAGTGTCACCTCCCTGAAGCCATCATTGTCCTGCTTGCTTCTCCACAGCCCAAGTGGACTTTACTGTACCTCTCATTAGTATTCCTGAGTCACCCATTCACTACACACATGCCCTGTGTCATGGCACATGCTGATTGTGTTATGATCAGCTGTTATCTCTGTCCTCCTCTGTGCTCTGAGCCCTTGGAAAGCAAAGCCCATGTCTGGTTCCTTCAGTGCCTGGCACAGAGGCTGGTGTGTGGTCAGTGCAATGCATCATTCAGGTAGTTGATCCTCTTTGGTGCCCTCAAGAACCCTTAGAAAAAAAGCCAGAGAATAGGAACTCATAGCCAAATGACAGGAAAGAAATTAGAATTACACACATCCCTGCTGCAAGATGAAAGCAGTATGGTAAATTAGTGACTGCAAAAACTGAATGAATGAATGAATGCATACATACATACATACTCTCCCTGGTCTGAGAAGGACCAAACTGGGAGGGCGGGGGGAATGTAGATAGGATATCCAGAAAATTATCTTTAACTGTGAAACCAGTT
>VBSM01002153.1:52598260-52620565 GCA_008086735.1 Cheirogaleus medius
AAAAAAAAAAAAAAATTAGAAATTACAAAGAACTTGCTTGTGGAGAAACATGGACTTTTGGAAATAAGATGCTTTAGAAGCTATTTTTTTCCTCCCAGGAAGAACTGTCCACAGCAGTTTTTTTGTCCACCTACGACTATCTGGATCATTATAATAAAAGAATTAATGAGGAAGATACCAAATTATACCTGAGATGCTATTAGAACAGTCACTCTGAAATGGTAGCTTTCATTATTGTTTTTATAATCACATAGAAAAGACAGGCATGTTTTCATTTTAAACACAAAGCTGGAGGACTCAGACACAAAACCAATTCCAGCTTCACCACAAAGGATGATAGATTTGGAGAAGTTACTTTACCTCTCTCCATATTCAATTCCCTTAACTATAAAATGAAAATAACCGTATCTACATAGTATAGATTATTTCTGATGATTAAATTAGCTGTTGCACAAAGGCCTGGCACACGATAGGTACTTGTCAAACATTAGTTCTCCCTTCCATTTTCCTTCTCTGCAAATTATTCAGAATGTGTAATCAGAGCCTGAGGAAACTACCACCACCTGGTGTACAGGGCTCAAAACTGCATAGGCAACAGCAAAGGTGAAAATACAACCTCAGCTGAGGAAACTGCAAAATGGAAGTGCACAAAGAACAAAAGCATCATACTTAGAATATATCAATTATATATGAGATAGAGGCCATTGGAGATTCCGGGATGATGGATAGATTTCATCCAAGCAAAATTCCTGGAAGGGGTACATCTTATTTTGAAATGTAAGGGGGGAAAGGAGGATGTGGACTGATAGGAAATAAGGAAGGAAATTTTTCTGTGCAAAATTGGTTAAAAAGAAATCTTGGAAGAAAAAAACAAAGTCTTGTTGGCAAACAGTGTCAACTGGAGCCTTGAGCACAGCCCTGCCTGTGAAGCCTTTAGGCCCTTTGGTCACAGAAGAACCAGAAGGGCAAGCGTGGATGGCTGGGTGTAAGTCACCCCGACTGCGAGGCTGGGACAGCCAGGTGGTAGTATTTAAAGCACAGCGTCTCTAACACACCGATGTCAGCCCTATGTCCAGGACTTGTTTTAGTGGACAGACGATGTTGGATGCAGGCATGTAGACCCATTCACCTGTTGAGCCCCCAAAGGGTGGAAACATGTTGCTCCGGAGACATATGGGCCATCGGCAGAGGGAGCTCCTTGAAGATAGCAGTCTTGTCTGGCCCACCTTGGTGTCCCCATAATACCTAACTCAGAGCCCAGTACCTGGAAGAAGCTCCATACATTGACATTAAGTCAACTTTTCCAGTTGATGAGGATAAGAGGTTGCATTGTGCAGCAAAGTTCCTAACCCTGCTCTCCACTCTGCAGATTTTCTCCACATTCTAGGATGCACTATGCCCTCTTTTTCTTCCAGATCTTTAAAGATGCTTCTCCTTCTGCCTTGAAAAATACTTCAAGCATCCCAGTTGAGATGTGGCATCTTCCAAAAAGCCTTCTTTGATCCCCTGTAGCACCCAATAATTCCCTTAAAGGCTTAGCATGTATTGTCACATCATATCATGATTTCTTGTCCTCTTACCTGTATCTAGGTTGCTCTAAGTCCCAGGAAGACAGAAACAATGTTTCTTCCATTTGTTACTATTTCCCAAAGACCTAGAATAGTGCCTAGTATATTAAAGCTCCATAGTAAAGATTTAAGTTGAAATTTAGAGATATGTTCAAAAAACCATCATCTAAATGGTTCTGAGTAACCTAGAAATGAAAGAACCCAGGAAAGAGGGGGCCCCCTAGAAGTGTCCACCAAAGCTTCCCTGAAGCTTGTCTCTGATATTTCTTTGGTCTCGGCCACTGCTGTTGATATAGATTATTTCTGATGATTAAATTAGTTATTGTACAAAGTCTTGGCACATGATAGATAGGTACTTGATTAAAGATTAGTTCTCTCTTTCCATTTTTCTCTTATGCAAATTATCCAGAATGTATAATCAGAGCATGAGGAAACTGCCTACCTTAATGGAGCTAATTTTGGCCAGTAATCTCCACCTGCTCTGGGATTATGGGGATCCAAGGCTGGTCAAGATTGATCAAGGCCATGCACAATTGTCTCATAGAATCCATTTCTTGAAATAAGGGAAGAGCTCACCCTGGTTCTCTAACTCCAACAAAAAGCAGACAAAGCCATGAAGGGCTTAGGCAGGAAGGACTAACCCTAGTAGAACCCAGAGCCCAGAGCCCTGGACACTCACAATGGGCACTTCCATATGTTCCAGGTGATACCAGGTTTAAAGGAACATCTAGGATAGTCCAGGAGTGAGAAAGGGGACATCTGGGCAGCTTTTGGAGAAAAGGAGAGATGAGTACCCAAAAACAGGTGACCAGGCACTATCAGCCAACTACTTGCACATGGCCTCAGGCTTTTCTAGCACCAGCTGCCGAAGTAACTACCTCCTCCCTCACTGAGCAGCTTCTTTCATGATCACGACCCAGTGGCAGCAGCATAATATGCCCCTAAGGCAGAAAGGACAGCAATGGTCCTCCTATGGTGGTGCCCTAGAAACAACTGAATACAGGGCTTTCCTCTGATCTCACCCCCTTCTCCCTCCTGTCAGCATCATGAAGAAAATAATTCTGTCTCCCCAAATATAGAAGATGCATGATGGTGCCTCTGAGAGGGAAGAGTCTATTCTGAGGTGTGTGACAGGTGTCACAGGCGTGTAGTATCTCCCAGCAGCACACTTCAAAATCAACCTTGTTTCTGTGTAGCGGCAGTAATATTTTTCTCGCCTTAAATTCAGCTCCATTATTTAATAATGTGAACTCATTCGTCATGCACTTCCCCTTAGGGAATACCCCTCCCTTCAGGTACATGTGATCTAGGTGGCCCATTTCTGCCAGAAGACCTCCCAAATTGTTAGATCACTTACCCTTTGCAGGCACCAATGGTATCATTATGCAGTTCTACAGCTTATTATACCCAGACATCCATACGTGGTGGCCGGACCATTGCAGTAAGTGGATCTGGCAAGCACTGGCGGCCATAACAGAGTTCGGTCCTCTTGAATTCCTCATCCCTTGCAACACCCAGCCCCCTAATTCCAGATGTTGTCTTCAAAAGTAGACCATGGCTTTGCCTGGGCTCTGTCTCATAGACTGCTTATGGCATAATTACTCTTGCCCTGTGACCATGGGTCTAGCCAAGCCTGACCCTCACTCTATTGATTCGCCCTGAGTCATTTATCAACACAGTGGCTGATTCTCCATGTCTGGGTAAGCACGGGAGGTATTTCATCAAGACATTTGACACCTTCCTTTGAAGGGTGAACGACAGAACATATGAATGCCTCTGATTAACATCTAAAGGCAGCATGGCCCCCCTGAAATTGCCCCTCCATGGAGCAGCTCTCAGTAAATCCTCTGTAGGGACCTCTACCATTTCAACTCATTTATCAGCAATTCCATCTGCTTCAGTTTGGGGCACTCCATGTGTCTGTGGGTCTATGGTGTCTGCCTGGGGTTGCTCCCTCAAGAGTTTCTGGCCTCCATGCAAGTCCTAATCCACACCTGTCATCTTTCCCAGTGATATAGCTGGGGCAGCTGCTACTTCTTCCTCGATAGTATGGTGGTTGCCAGAAAGCTTAAGGGGCCCACCATCTAATTTCCATGCTTGGAGCTAAATCTGTGTGTGCATGATCTTTCCTCGAAACTGTAGGAGGGGACTGTTTCTCTACCTTTTACACTAAATTGATTTAATGTCTTCTTAAGGAGTGGTGAGCTCATCTCTGCTCCCATTCAACTTCAAAGGCCAGTGGTCTCATTAACTTAATTGCCTGACTTTAAGTAACTTGCTTAAATTACCAATTAATGGATGGCCATTTCTGTCCAAACAAGACATTTGAAAGCATTCCTACTGAAAAGAAATTGCTTTCAACTATGACGGATGAGTGTCTCCCTTTAGAGAATTATTATATTAATAATAATTATAGTAAATAGGCTTCGAAGCCCTGAGAAATTTATAAAAGAAAGGTACAAATGACAAATTTATATAGAACAAACTGTGGAATCTTTTTTCGGTGATAGCATTTTGAAAAGTTTGTCATTCAATCAAGGTACACTAAATTATAAAGGCAATTAAATGTCAGGCCTGTAGAACATTTGTCCTTCGGGAAAAAAATCCCTCAGGAAAAAGAATACTGAAACTATCGGTAGCCCCAGTTGGCTACATTAAAGCCAATAAAATTACTAATGACAAATTCTTTGTCGATGAGGGTCCCTGTTGTGCTGCTTCTGTCAACTTTAGTCACAGTGAAGACAGTGAGATGGAATTCTTGGCTGGATTCATTTTATTGCTTTGAGCTTTCAGGGGGGTGGTTATTTGGGAGATTCTTTTTATGTTTTGCTTTTTTCCCCCCTCATGAAGCAGCTGGTTTTGTCTTTAGTTTCAAATGTCAATAAAAAAAAAATATCAGGGCAATCATTAGAAGGCAGGAATTTGGACATGGGTGCTTCCCAAAACACCTGATGTCTATCCCAGCCAGTGTGCCAGAAAGGGCTTCTCCACTGGGAGAGATATGCCAGAGGGGAGATAAAGGGCAGAACTGAGGGCTGCAGGCACAGCAGATAGGTGGGCCCTGCAAGAGGAAGGGAGGGGGCGCCTGCAGAGAGGAAGGAAACCTGTGAAATGAGTGGGCTGGGGCTGTAGCCCCTTGAGCTCACTCACCATGCTGAGGCCAGACCCCTGTCCCTTGCTGATCCAAGCTCAGTTTTAAATTTCTATATGGAGATGGCAGCTATGGTATGCAAGGTATCACAATTCCACTGCAAGTCTTGAGAACAGCATGAGGTTCCTGAAGACAAGATATGCAGCCTAAGTTCCTGGGGATGGAACCTCATAACAAAGAGAGAGGGCTGGTACTGATTTCAGAGTGTAGTTTTCTGAAAGTCTGGGCTCCTGTTACTGTTCAGTCCCTTTAACATCAACCAAATAAATAGCCTTTGTCCACCACAGGGGATAACAAAGAGAGATCCAAACCCTGGACTAAAACTCTGCCTCAAATCTCTCTGACTATCTCCTCCTAACTGGAAGGGCCCCGATCCCAGACTCCATGAAAACTCCAGAGCATGTGTCTGTGTGCTGAGCAGCCAACTCTCACAAAAGATGCTCCTCTGAGAAACACTGCCTAGAGACCAGGACTGCAATCATGCTCACAGGTTGACAGTGGTCTGGTATTCATGCCCACTTGCATGCTGGTTTTCCTCCAGATCCATTCACTGCTCTATTCTGCCCTGCACTATATCCAGCAGTTGACTTCAGTGGATTTCATCTTCTGCCTCAACTGATGGGATGCACTGGCAGGAGATTGAGGGGAGGAGGGGGAGGCAGGGAAAATCAGAGTGTCTCTTCCTCCTGCTCCCTTCCTACAGGGACAAGGAACACCATTATGTCAGAGGCTCTGTGCTCTACCCACAGCCACAACTGAGTGCCTTCTCTGCCCCAGATCCAGGCTTCAGCAACAACATTCCTAGTGTGGGAAGTGGAATGATGGCCCGCAAAGATAACCAACTCCCTATCCCTAGAACTGTGGATGTGGCTTAATATGGCAATAGGGACTTTGCAGATGTGATTCAGTTAAGAAGTTTGAGATGGGAGATTATCCTCAATTATATGGGTGGATACTAAATGCAACAACAATACGCTTATAAGAGGAGGGCAGAGGGAAATTTGATGCAGAAGAGAGGTCTATGAAACCAGAGGAGCAGAGACTGGAGTAACTCAAACACAAGCTAAGGAATGCTGGTGGCAACCAGAAGCTGAAAGAGGCAAGGAACATATTCTCCACCTGGTGCCCCAAAAAGAAACCAGCCCTGCTAACACCTTGACATTAGTCCAAGGAAATTCATCTTGAACTTCTGGCCTCCAGAACTGTAAGAGAACACATTTCTGTAGGTTTTTTTCTCATTAAGTTTATGTTAATTTGCTACAGCAGCCTAGGAAACTAATACATCTCCCCAGCATGCTGTTGTTAGTGGCAAAATCGCTTGTTGGTTACCACTTCTCTTTCAAGTAAATAGTCTTTCAAGAAAAAATATTTTTACAAAAATCCAAGCTAAGTGTGGCTTCTGCTTTCTGCCAGAATCCTACCTGATATATTCTGTTTCATTCCAAAAAGAATTTAAGATAGTATAGTATAGTTTTTAAATGCTACAGTATACTTTTTGCTTAATGTGAAAATTTGGGAGAGAAAAAGAAAATAAGGATAAAAGAAATATGAAGCCAAGACTAATATTAGTATCCAAAATTCATGCCATATAGACTTGAATACTTTTCAAGAATCGGCCTGTAGATCCTACTTTAAGCTCCCCAGTAGCCAATACAAAGAGAACAAGCATAATCTCTCCTAGTTTACTATTTTCTAAACTAGCCTGATAATCGGAATTACCTGAATCCTTGCTAGACATACAAATATTCAGCCATCAACTCATCCAAGACCTATCAAATCAGAATCTAGTAGGGAAGCAGTAAAAATCTGCATTCTACCAAATATCTGAAATGAATTAGACAAATCACAGAACCCGGGAGATAAGAACACAACATGGGGATTGTTCACAAGAGGAACAATGTTAATAATATGAAAAAAAGGCCATCATCTCAAGGCTGGAAAGATATCTCCAGTTGTATACCCTGCTAGCGGTGGTCAAGCACTGTCTTCAATGCCCACACAGCATGCGGCTTTATTGATAAGGTGGCAAAAAGAGTGATCCACTCATGAGTAAAAAAATTCCACCTTAACTGTGCCCTAAATGAAAGTACATACTGTAGCCGATTCCTATATTATCTCTTCAGTTTCCATCACCTGTTCCCCTTTCCAAATAACCTCCCAATGTCCATTCAGGGATTCCTTTGGTCAAGGGTAAAGTGGCAACTAAGGCTAATGCAATCGGGGTGTTCCAGTCCCCCGACCCTAATGACTGGAGCAAGGAGGGGTATGTGAACTACACCAGTCCAATCAAGTATTTTCCTGATGATTCTGGGTTATAATCAGTTTCCTATTCTAGATGGCATAGTACCTACCTTGGGTTACAGTTTGTTTATTATTCTAGATGGTATCGTACCTACCTTGATACCTAGAGGGAGGCCATACTGAGCATAAAGTGGATATAGAACAAATTGCAGGGATGAGAATCCCAAGAAAATAGAGCCAGAGCCCCAATTTAGCCATGCATGAAACTCTCTCCACCCCTTCACTTTCTCAATCATGAGAAGCAATAAATTTACTTTATTGGCTATGCCATCTTAAGTAGGTTTTACTTTTGCTTGCATCTGGTAATACAAGCATCCTATGCAGTATGCTTGTTGTATTTATCTAATTTTCTCCATTGGAAATCCATCCATAGGAAAAGTTACAAAAAATAAAATCCATGGAGAGGGATAAACTACCAAAAAGATGCATTTGAATCTTTTTTATGACTACTGTTATTTTAGGGAATTTTTTTTCCTCTCTTCCTGCCCACCATACCAAAAGGATTTCTAAGTGAGGAGCCTGGGTAACTTGTTCTGATGTTTGTCCAGATTGCTAACCATCACAAGGCCTTTCCATGCAACCAGGGACAAAGCTTGAACTTATTTTCCTTTATCTGCTATTGTACCATCAAACTTTCAAGCATTTCTCAGAACACATCATTTCAAAGACAAGGTGACCTAACTCACCAGCCCTCATTAACTCCCTAGACCCAGAATCCCAGAATCAGCAGTCACTTGGAGAACCCAAGGATGTTTCCATTGTTTGGTCAGGAGGGGGCTGTTAGGGTCTATAGGGATATAGGGATAAAGATAGAGAAATCAATGAAAATGACATATTCAATGGAACTTGATTACATTTTGGGACTCTGGCTGTCCTTTCCCAACCACTTCAGCTGTTTTGAATGACTGACATTGATTTCTTAGCTGGAATGATTAATATTTACTCAGTCAAATAGCATAGAGTCTGATGTACATAAACATAAAAATATTACTGATGGGAGGGGGTTATTTAATGGGTATACTCTCAGTTTTGCAAAATGAAAAAGTTTTGGATATTAGTTGTACAACAATGCAATCAGTACTTAATGATACTGAGCTGCAAATTTACCATCTTAAAAATTATTAAGATGGTAAATTTTATATGAGTTGCATTTTACCACTATACACACTACAGACACACACACACACAAACATATGTGCATGTGCGTGTGTGTGTCTGTGTGTGTGTGTATATATATATTATGGAAAGGGGAAGGGAATTAAATTTTATTGTCACCCAGTAAGGTTTGCACTTCAGGTAAGTAATAATTACATCTAACACATACATAGTAGTAATTGCAATGTGCCAGTTAATGTTGCTCAATTGCTTTTCACTTAATTTACTCCTCAGAACAACCCTGAAGGAAAAATTATTATTATTACTACTATTATAGTTCCAGTTTACTGATAAGGAAGCTGAGCCATGGAGAGGTTTTGAAATGGTCCAAAGTCATCTGGGCTGAGCTGAGATACATGCCGTGCCGATACATGCCATCACCCCAGAGTTCATGCTCTTCACTACCAGCTATACTGCCTCTTTCTAGCTTATAACTGGGATCTATGACCCTCACCTTACAGAAGCAAGAACTGAAGCTCAGAGTTAAGAAAATGGTCCACGATTATGAAGGCAGCAAGTGCAGAATCCAGACATAAATTTAGCCTTTCTACTTCCAATGCCTCAGTCAAGTGTGCAATCTAGAATGTTCCAAGGCAAGAATCTCAAACACTAATCTTAAAAATGATAGAAAATGCTAACGGCCATTTGTTTGTGTAATTATATCTATTTATATATACAGCCTGGGTTGGCACTGTGCAAGAGAACTTCCTGTGAGGATGGAAGCATTCTGTATCTGCACTGTCCAACATGGCGGCCACTCGCCACACAGCTTTTGAACAACAGAAATGGGGCTGGTGTGGCTGAGAAAATAAATTTTTCATTTTATTTCGTGTTAATTAATTTAAATGTGGATAGTCACACAGCACAAGTATAGCTATAAAATCAAAACATATTTTTAAATGCATTTTATCATGGTAAATTATAAAACCCAAACATTTGTAAAAACACTACAATATGTGCACATTTTCCATAAGCCCTCAAAGCTGTGATGCCACCACACCCAACGTGGCCTCTGGGAAATGCCATTGTACGCTTGTGAAAAAGGCAATAACCTTTTATTGTGAAAATAGTTTTGACCTCAGGGACCGTCTGAAAGGACCCTGAAGGGGCCCAAGACCACACTTTGAGTCCAGGACTGACAAACAGAACTCAGCTCCTCCATGTCCAGGAGGAACGGCGCGCCATCCACCCAGCTCTGGGGCTCCTGCCTTCCCTCGTTGTGTGGCCTTCGCGGGGAGTGTGGTCTCTCTGGTTCCGCAGACTGGAGGCCCTTGGAGCTGGGCGGCGCGAGGCCCGGGCCGCTCTCGGTCAGCGCAAGACCGGCGGGAGGAAGAGCTGCAAGGGAGGCTCGACTTGCTGCGGGAGAATTTTCCCTCTGAGGTTCCAAGTCTCCAAGGCAGGGCGATCAAACCAAGAAGTAGAAAGAAACGCGCAAAGTGAAATTCAAGATGCTGGAAAAGATGGAAAGGCCTCTTCTCCCTGGGGCCTCCCGCTCCTTCCCTCCTTCCGGCAGGCAGGAAAGGAGGCCGTTCAGGGCGGAGAAGAGAGGGCTTCACAGGGTCTTCTGGGGCAATTCAATCAAAGAAATTATTTTCCCACAGACGAAGCCAAGAATATCTTAATGGCTTTTTCCCGATTGAGGGATAAATCTTCTATTAATTGATGGCCCAGCCCCAAACTGGTTGTGTCAACTCCGCCCACCTCCTAAAACAATGTGGGAACTGCTTCAAAATTCTGCTTATTTTTTATGATTTCCATCTTCCATTCCTATTTCTTCTTCCTCTTTTTTCACTCAGTTCTTTCAGACTCCACCGCGATCCTTTTACTCCTACCTCTTCTATTTTCAAATAGGTCAACTCGGTCAGCGCCACGTCCCGACCCCAGGAAGTCTACAGACTCACCTAGTCAGAGGTGCCAACGCCTCAGAGGCGCGACCGCCGCCGCCGGGTGCAGAGCAGAGACCGCAACGAGAACAACTGCAGGGCCGCGGAGAACAGCGCCGACGGCCGAGCCGCACGGCCTGCCCGAGCTGCCCTGCGCCTCCCGCAACGGGCGCTTTAACCAAGCCCAGGATCCAGCAGAGCGTCGGGGTGCTGAGACCCCGCCACCACCGTAAATCAAAAGAAAGCTAGAAGCCGGGGTCAAAGAGACTCACCGTCACTGCCGCCGCCGCTGCGCGCAAGGACCCCGCCCCGGAGTAATTGCTAAATGGCCCGTGTTGGTCCAGGTCTGAAAGTGGGTACGGGGACCCGGGGTTTCTCTGGGAATTCAGCCCGCTCTCTGCTGCGTGACTCTTAATGCTGGAGATAAGTATTTGTTTCGTTAGTATTTTAGATGATTTGGATAATGTAGGCCTGGAGAGATGTGAGTTACTCCCAAATCTACTCCCTAACTTCGTGCCCTCGGGCAAGTTAATTTAACTCAACCACAGTTTACTTACTGGAAAATGGATACAATGTAAGTAATGACCTAAGTGGAATTTGGTAAAAAGCCAATGAGCTAATACATACAAAGTTTTTAGAACAATACCTGGCACACGGACACGCAACAATTTACTATTTTGTAAATTGAAAAGTTGCGCCTGGTGTTGAAAGTTAAATCGCGGCGCAGTCACACCGCAGCGGCAGCTCTGTGACAACACGCGTGAAGGGGCCTAGGTAATGCCGACCGCCCAGCTCAACTTGCAGCTCCTTCGTGCAGGTGTGGCCCAGCCTGCTTCGTGTCTACACTAATCCTACGGAGCGAAGTGTGAGCAGGGGGGCCTCTAGTCTCCACCCCAAATGGGCTTCCCGCATCCAGACTGATTCCGGGACCATTTTCCCGCTTCCTCTGGCAGGGACGGTCCACGGGGTTCTCGCGTTTGCCCGGCTTTTTGAAGGGCCTGCCACAGACCCACCAGACAAACCGGAATCGATCTGTGCCCCAGGGGCCGGCGGCTAGAGTCTATGTCTCCAGGTGATCCCTGTAGGAAGCGGGCGGTCGGGACACCTGAGGCCCGGTGTCACACTTCTGGCCATTCGGCCTGTCGCTGGGCCTGAGATCCCACCCCGCACCCACTGCGTGTGATTCCAAACAGCCAGTATAGACACGCCCCTCCACCTCACCCCACCCCACCCGGGAAAGCAGCAGGACCTAGACCTCTGAGCGTGTTTTCTACTCTTGTCCTGCGGGGTTGGGGCAGCACGGCCTGCACCCACCTCACGCCTGGACTTTCGTTTTCAGTCGTGCCCTCGGGGGAGGTTTAGGTCCACAGCGCCGCAAAACAGAGTCCCGCGGGCACCATACATGGCCGCGGCGCCTGCGGCCCCAGCTCTCAGCCTCGGGCTTGCAGGGCCCCATCCTTCTGGTGCGCGGGGTTCTGGAGCCAGAAAGTGTACACAGACCATAAATTTCCCTCCCGGCTCGGCTCAGCGCTCGGAGATCTGGGGCCGCCTACCTCCCACCGCCTTCTCCCGAAGGGGTAACTGCGGCCCGCAGCGTAGCGTTGCTGGTGCCCAAAGCAGCGCCTGGCCAGGTCACATGACTGTCCCACCGCTGCCAGAGGACCGCAGTAGCATCAGGACTCCGGGCACAGCCTGCGGGATACTCCCCACCGCTGCCGTGGAGGCAGTTTGGGAAAGCAAAGAGCGAAGGAGGTGAGGCCTGGGGGAGGCCAGGTGAGAATGGAAAGAGAGAGGGGTACCTAAGAGTAAGAAAAGGGAAGCTTTGTGGCTTCTAGACCCATTCGGATCTTGCTGTCCCGAGGTCTGGAGTAGGGCGTGGTGCACATAGTAAGTGCACGTGGAGACCCTTCGCTTAAAGATGTTTTTGCAGTCAGTGGGCCTTCCCTTCATTCTATTGTCAACCCTGCATACTGCACAGCGCATGCCAAGAACGCTCTTTCCCTGGGGGTGCATCCAGCCAGTTCTTAATAGATGTGTCTGTGGTTGCATCTATACTCACATTGTAAGGTAAATATTTAAAATAACGTTCAGAATAATTCATCAAAAAATGAGAACAACGCTTTTCTTTGAATTTTTCCTTTCCCTGGCTGAAGAGAATCACTACTGCCCACCAGTTTGGGAATTGGAGCAAGTAATTTGCCGATTTTTGAGTCAGAAGCTCAGCCACGCTCCTTAACAGCCCCGTACCTTGATCAAATTACCCAACCTTTGTGCGAAAGGGTCACTTGCAAGAGAGGAGGAATAAAATCTTCCGTCCTGATTTGCTATGAAGGTTAAAAGGAGATACAAGACTCCCACCCCTTGTTTAAAGAGTGGGAAGCTTATGTCAGCTTTCCTCCGTCCTTCCTTCACCGTGCCGTGCCCGTCGGTGATTTCAAACCACTGGTGCTGACCGCTCCCCAGCCAGAAGGAACTAGCAGTGTAATGGTGATAGTAGTAGTAATAGTTTAGTAACAATTCCCATTTATTGAGCACCTTCTGTTTGCCAGACCTCTGTCTGTGACTGTGGTCTGTATCAGGAATGCACCCCTGACGTTATGAACTGCCTCCAGGTTAATGAGCAAACTTGGGAAGAAAATGGGAAGGCATAATGGGAAAGCTGAAGGGGACACGGGAAGTGGGACAGGTCTCCTCACGACCATTCCTCAGCGATGAAAAAAGCAAAAGAGAAGCAAGGGGAAAGAGGTGAGAAAGGAAGCTCCCGATTGGTAAAACTTTTGTTTGGAAGAACATGCCTCAGAGCACCTTCAGATCACTCCAGAGGGAAATGCTGAGGCCCTGATGGAGAACCCGCCCAGCAAGCAGCAAGGGCTCAAACAACGTGCGCCTGAGTGTGTAGATGGGTATCACCGAGACTGTGAGTGGCCTGTGTGTCGCGGTTGGCTTCTAAATAATGCCTTTGAGGAGATGGCACTGTTGTGAGGTTTCATATATATGGATATATACATATATATGGATATATATATATATACATTCATTTTTTAGTTTTAAAAAATCACTGCCTTTCGTTGCATTTTGGTTCAGAGGCTCCGTCACCTCTGGAGCAGCCCGACTGCCCTGTGGCCCTTTCTATCAGGTCGCATGCCCAGTCCCCCATGTCCTCCACTGTAGTCACCCAGCACAAGCCAGAGGAGCCCAGTTCCACTTAAAATCCTGAATAGAATCCTGAACAGTCCCAGGAGGAAAGGAAGGCCAGGGCACAGGGAGCGAAGAGGGAAAAATGAAAAGTGGGAAAAGGTGGGAACCCTCAAAGCAAGGAAGACAAGGGAGAGTGAAGACCAAGGGAAATGGGAAAATTCAAGTTACAGTTGACATTCGATTTAAAAATTGTTTGTCACTGAGTACAGGAGTCTTTAGTTTGACTCCTTTTCTTTACAGATTTTCAGCCTGTTTTTTGGGGGGGATGTTTGTTTGTTTGTTTTTTCAGCCATAAAACTGAGCTCTTGGCCTAGGATAGTAGTCAGCACAGGCTATGGGGACCCTGGAGGAGGAGAGGAAAGAGGAACCTGGCTTAGATGGCTGCAGGTGACCCAAGGCAGAGTCAAAGGGACATCCCCTGGGTGCTCCTGACCAGCACCCAGCACCAGGCTGGTGTCAGTGCCAGCAGGGAGAGGTCGAGGCCCGAGGGTCCACACTGTGGACTGAATGCTCCACGGCTGGGTTAAGGGTCTAGGGCTGCAGAGGACACAGGGCCCTCCCCTAAAACAGAAGCAGTGGCGAACAGGGCAAAGCCAGGTGACCCCGGAAGGTATGAGGCTTCAGAGCAAGATCTGTGCCCCAGACCGGGAGAGCCGGGTTGTGCCCGAGTCTCCAGGGAACTCCTTTGGAGGGTGAGTGCAGCCTGCAACTATCAGCGGAGAGGAATTCAAGCGGATATTGCTAGATTAAACAATCCTATTTGCCCGTCAGTTGGTTCTTTGTTCATTCATTCATTTGCTCATTTCTTCAGTTTCCACCTCGAGCTGAGAACTGTGCTGGGTGCACTCTTCTCTCCGATTCTGAGAAACAAAAATAAACAGCCCTGACAAATCGAAGCGAGGCTGAAATTTGCAGACTGGGAAATATCCACATGAGGGGAGAGGCGGGTTGAGAGTGGCTACAGAACTCCGTGAAACGAACAGGCGCTTGCACCGCAGTGGGAGAGGGCGGGCTGCAGACTCACCGGGAACCAACTCGCCTCGCCTTCTCTCCTGCTCTGCGCTGCTCTTCCGGGCTCCAAGAGACCGGCTCCCAGATCTTAGCGCTCTGTGGGGCAGGCCCTAGTGGGCGACTGGAGAAAGCACAGAAAGCTTCTGGCTTCTGTCCTCATGTTGACCGCTGGAGAGGTGACAGTGGGCGAGTCATTCAACCTCTCTGCGAATCGGTTTCCACCTACAAGATGAGGTCAATTATGCCCATCTGCACTCCTGGTGAATGTGCCCTGACGGGAGCTTCGGCTGTCTTGCATGAAGTCCTACCTGTGCGCTCATTCTCTGGCTGCTCTGCCGTGACGCAGTACCAAAGATCCCGGGGCTCCAGCTCCTGGGGTCACCGCTTGGGAGTTCCTATGTTGTTGCTTAGCTTCCTCCTATGTTCATAATGCTAACCATATTGTTTCTGAGGATTCATTGATACTAAAAGTAACCACAAAGGACACAATAATTATGTCAGTCATTTTTTCAGTGAGCACTTTTGGGGGCGCATTCCCGGTATCAAGTGCTGTGCTAGGTGCTATAGTTTCTCAAACCACACAGCAGAGCCCAGCCCTATCTTCAATAAGCTAAGGGTGACTTTCCCCTTCAAAGGGATCATTAATGTCCTGTTTCTGTTTCCAAGACCTTCCCTTATTGTAATTAGTTAAAAGAACTTAATAAAACTTCTGAAGTGCCATTTGTCCTGATATCATCTCCACAGCGAGAGCGTAATTTTCCTTCCTGGGAACCCAGACACTTGCTTAAGCTTCTCTCAGATCCTTGATGTCAGAAAACTAGCTTTTCCCTTTTCTAATTTTCAAGGGTAACTCCCAGCCACACCTACAAGCATTGTGCTGAGTGCCTGCTGTGTGCACGGGGTGCTGGGTGCAGCGTCAGGACCATCAGGAGGAAAAAGTGCCAATGGGTGTCTGATGGAATCGGTGGGGACATGCAGCAACCCCTGGTGTCATGGAGCAGCATCCAGACTCTTTGGGCTACTCCTTAGAGGGCTTCCTGGGGACACTGAGCAATAGGGTTCCAGAGATCTAATGATTTAATTTCTTGGAGAGTAACGATGTCTTGCATTCTTTTTTTTTTTATTGTGCAAGCACTAACAATGACCTCAATAAATATTGCCGTGAATAAATGAATAGGTGAAAGAATATAATAACATCTAAGCCTATAACTCTAATAGTATACCAACCTGTGTTTTCGTTTCACTTTTTTACTGCAATTAATCTCAGCAATTTATGAGTTAGGTAACTTTGATTACATCCTATTACACAGTTGAGAAAACTGAAGCCAATGGTTAGATGAATTTCCCAAGGCCATATGGCTGGTTATGGGTAAGTGAGTGAATGAATGAATGAATGAATGTCTCTGGGGCTAGTTTGGGTCCCCAGTGCCTGGCTGGGATCAGGCGCACTCCTTCCTGCGCACTCTGCTCTCTACTCCACCTGCTGGCCTCCTCCCATACCTCCCAGCGCCCAGAAAGTCGCTATAGATCACCCAGAGCCCCGAGCTATGAGAATGCATCAGGTGCCGCTGTTGCCGCCTCTGTGGGCTCTCCCTCTGGTTCCTCGCCTGTCGCTCGCGGTGGACTGAGCGAGAGAGTGAGGCTTGGTATCTGCGGTGGCTCGGGGCCGAGTCCGAGGCTAGGGGAAGAGGGAAGAAGTCAGCGCAGCGGCTGCCCGAGCGCGACTGGGCCTCAAGCTTAGCGTTCTGCCCAGAATCTCAAGTGTCAGACACGACCAACACAAGTCGAAAAGCACCACGGATCATCGCCTCCTTCCTCAAGCTGGGTGTGGCCGGGGCCCTAGACGTTGTTTAAAAAGCTACCCTTGTTACTGAGGCGGCACAGGGGGGAGGGTGGGGTGTCAACCCAGAGGCGGCCCAGGCCTACGACTTCCTGAGGGACATCCCTCTAGAACCACCGAGGGAAGAGGTGGGGCTCATAGGAGTCCACAATCTCAGGCAGCGATTGAACCTTTTATGCTCTTTTAAAAATCCATTGATAATTCCAGTCAGAATCTGTTTGTCAGATGTGTTGGGTAGCACCTCTCACATTCTTGCTTACTGCTGGAAGAATTGACCCCAAGTCCTATGGGGATTCTAGCACCCACTCTCCAGGGAACCTTGGGCAAGTGTCCTCAAGTCTCTGGGCTTCAGTTGTCTCATCCCTAAAATGAGGGAGTTGGAAGTAATCCACCTGGTTTCTAAAATGACAGAGGGCAGGGGAGCGAAGGAACCCAAGAGCCAGATGCTCTGCGAGCGGCCTGTCCCAGGGATCCCGCGGAACCTGCTGCTCCGTTCGAGCCCAAGGGGGTGGAGGAATATCTTAGAAAGTGCACACTGCAGCGCGTAAGCAGCCGGGATTCCCCTAGAGCTCCTGTGGCAGGGGGTACGCGTTGTGGACTTTAATATCCTGGTGTGTGAAGAGAAACCCCAACGAAGGCCATTAATTGGTCTTTGGAAGCCTGCCAATGCCATCACAACCTTGAGGATGGTGGCTGTAAGCTAGACGTGTGCTTGAGCACAGTTAAATAGGTTTCTTTTCTTTTCTTTTCTTTTTTCTTTTCTTTTCTTTCTTTCTTTCTTTTTAATCTCCCAGAGCCGGAAATCCTGCAGCTCAAGTCCTCCTTAGAACCGAATTCTTGCATCTGCATAAAGACCGCGGAGTGAGTGCAATGCCTCCCCGACCCCCAGAGGCTAAAGAAAGGTAGATGCTATTTCCCTTCGTGTTTAGGGTCCTCTCAGCCATCCGTAAAGCAGTATCACTTCATCCTATGGGGAGGGCTGAACGCGAAGTCCCCTCTGTCGGGTCTTCCTTCTTAAACAAAGAGAAAGCTGGCGGGGAGACTAGGGCGCACGCAAATCGGAGGAGGGTGCGTCGACCTCAGCCTCTGGCTTCTCCTCCGCGCCGTTTCTCGTTCTAGAGCCGTCCCAGGCCCGGCCGGTCCCGCCGATGGGGACTCTGAGTTGCCGTCGGCTTGAGGAGACATAGCGTGGGATCCAGTAGTAGGTTAAAACTCAACAGATTAAGGTTCAAGTCTTAAAATGCCAGCAGAAAATCTCCTGCCGCGGCCACTGGTTCCTGCCCCTCCCCTCGTCGGACCCCAAAACTCCCGCGTAGAATCCAGGTTCATTCTCCAGTTACTTCGGCCTCTGGTGCCTTGAAGAGGAAGCCTGCCGGGCACTATTAGCCTGCTCCGCGCTCGTTACTACCTCCTCCAACCCCTGCCAACATCCCTCTCCAGACTGGGTAAAAAGAGCAGCCAGAGAAAAGAGCCCAGAGCGACTGAGTTCCTTTCTGGTCCCCTCTGAGGTGGGGAGGCGGTCAGAGGGATTTGTGACAATCAGGGTCTGGGCAACTAACCTGTCCCAGTCCCCTGCATCCATAGCATCCTTGCGAGGGGGGGGGGAGAGGGAGACAGGGGAGATCTCCTGGGCTGGCCTGATTGCCCAACGCAACACGTCGCCTTGACGTACTGCGAGGCCTGACGGCTTTGACCTCAGTGAGACTGGGCAGCGAGGGCGACACACTCCCAGCAGTCGAGGTCTCTGCCCACTCCCGGCTGAAGCGCACAAATGCAGGATTTCAGCGATTTGGTCTGCGGAACTTGGCACTCGGAAACTTTTCTACTGAGACGAGCGCCCCACCCACCCCCACAGGCAGAATGGGGCAGTGTGAGGCTCCTCACTTTGCTTCGCCATATGTAGGAGAAGGGGGAAATTTATTTGCGTGGTTTTACCCACAAAGTGCTGCAATAGTCAGTAGGCTGCCTGTCTCTCAAGTGTCTATAAGAGTCTGCTTGTCTGTGTGTCTGTGTGTTTCTACGTGAGTGAGTGCACGGGGAGAGGGGCTACTGAGTCCCTCTCCCCACCCCCTGCAGCAAAACGCGTCCCGGTCGCCATCTCTCTAGCGTGCCTCTGTGAGCCTTGCTCAGCGGGGGCGGCGGGGACTCCTGCGGGCGGGCTAGGCAGACTTCTGCTCCCAGCAAAGGTCCCGGGAGGGGTGGGGGCCGTGAGCACCGCTTCCTCTAAGTCGGGGCCTGGGCGGGTTAGGTGCCTGCTGACCTCCCGCGCTCGGCCTTCTCTTCCGTGTCTGAAAACTCTCGGTGTTGGCTGAAGAATTTCGAGCTGCCCAGCTGCTCTTGGGAGCATCAAGCTCCACCGGGAAGATTCCAGTACTCGGGTTTGAGCAAGCAGCTCCAGGATGTGGCTAGCTGCGGGAAGTGCTTCCTTTCTTCCCGGCCACCTGCGGCTGCTCTTCTTCCAAATGTACTTGAAACTGCTCCGGGGTTTGTGATATTCCGTTTCGGATGAAAATGTGGAAGCATTCCACTGCCCAGGGCAAAGCCTTGGATGAGTTTTACGTGGTAAATGTCCAGGAACTAGGGGTGGGTGGCGAAGGCAGGGGCACCTTCTGCGAGCTGAAGATGAGTGTCCTACCTCCCGACCCCCTCCCGCAGATGCCCACCGCTCTTCTCACTAGGTCCTCAGGCCCCCAGCTCCGCTCGGGCCCCTTGCCGGTGGAAATCTGGCTGAGATAAGGCCGAATTCTATTTGAAGTCATATCCTTACATTCCCCAGATGATGGTTTCCTTCACTTTCCAAGCCTCAGGGGCCTCGGTGAAGAAATGCAGCCAGAGTTTGGCGGCAGCAGAAGCATCGAGGGCCCTGTGAGGGCCCAGGGTAAACACCGTCTACATAAAGCACCAACCCCTCCCGGCATCTCCTCCCCAGCCCCGTTCCACTCTTCAGCCAGGCATACGTGCCTCCACGTTATTCTCTTCAACGCCAGAACTGAATTTATGTGGCGCCAAATTCCATGCTTTGGGATGTACTAGTTCCAGAATTTCACTGTTTGGGACGTCAGAGAAAACGAATGTCGATAATGAGAGCAAAACTGAGGTACAGAGAGAATCCGGCAGTTGGGTAGCAAAGCCTGTGGAAGGTTTAAAGGAACCATCCCAGGCACTGCCTGGAGCCCATGGCAGGTGGGGAGGCTGCCCTGGCCCTGAAATTATTGTGGCGCAATTAGGGATAACATCCAGCTCATATTCCTATTGAAGTTGGGACCCCTTGTAGGGGGATCTACGTTTCTTTTCTCTTCCCTACTCCCTAGTGTCTTCCTCCCCACTCTTCAGTGCTGTTTCCTCTAGGGGTCCAGCTTGATTTGGGGTCTTGGGAGGTAGGCTGGGGCAGGAAATGGTGATCCTAGCATCCTTGGGCTGGTTCTGGGACCTGCTTAGGCATTTGGTTGCAGCCCAACAGAGAAGGCTAAATCTGCCCCCTTCCCTGCTCGTAAAGTCTAGAACAGAGGTCCTGGAATGAGCTCCAGGGAAATGAGTCAAAGTGAAGAATAAGATAAGCAAGATTGAGGAGCTGCTAGGAACTTTCTCACTCTGGTCAGAGGACTGGGGTGCATCCTGGGTTCCCTGTATTTACAGCTGCTCCCAATTGCTCGACATCCCCCCAATCCCATCCATGGAAAAATGTCTTCCATGAAACTGATCCCTGGTGCCAAAAAGTTTGGAGACCACTGCTCTACCTCATCATCTCTCTGCAGCTCCTTCTACCTGAGAACTGGCTCTCAGACATGGAAGCTGGGTCTTTGAGAAGCCTTGTGCCCTCCCCGCAGTCAGTGCCAAATAGATCTGGCTGCTCAGGGTTCTGACATCTGTTTTTAAATTTTCCCAAAGAGCATTTACCAATTCTGGACATTTCTTAGTTTAGAGGGAAGAAGAATGGGGAAGAACAGGTCTCTAAGAAAGGTTTGACCAGCTTAAAAAACAAGAACAACACCAAAGAAACACTTTAAATGGCCCATCCTAGTAGCAGCTTCAAGGCAAAATAGGTTTACTATTTTCCAGCCTCAGTGGGATGGGAAAAAGAGGCTTGAGGGGAAAAGAACTCTACTGGGTGCCTCCAGTGGCCAATTGCAAAGGAAGATTTTTGTGTGGGGAGGGGAGTGCAGTTTCTAAATCCATCCCTGGCCAAATGTGGGGTTAGGACATCACAGTTCTGATGTGGCCTCTGCCTCTGCTTAACATTGACTAAGGCACCTCCCCACAGTACAATTATTTTGGTATCTTTAAAGCTAGGAACCTGGCACTCTAAGACCCAGGCTTCCAGCCCTAACCACTGTGATATGCTTGTCCCTTCTTGTACAACATTACAGACCTGGTGCCTCTATCCCATCCTTGAGCAAGGGGAGGTGTGCATTGGGAGAGCCCCACAGTCCTGGGCCTGGCACTGAGCAGCCACCTACTGAGTATGGCTGTGCCCTATTAACTCCACTCTAACTCTGCACCAGAGTGGTGCCAAGGAGGGGACACTCATTGCATCCAGACTCCTGAGCAGGAAGCCATCTGCTACATGGGCCTAAGGGATTCTGTGGCCTACTCTGCTATCAGACCATGTGCGGGGTTGCAGAGCTGGTGACCTGAGGCCATTGGTGCTGGGTAGGTGACCTCTGGACTAGGTGAAACACCTGCCTCCACCAATCACTGCGGCAAGGTGGCTCTGAGGTTGAGCCACTTCCCCCCAAAGCTCTAGTCCCCCACCTTCAGCTGCTGTTCTGCAATGCTCTGGGGCTAAGGTCTCAGGTTGGAGATCTTGAGCCATAACGATCAATCCAAATGCATCACCCCAGCAAGGCAAGCGGCCTTTACAAACTGTAATAAACATTTTATTTACACGTTTAAGGCTTCCTAAGTGCAGCACCCCTTTGCACCACAACCCCAAGTGCAGGGAAGTATGGTTTCCTCTAACACTTCACAGTGCAAGGAGAGCTGCTTGTATCCAAGGAAAAGTGTTCGACTGGCAATGGGAGCCTTTGGCAAGGGGACACAGAGTCCCCTCCTCTCTGGGCCGTATGGGCTGCAGCCAGCCAGGGCATCGAGGGGCGAGGGACAACGTGTAAACGTCGGGAAAGACGTTCCCTGGTGCGTTCCCGGCCCTGGCCCAGCCGCCAAAATAAAGTAGACAAAAAATCCACCCGCAGACAGGAGGCTGCACGCAGGGCCCGGGTCTCCTCGGCCTTAATCTAGCCTATAAGCTGCCAAGCGGTGCTGGAGCGGGCTCCGGGCTCACGGGAGCGCTCACGGCTGTGGGCGGGGGTGCAGGGAGCAGCTCTGAGGCGGCGCCGCTGCTGCTGCCGAGGCTGCCGGCGCTCCCCGCGCTGGTGCTGCCGCTGCTGAGCGTGCTGGAGCTGCCGAAGCTAAAACTGCTGCCACCGGCGCTGCTGCCACCACTCCCACCACTGCTGGCGGTGACGAGCACGCCGGTAGCCGAGGCCTTAATAACTGTTGTTTGGTGCAGAGACCGCTCAGCCCCCTCAGTCTGCTCCGTGTCGCTAGGGGCCATGTCCAGGGACTCGTATTCGCTGCTCTCACTCTCAGCCTCGCCTTCAGAGCGGCTGGGGCTCCTCTCATCCCGTTCACCATCCGCAGCTGGGGCTCCTCCTGAAGGCTTCTCGCCGGCCTCTTTGTCCTTGTCCTTTTGGGCTTGGGCCTCCTTGGAGTGCCGCCACTTCATCCTCCGGTTCTGGAACCACACCTTAACCTGGGCCGCGCGGAACGGGAGACAAGAAGGGGACACAGAGGTGAGGTGAAACACAGGCTCATTCTGATCCGACTGGTGTGCACCCACAACCCACCACCCAAGGTGGGAAAACACCACTTACCATTGGCCGGCCTCTACCAAGGGCCAGGCACTGTGCTAGGTGTAGGAGCTGAGGGGCCAGGCATCCTCACCTAGGGAACCCACTAAGGCATTCTCAACATGTAGCAGTCCCACCTCACACCTGAAATGACCTGGGTGCTTGTTGAAAAGGCAGATTCCTGCACCCCATCCCCAACCTCTGTCTAATCTAAATCAAAATGTCTTCACCTCACTTGAGTCAGGACCCTTGAGTCATGAGACTCTAATTAAAATTAAGAACTCCTGGCTGGGCTCAGTGGCTCACACCTGTAATCCTAGCACTCTGGGAGGCTGAAGTGGGAGGATTG
>VBSM01002153.1:52620665-52641265 GCA_008086735.1 Cheirogaleus medius
TGGCCTCTCTAAAGAAGAATTTTACAGCTAAGATTTAGTGGGCAAGCTTAAAGTGTGGGGTGGAGATGCCCGTCAGTTTATTCAAAGGAAAAATAAAAACCTAATGCGTGACAATTAGGCATGCGAAAAAAAGGCAAAAATGGCCCTCTGGTCTGAATGATCTACAGATGACAGCTCTGAATCTCCTGTGTGTGTGTGTGTGTGTGTGTTTGTGTGTGTCTATGGCAGACTTAACCCCGCAAGCGTTTGAGGTCATCCCCAAAAGTGTGTATGCTAACAGGCAACATCTCTTGGTGCCCCATTTTCAAACCACCCTCTTGGTGAAAAGGCAGGGAAAGCACACCATCCTCCCATGCACACACTTTCCTGGCTCGCCAGGCATTCACACCTTTCCCAGGGGAACCATCCGAAGCCAGCCCTAGTTCGCTGAGAAATCTTTCAGTTTCTCTCTCCTGACTTCCTAGCCTCCCGCCCCAACTGCGCGATTGCGACACCGCCGCCGCCCCTTGCGGAGTCAGTCTTGAGATATTGGACTATAAAGTCGACCTGCGGGTTGGGCGGTACTCCAAAAGTCTTCCGTACCTGGAAACGTGTCTTGGAACTGATGCTGAACTGAGTTTCTCGGATTCGAGGTTAAGGGACTCAGGATGGCAGAAGCCTCGTTAATGGGATCCAGAGACGCGAAGAACTGGCCGGCGGAGGGCTGCAGGCCCGGGAGCTGCACCTCCGCGGGCCGCCCACCGGTTAGCAGGGACGTGAGATCTGGGTCAAGGGAGAGAAAAGCGGGTTACACCGCGGGCAAACGCACATTCTCTCGGTGGATCGGTTCCTCCCTTCCCCTTGCCCTCCATTCGTTCGTACTGAGTGAAATCAGGAGAGACCCCGGATTCTGCGCTGAAGCCTCTCTCCCGGCAGTGGCCGAGGACGGTGCATGAAAAGTTCCACTGTGCGTCTCTCACGCCACGTCCACGCATATAGCAAGGAAGGGCTTTACATAAAGCGGCCTGAGAACGTCACTTTCAAGTGCCTTCCAAGAATTCCGCAGACCCAAAACCCCCACCCCTAGGAGCCCCACTCTGCCCTCTCCTCTGGGAGTTTAGCCCCGCAATTTTCATCTGCATTTCTTAGATGAAATTTTGCTAGAAATCAGATAAAAGAAGGGGAAAGTTTTACCAAAGGGCTTTTCCTGTCAGAAAATACAATTCACTCTCCGAATATGTGATTAAAGAGACATGATTATAGTCATTTTAGCAAATATTTACAACCATTTTTATGAATATTGATTCTGTGGCGTTTGTTTTTAAGGCATCCCTGGAGTCGTTTGTTTTTACATAGAGCAGGTGTTTTTAGACCTAAAGTTTCATAGTTTCTTATAATTGGTTTTCTTCTTCCCAGTTTTACAGATTTGTCCTTACTTGTAAAAATACTCAAAGGCACCCCAAACCGGCCCGGGATTGGGGGAGTGGGTCAGGGCTGTGGTCAGAGAGGCCTGCAGCCTCCCGCCCAAGACCTACCTCTCAGCGTGTTGCCTTCCTTGACTTTCGGGTCAAATTCTGCAGATAAAATGCGGTCGATTCCAAATTTGAGGTCTTTGCTGGAGGGGGCCGGGGCCGAGCCGCTATGATGGGGGTTCGGGACCACTCGCGTCCCCGAAGCTGGGGGCTGCAGGGCGCCGGCCCGGGGTGGAGGCGGTGGCTGTCGCTGCGGCGGCGGCGGCGGCTGCTGTGGGTGGTGGTGGTGGTAGGCGGCCGCGAGCGGAGACAGCCGCTGCGGGAAGCCAGCCGGGACTTCGGAGGGCGCCACCACTGGGGTGGGCCGAAGCGGGGATCTGGCGGCAGCTTGGAAAGAGGCGTGCGGGTGAACCGAGCCCAAGTGCGCCGTGAGGGCGGCGGCGGAGGCCCCCGCCAGGCCCTCCGCAGCCGCCCCCGGCTCCCCCGCGCCGGCGTGCAGGATGTCTGCGATGCCGAAGGAGGGCTTCTTGGCGGCGGGATCCAAGGCGAAGGAGCAGCCGCCCGGGCCGGCCGAGGAGCAGTAAGCGGCCGACCAGAGGCTGAGGTTGGAGGCGTAGAAGGGAGCCAGCCCGGCCGCGAACATCCCGGCGGGGCGCGCCGCTCGGCCGCCGCTCGGGCCGGGCCGGGGGGCGGCGCGCGGGAGGGACGTGCTGGGCCCGGAGGCGGCCCCGCCGAGGACGATCCGCTTTCGCTTCTCCGCGCCGGGGGACGGAGGCCGAGCCGCCCGCGCCGCCCAGGGAGAGGCGAGGGCCGGGGCGCCGGCGGGCGAGGGGCGCCGGGGCGGGGCGGGGCCGCGGGGAGACGGGGAGACGGGGCGGACACCGAGAGACACCAGACAGCTAAGCCCTGAGAGCTAAATTTAAACCCACAACAATAACAATCCGTTAGTTAAAAAAAAGTAATATGAGGAAAAAACTCCTCTCTAGAAACTCCCAAAGTTTTGGCAGGAGCTTTCCAGTCAGGCCCGGGGTAGGGCCTCGATGCGAGCGCTCATTGGCCGTCCTCGTGGCCAATGGGCGCGGAGAGTGCGGGGGCATCGGGAACGAGGGGCGTGTCCCGCCCCCTAGGCCACGCCCCGGCCACGCCAAGGTGCTCGCGGCGGCGGCGAGCGCGGGCTGCCGTCCGGCTCCGGCTCCGACCCGCCACCGGCGCGGAGCGTCGGCCAGAGACGTCCGGGAGCTCTCACTCCCGGGCCGGGTGCGGCCGAGAGTGGGTGTGTTGCCCTCGCTTGGCCGCGGGTCGGAGCCCGCCCCCGGGGACGGCGCCGAGAGCTGGCGGCCGCTGGCTTTGCACCCCTCCAGCTCGCCCTGCGCTCCCCGCGAGAGCCGCGTGCTCGACAGAGCCCGGTGGCCCCTGGGCCCTGCCGGGACCTGACGCCCGAGTCCCCGCCCGGCTCTGCCTCGCCGGAGATCCTCGGGAGTGAGGAGGAGGGGCGGCCGCAAACGAGTTTTATTCTGAGCTGTCACACAGCGACAACTTGAACGAGTGACTTTGCAAAGAAAATGAGATGGATGATTCCGATGTCTCCCTTAGACGCCGCCAAACTTTTCCCGGAGCCTGAGCGACACACGACGGGCTGCCTCCCGAAGCCCAGGAGAGCAGCACGCGCCCTCCTCTGCGGTACCTGGTAGGAAATGTCAGCCGCCCTCCTCCGCCACATCCCGGATCACGTGGGGGCCGTTGTTTTGCAAGTGCCCACAAGAGCAGATTTCCGTGGGGTTCAAAACTGTTCAGCGACGGTTTCCTCAGGAACCCCTTGGCCTGGTCACAGGAGGAGCTGCAGTGGTCGCCGAAGTCCTCCATTCGCGCCTTGGGTCTTTAGACATCCACATCTCTATTTTAAGAATTCGTTCTCATTTAAATTATAGTCAGAATGGATTTCCCCACCCCCTCCCAAACAAGCCACAGGCCACCCAGATGAGCTGGTCTTGCACATTTTCAGGAAGAAAATAAAATAAAAACAATAATGAAACCACTAAATCTTTTGTTTTCGATTGTTCTAATAAGCATCTCCTAACAGAGCTCCTCTGGCATTTTTATTTCCCTTTGGCACTAAGAGGTCTTACCAAATAAACCCAGAAAGGCAACTGAACTTGCCATGTCTATCTCAAACTCAGGATTTGGGCTCAATAGATTAATTTTTAGTGGCTTCTATCATCTTGTTGCAGATGCTGTCATTGTAAGCTTTTAACTTTCTCCTGGAAAGCAATCAGTCACTTGGGATCAACCAGCGCTGAGATTTCTCCCTGTCCCTCTCCCCCTCCCTTCTTATCCCCACCCCCATCTCTCTCTTTTACTAAAAAGTTTTCTTGCCCTGCTCCTGGAAGCCAGGATAGAGGTGCTATTTCCACGGAGATGGATGGGTGTGGTTGGGGCGAGAGAGACAGGAGAAAGACCAGTGCTTCTGGATCTAGCTGGAAGCAAAGGAGCGACAAGTACAAGGCCACTGGAGGCGTTGCCAGAGGGTTCTGGCACGACTCCTATAGGAAGTCAGCTTCTCTGTAACTTCACTGCCTCCAGGTAAAGTCACCAGCGCAAGTGTTCTTTTCTAGTGACACCCCCAATTCTGTTGTGATTCCAGTTTGACTGCGAACGTTCAGACCTCAGACTAAGCCCAAACGCACCGTTCTAAAAGAGATGCATTCATGTCTCACTCTAGACTGTCCTGCGTGATTTCACACCCTTCCCTAGAAATAAGATTCTCCACCCCCTTTCACCCATTCGAGGGTTTGGGACCCTCGGGGGCGGGGTGGGGTGCAGGTTCAGGGAGACAAGAACCTTCCGGGTTTCCTGCGGCGACCACGACCCAAATCCGCCGGGCTTCAAGGCCCGGAGCGCGGGGCAGACGATGTGAAGGCGAGGCCCAGAGGGCGGGTTTTCCCGCCGACTCTTGCCCCAAAGCGCGCCTCCCTCTCTCTGCAAGGACCGCGGCTGGATTGCAAGTTGCAATTTCACCCGCACGCCCCTCTGCGATCCCAGGCAACCACATCAGCGCCATCCAGGGCCTACCTCAGCTCCCCGAGGCAAACTCGAAAAGGAAGCCTTTGGAGCGACCCTCACCTCCCCCTACACCCCTTCCTCAGGCCCAGGCCTCGCCCCTGCGGGCCCCTCGCCCAGTTTTGAGCCCGCAGACTCCCCTCCTCCTTACTCCCCACCCCTCAGAACCAAGAAAGCAGCAGGAAACCCTGGGCTCGCCAGAGTTCAGGTCATCTCCTGTTTTTTGATGAACTCAAACTCCGACTAAATGAGCGGATGTGCCTGCGAGATTGGTCTCAAAATAGAAGTGGCCTTAGTATTTTAGGATACTGCAGAAATCCTTATTTCTTCCGGAGAAAAACTCTATAATGACTCCTAGCACTTCCCCTTTCAATATTTGTGCAACTTTATCTCCACCGGCAAGTTGCTCGGGTGACGCAAATCCGCCCTTGTGTATTACAACTACCAAAATAAATGCAAGGAAATCAATTCCCTTCTAGCAATGAAAATATAAATATACAGCTGCGACTTTCCCCTTTAATCTTTGCTTTCCGAGCTGCCCCGGGCTGTGGCGAAACGAACTGGCCCAGAGCTATGAGACTGGCAGGGAGGCAGTGAGGGCAGCGGCCAGGGCTCCCGGGGCCTGTTAGCCAGGAGGGTTGAGGCCCTAGCAGAAGAGCAAAGTGCCTGACTAAAGCAAAATGACTTGAACTTGGTCTAGACAGCTGCAACTAGCTCTAAGTGTGGCCACAGTTTTTGGAAGATGCCACATGGGCTGGGGTTTCTCATCATTTCTGACCACTGTCTTTAATGCTTTCAACTCTCCCCTTCACTTTTCCTGGGTAGACACAGTCAAAGACTATTTCACCACACTGGAAATAGACAAGATCAGAGAAGGTCTATTTTACAATTTAACAATATAGCTTAGGGGGATTTAGGATCGAAAGAAGGGACCTGAATCAGTGGCTTATGCAATGACTAAGGCAAAAGCTGGGTGGCATCATCCTTTGGTATTCCCTCTCTTTGGAGCCTCCATACTTAAATCATCAGTTCAAATTTTTGCCATAACCCCAGAGACACAGATCCATGCTGACTGAACTTAAAGCTCAATGGCAGTGAATGCTGAGATTTGCTTATTACAAGAACGTAACTCTGCAAGGGCTTAAAGTGGCCTATATATCTGCTTTCACTTTTTCTTGTAGACTGTGGGCAAAATAATGTGCAAGGCAGTTGCTCTGTGGACTTGGGACCTCCCCCTCCAAATTTTAAATATTCTTTCAAACATGGAAACAATTAAATTTTCACAGTCAGAGAAAGAAGGAAACACAGGTTACTCAGCTATTTGAGAATCTGAGAGGTTTGCAGCAAGGTAGGAATCTGTGTATATTGTGCCTGTCATTCTGCCAGCTGGAGATTTACAGCCTGCTGGGCCCACACTCACATTTAGTGGTGGGTGCAGGACTTCTGCTCCTCATGCATTCTAGATAATAGAGTTTAGGACTCTAGGGACCCCCTATAGACATACCTCCACACACACTATACACACACACTTGCACACCCACTCCTTGCATTATTTTAAAAGGCCATGACTCTCTTTTCCTCTCCAGGAACAGAGTAATTCCTTAGAGTAATTCCAGACCTATAGTTCCTGAGTTTTTGAGGAGAGTTGGACTTTGCTAGGGGTGAGAAAGGCAAGTGCAATAGGATCACAAGTATCCATAGCCATTTTGTTTATTTTTTTCCTTTTCCCCTTTTCCCAGGTGTGACAGACTTGCAGGTGGACACCCTCTATGTGAGCATGTCCCTGCCCTTGAACTTAAGCCACAGGTCTGGCTTCAGAGCCTCAGATAGCCCTTTGAGTGTGATCCCCTTTGCCCTTTCCTCTCACAGAGTTTCTCACATATACCCATCCCCATTACTAAGGCACACCACTTTGTGGACATGTACCACTTTCTCTCTCTCTCTCTCTCTCTCTCTCTCTCTCTCTCTCTCTCTCTCACACACACACACACTGTCACACACATGTCTCTGGGAAACTTAGAAATTGCCATGGGAGGTAGCAGGGCAGGCAGTTTGAGATTTGCTCCTATTGGGAAGAGCTGCTTCTCTGCTTTTCTAAGTCATCTTCTCTCTACATCCAGCCCTTTGGGGTAAGAAAGACCCCAATCTCATAAAACCAACAGTAGAATCCACTTCAACCTGGCACATTATAACACTGACTTGCATATATTTGCAATGAAATCATGTCCCCATAAGAGTAAAATATGAAAGACCATCTGTAATATATAAGAGTTTAAATACTTCATTCCACTGGCTTCTATTTGGTAGCTGTAAACAGTGCTCTGCCACTACCAATATGTTACCCATTTACCTTGCATAAGCTGGATTTGTTGCCTGAATTATTGACTCTGACTTTCTGGTTGTTAAGGTAGAAGAAGGAAGTGTAAGTGAAAATCATATATTTGCAACAACCTGGTGTTGAGAGGGAGAGATGAAAGTCATTCCTAAAGCAGTGTTTCTCTAAGCAAACAAATAAACCTTCCTTCTCTGTGAGACACATTTTCCAAGTTAGAATACAAGCTCTGAGGACAGAAGAGGGACTCAGGCCCCCACTAAAAGGCAGGCATGGGAAGGGACCTTCTGAAAGGGGAGGATCCTAGAGCCACTGAGAGGGATTTTGTAGATAGAGCCAAAGGGTTGTCTCCATCTCAGTGGTCCCAATCTGTCCACCAGCACCCCACCAGAACTAGGACAGCCCTGGATTTAATGACAGAACTCTCCCAGCCCTGCCTTGGCCCACCAGTTCCTTGATGAGCCCGCCCAGTACCGAAAGTTGGTTCTATGCTGACACCTGCTGGACTATCTCTGTATTGTTTTCTGGCAGTGACCATCCTGTGCCCGCAAAATTGTTGTGATCAAAGTTGACTCTTCCTTTTGCAAAAAATGCAGGTTTCTAAAATTGGCTTTGACCAGCAACTGTTTCCATCCATATTGTTGACAACGTGGAAATATCTCCTATTATGTGTTTAAAATCACCAGACAAGGTGAGGGCAGCATTCATCCTTCAGTAATAATACTGTATAATTTACACATCTCAATGCCAGTTCACATTTATTATCTCACCTATTCTTTAAAATAATCAATTGTAAGGATGCAGAGGAGGGATTATTATCCCAAATTGAATTTAGGAAGTTGATTCTCAGAGAGGTTAAGCGGCTCGCCCAAGGTTACACAGTTAGGAAATGGTATTAGAGGCAACAGAGGCTAGGTTTTCTGACTCGTCAGCCAGTGCTATACTATCCAGCCAATTTCTTCAGGGAAACAGTTTATTCAGAGGAAAAACTCTCTGCACTCAATCAGAATGTGCATTGGTTTCAGGCAAGGGGCTGGAGAAGAAAAGCGTGTCTAACCTGGAGATTGTCACACAAACCCTGCTAAACAAGGGCAGACTGGTGATCATAGCATTAATTTGGGATTAGAGATATGAGGACAAGCCTGGGTTCCAAATATTTTTCTCTTTTTTATTTTTATTTTTTAAAATTGCTTTTATTTCAGAATATTACAAGGGTACAAATGTTTCGGTTACGTGGATTATCTTTGTACTGCTTGAGTCAAAATTGTAAGTGCGCCCATCACCCAGATAGTGTACATTGTACCCATTAGGTATGATTTCACCCATCCCCTCCTCCCTGCTCCCACCTGCTTGATTTCTGTTGAGTTTTACTTCCATTTGTGCACGAGTGCTGATTGGTAGTTCCAATCTAATAGTGAATACATGTGGTGTTTGTTTTTCCGTTCTTGCAATACTTCACTTATGAGAATGGTTTCCAGTTCCATCCAGATTGTTGCCAAAAGTATGAATTCTTTTTTATGGCCGAATAGTACTCCATGGTGTATACATATACCAAATTTTATTAATCCAGTCATGAATTGATGGGCACTTGGGTTGATTCCACATCTTTGCAATTGTGAATTACTGCTGCAATAAACATTCTATTGTGATGATGAATGTATAATGCAGATCTGAGTGCTTCCTGAGGGACAGGTCTGGTCTTGACAAATTCCCTCAGTGTTTGCTTATCTGAAAAAGTTTTTATTTCTCCCTCATATAAGAAACTTAGTTTTGCAGAATACAAAGTTCTAGGCTGGCCATTATTCTGTTTAAGAAAACTAAAGATGGGGCCCCAATCTCTTCTGGTTTGTAAGGCCTCAGTTGAGAAGTCTGAGTTAGCCTGATGAGTTTTCCTTTGTAAGTTACCTGATGTTTTTGCCTTAAAGTTTGTAGGATTTCCTCCTTTGTGTTAACTTTGGCTAGTCTGATGACTATGGATCCTGGTGACTGCCATTTTGCAATAAACTGCCCAGGTGTTCATTGAGCTTCTTTTACCAGGCTATCTAAATTTCTAGCAAGACCAGGGAAGTTTTCCTCAATTATTCCCTCAAACAGGTTTTTCAATCTTTGTGTGTTTTCTTCTTCACCCTCAGGGATGCCTATAATTCTTATGCTTGTTCTCTTCACATAATGCCATATTTCTTGTAGGCTTGTTCCTTCCTCTTAATTCTCTGTTCTTTATCTTTAACTGACTTGTTTAATTCAAAGGTGTTGTCTTCAAGCTCTGAGAGCATTTCTTCTGCCTGGTCTAGTCTATTCTTAAGACTTTCCACTGTGTTTTGTATTTCTTTGAATGAATTTTTCATTTCCAGAAGTTCTATTTGATTTTTTTAAGAATTCAATTTCTTTAGTGAATTTTTCATTCATTATCTGAATTTTTTTGGTGGTTTCTTTGTGTTGGATTTCCATTTTCTCTTGTATTTTGTTGGACTTACTTATAAACCATATTTGGAATTCTTTATCTCTCATTTCAATATTCTGATTTTGGTTGGTATCCATTGCTAGAAAGCTGGTGCTCCCTTTTGGAGGTGACCTTTCACTCTAACTCTTCATACTTCCAGAGTTCTTTTGCTGATTCCTTCTCCTCTGGAGCAGCTGTTGCTTCTTATTTTGAAATTTTCTTTTGTTTAAATAGAGCTTTTTCCCCTCACTTCACTCATACGGGTGTGTTTGTAGCACACGTTGAGTAAGAACCTTTGGCTTTGCTTGTGGGTGCTTTGATGGTGGTCTAGGATCTGGATGGATGCTTTGGTTATAGATATCTTTGGTGTAGTGGTTTTCTCAGTTGCTAGTTGTTTGTAGGCTGCAGGAGTGGTGAGCTATGTGAGTCCAGAATATTTCTCTTTCTGTTTTTTCAGGGCATCTGAAATTCTGCTCCTGGAGGATTCCTTCTTTGGAGTTTAGGCCCTTTACTATGAATTATTATATCTGACCCTTTTTATTGCACAAATAGTTGAGGAAAAGGAGTTGTTTTGACAGAAAAAAGACAAAAAGGTATTCTGAGCATGAGGTACAACCAAGGAGACAGGCTTTTGTGGGACACACAGAGCAGTGTGGGAGCCTTGGGGCTTGGGCCCCTTGCAGGGTTCTAAAGAGGGATATTGGAAGATGTCATTTTCAGATTTTCCTAGGGTCCATCTCCCCCATTCATGAGTACTCTAAATGGTGAGAGGGGAGCAAAGATAGGTACCCCAAACCCCAGAGCTCTGACATCCATTTCTCCCCCAGCACCAACTAGGATTTCAATGCCCTGTTGAACTACACAGTAAGAACAGTCTTTCATTTTTAAAGCTCATAGTTACTCACCAGCATATTTCATGGCCTGTGGTGCCTACGTCTGAGTCTTAGGTATTAAAAATGTCCCTGATACTAGTCTTTATGGGTCTTGGAAGAGAATCAGAGTCCTGCAGAAGTAGAAATGCAGGCCCAGGGTCATGAAAGGCTTTAGTAGGACTGCAATTCTCCTGCTAACCAGTGCCCACTTAGCTCAGCCTGGTTTCAGAGACTTTGTTCCCAAGAGAGATGAGGATAGCCTAGACTATAGCAGGGATGGTGGGAGTGAATGGAGATGAGGAGAAGGATTTGAGATGTGTATGAGATAGGATCACAGGATATTGGATGACTTCATCTTTAAACTTTCCTTGATAGAGAACATATAGTATAAGAATATGTATATAATCATATTCTATGACATATGTGTAGATGGAGCTCCTGATGATAATTTAACACCCAACTTTATGGCTTATTGTTTTTTCTTGTGTGGCTGCTTCCTTCTTTGGGAGATGCTAACAAAATGTGCATGATTCTTCAGTGATCAGTTATGTCTGAGTTTATATCTTTTTTTTTTTTTTTTTTTTTTTTTGAGACAGAGTCTCACTCTTGCCCAGGCTAGAGTGCTGTGGTATCAGCCTAGCTCACAGCAACCTCTAATTCCTGGGCTCAAGGGATCCTACTGCCTCAGCCTCCTGAGTAGCTGGGACTACAGGCATGCACCACCATTCTAGTATGCCCAGCTAATTTTTTCTATATATTTTTAGTTGTCCAGCTAATTTCTTTCTATTTTTAGTACAGATGGGGTCTCGCTCTTGCTCAGGCTGGTCTCCAACTCCTGAGCTCAAACAGTCCACCCGTCTCAGCCTCCCAGAGTGCTAGGATTACAGGCATGAGCCACTGCGCCCAGCCTGAGTTTATAATTTTGAACTCAAGGCTAATTGTTATGTGTGTTTGTAACTAGGCACACATAAAGAAGCTGTTAGGTTCACAACAGAACTATTTACAAAAGCACAATTTGGTGATTTAAGATGGTCATTAACCTGTCGAAGAAGGCAAGATTGGGAGCATAATAGTACTATAATATTCACACTTTGCAGAAAATAAAACACAAAGTGCCTTTAATCTCCAGGGAGTTTATCTTATTTTTCCACTAATGGTTGACTTTAACAGAGCTTTACCAGGAAAATGAAAAATCACATCACTTTGAATGTATAAGATCTCTTAGTGATATCTCCATCAGAAAATGATCACAAAACCCACTGCCATTTTGGGATATTAGTTCCTTCCCTTCTGTCCCTTAATGGGCCTCACTTTGTTGTTTACTCGTCATGTTTTTTAGAATCCACAAAAGAATGAAGTTTTGTTTCAAGAATGCTACTATGATTTCCAATGAGAACTCATCTTCACTGGGAAACCATGTGACCAGGAGACTAACACAACAAAAATTCGGCTAGCAAACACAGCTGTGCTTCACACATGGAAGAGAGTGAATAGATGACACTTATTCATGTAATTCAGGCCCAAGTTCCCAGCAAAAGTCAGTGTGGCATTATGAATCCATGTGAATGATTCCGTGACTTCTCCATGTATATCTAGCCCCCTACTCAAGATCCAATTTGCATGTCTTGTCTTTCCCTCAAACTCCACATGTCCCAGACCAAGCTCACGTTTACCTCTCCAAAGTGCTTCTCCTTTAGGTTCTTGGTAAAAGCACCACAGCTTCACTTTTGTTTTCTTCAAGCCAAAACCTGATAGTCATCCTGGACTCTTTTTCTCTCATTCTCCACATCTAATCAATCTTCCGACTCCCAAATGCTTCAAACATCCTTCCACTTCCCTCTCTCCCCCAGCCACCACCTCAGTCCTAACCACAGTCATCTCTACTACTGCAGCCTCCTAACAGTGGACTCCTTGCAGCCACTCTCGCCTCCTTCCAATTTGTTCTGTATTCTAAGAACCCAGTGACCTATTAACAACTCATTTGTAATGCTATCACTCCTCTTTCCGAAATCCTATGGTGGCTTTTACAACCATTAGCCTACAGTCCCTAATCCTTCTTGTCACCTACAATGTCCTCCATGAATAAGGCCCTGTCTACTCATCCAGGCCCAACTGGTTCTACTGTCCTCACTCTCTGTGTGAGAGCTGGGTGGTCCTCTCTAGATCCTGTGAACACACCATGCTCCTCTTCTGCAGTGGAGCCTTTGCAGGCACCATTTCTTGACCATGGATCAGCCTTCCTTCCCGCTCCCCTTTTGCCCAGCCAACTCTCATTTCTCTCCCAGCTGGCAGCTTCCTCAAGGAAGCCTCCCTTGATTCCCCAGCTAAGTTAGGTCTGCCTGTTCTTCACTCCCTCCTATAGTTCTAAGAACCTCTTTGAAGTAGTCCTCATCACATTTGTAATCATTTGTTTATTTTGTATCTGTCCTTTGTCTATCTCCAACAAACTAAACTCTGTGTGGACAGGACTATGTTTGTGTATCTAGCAAAGAGCCAGATACATATTAGGGGCTCAAGAAACATTTGTGGACTAACTAATGGTTGAAACGATGAATTATCTCATGGCTTTCATATCAGGGTTGATTCATATCTGAGTTGATTCATTCTATGTCTGGGTTGATTCATTTCTCCCTTCTCTTGGCACCCACATCCCCTCTTGCCTATCTCCCTGTTATGCAAGGAACTAAATCAGGAGAAAGAGAAGTGCAGAAACAGAGAAGGGGGAGCAATGCTCCCTCCACCCCTTTTACTGTAACTTGGCAATTTCCTTAGTTATCACCACTGGATGGGACTTTTTATAACATTTAGTGAGAAAGCCTGCTTCCTCATACATAGGTCTTCTCCTTAGCCAGGGTGGCTGGCTTGATACAATAGTATCAATACAAAGCAGAAAAATGGAAGGCAAAAGAGAGTCTCCTTTTCTCTTTGCAGTCAGTGTCATTATAAATTGAAAGTTATGAAAAGTTTTCAATGATACAGGGAAATGCTTTCAATATTAAAATTTTTTCTTAACAATATGATCTGAACTATATTTATACATACATATGCATAGAGAAAAGACTGAATAGAAATTGTAGAGGGCATCTGTTACCTTTGCAATCTGCCTAGCACCTTTTCCTTTTGGGAACTGCCCACCTTCACCCAAAGAGCTGCAGAAGCAGACTTGTGACATGTTGGCATGAGACTGGAGTGGGACCAGTGAGACTCCCTTTCTGAGACTGATGGAGATAGTGAGAGAAGGAGGATCTCTTCCTTTCTCCAGAATTACCAGCTCTGAGGAAAAGGTGTATTTAGATGACCATCTTGCCAATGAGAAGAGAAAGCCTGTCTGAAAGAGAAGCCAAGCTAAGCTGAGAGAGAGAGAGGAAGTTCAGATATCAACATCTGACATTCTGGATTCTGCTGAGGCTCATGACCTCACTTTATAACTTCCCTATTATTCTAGTATTTATTTCCAGGGCTTTGTCATTCCTATTGATAATTATGGGCTTTAATCTAATTTTTCCTTCATTGCTTATTGCTTTTTATTTGTGTAACATTTCACAGTGTGAATGTCTGATAATGTTTCATCCTTCTATTGGTGGGCATTCATTAGGTTTCCAATTGTTTTCCACTATGATCAATTCTGCAGTAAGCACCCTGTGTGTAATCCTTATATACTGGTGACTATCTTTTCTATGAAATAGATTCTGAAAAGTAGTTTGCTGGGCTAAATTATATATATATATATCTTAAGTAGGTGTTGCCAGATTACCTTCCAAAAAAGCTGTAACAAATCATATTTCCACTGCTAATTATGGCATTACTCTTCTTCCTCACTTCCCTGCTAATAGATGTTATTAGTCCTTTTAACTTTTGCTAATCTGATAGATGTAAATTGACATCTCATTATTATTTCAATTTGTATTTCCTTGACTTCTAGTGAGAGTGCCTGATTCTGTTACTCTCTCAAACAGTTGATATGTGTAGTGTTTCATGCTTGCTGCTCTAATTGCTAAACACACAAGAACTCTTCAAGTGCCTCCTGTTTTCAACATGACCTTGTCAGGAGGAAATCTGACCAGTCCATGAGCCCTCCACAGTACCTTGAAATTTCTTTCTTTCCCCGCCATTAAACATGCAGACTTCCTTGCCTCCCACCTTTGGTAGCAAGCTGCCCATAATCATAATTCCATGAGTGGCATAAAACTATGCCCAATTCACATCTGCAAAATGAAATGAAATCCCCCAGTTTATATTCAGTTGTAGTTGCATTACTAAAAGTGAATCATCCTGGACATTTAAAATATTCAACCAAATAGATAGGGTTTGGAAAACAAGCCTAGGAAGACATTTATCCAAACTGTCTACCCAAAAGACAAATCTATCAAAAATAATGCCTACAGCAACCTGTTAAGAGATAGGTAATATAGAAATATGTAAATTAAAGTCAAAATGTGAAAGAGATAGAGTTCAAGTATAGAGGTTTGTTTCAGTTTTTTCATGGTTTATTTTTATTCTTTTCTTTGTAATATAAGATAAGTTGTCATCTCTTTAAAACAACTTTTTATATCTATAAAATGTTTTTTGTAAGCCTCATGGTAACTGCAGTGCAAAAACCTATAGTAGATTCTCTAAAAGTAAAAAGGAAGAAATGAAAGCATACTATCAGACAAAGTCACTTAACCACAAAGGAAGACAATAAGAAAGAGAAGAGTTATAAAACAACTAGAAAATAAACAACAAAATGGAAGTAGCAAGTCCTTACTTAGTAACAACACTGAATGTAGATGGACTCAATTTTCCAATTTAAAGGCACAGAATGGCTGAATGGATAAAGAAATAAGACTATGTTGCCTACAAGAAACCCACTTCACCTATAAAGACACACAGAGACTGAAAGTAACAGGTAGAGAAGATATTCCATGCTACTAGACCAAAAAAGGACAGGAGTAGCTATATTTATATCAGATAAAATAGATTACAAGTCAAAGACTGTCAAAAGAGATAAAGAAGGTCACTATATAATGATAAAGGAGAAAATACAGCAAGAGGATATAGCAGTTATAAATATCTATTCACCCAATACCAGAGCTCCCAAGTATATAAAGCAAACATTAGAAAATCCAAAGGGAGAGATAGACTGAAATACAATAATGGTAGAGTACTTCAATGCTCCACTCTCAGAAGTGGACAGATTATCCAGATAGAAAATCAACCAGGAAACATTGGAGCTAAACTACACACTAGATCAAATAAGCCTAACTGACATTCACACAACCTTTCACCCAACTGCTGCAAAATACACATTGTTTTCATCGACACATGGAATAGTCTTCAGAATAGACCATATCTTAGGCCATAAAACAAGTCTTGACAAATTCAAAAAAGTAGAAATTATATTAAGCATCTTTTCTCATTCCGATAGACTAAAAGTAGAATTCAATAATAAGAGGAACCTTGGAAAATACACAAACATGTGGAAATTAAACAACATGCTCTTGAAAAACCAATGGGTCAATGAAGAAATTAACCACTTCGGGACTGTGCTCACCGGCAGCAAAGCCTCGCCCATAGCCGGCACTCATAGTCCACAGGATAGTTTGTGTTGTGCATTGACGACGAATCCATTTTGCTCTCGTGTGATGAGGAAAGCTTTAAAGCACTGAAAGCTTGTTTTACTTTACAGGCAGCTTTACTTGTAATGTAAATCAGAATAGGTAACATATACCTATGTATATGTTAATGTAATGTTTTCATTACATCATTTTTAAATGTTCACGATTTTATTTGGATAAATGAAAAAATTAGAAAAGTCATATCATGGCTGTTGGGTAAAGTCGACGCTCGGCTGTGCGCGTTCATCTGTGGCTATCGACTATAGTCGACGCTGGTACCGAAGTGGTTAAGAAGGAAATTTAAAAATTTCTTGAGACAAATGAAAATGAAAATACAACATACCAAAATATATGTTATACAGCAGGAAAGTTTATAGTAATAAACCCTTATATCAAAATAGTACAAAGACTTCAAATATACAACCTAACAATGTACCTCAAGTAACTAGGAAAGCAAGAACAAAAACCAAAAAAAAAAAAATTTAAAAACAAGATTAGAAGAAAGAAATAATAAAGAGAAGAACAGAAATAAATGAAATTTATTTACAAAAACTTGTTTATTTTTAAAAAGATAAACATAATCAAAATTGACAGACTTTTAGCTAGACTAAGAAAAAAAGAAAGAAGACTCAGATAAATAAAATCAAATGAAAAAGGAGATAAAACCATTGAAATCATAGAAATTCAAAGAATTCTTAGAGATTATATAATATATGCCAACAAATTGGAAAACCTAGAAGAAATAGATAAATTCCTGGACACATAAAACCTACCAAGATTCAACCACGAAGAAATAGAAAGATCAAGGCCATACAAAAAGTCTCCCATCAAAGAAAAGCCCAGGACCTGAAGGTGGCTTCACTGTTGAATTCTACCAAACATTAGAAAACTAATACTGGTTCCACTCAAACTCTTCAAAAAAATTGAAGAGGAGGAAATACATCCAAACTTATTCTATGAGGCCAGCGTTATGCTGATACCAGAAGCAGATAAGGACACAACAACAAAAAAAGAAAATACAGGCCAGTATCACTAATGATAATAGATGCAAAAATCCTCAACAAAATATTAGCAAACCAAATTCAACAACACATTGAAAAAGTCATTCACCACGATCAAGTGGGATTCATCCTAAGGATGAAAGGATGGTTCAACATATGCAAACCAATAAACACGATACATCACATTAACAGAACCAAGAACAAAACCCATATGATCATTTCAATAGATGCTAAAAGAGCATTCAATAAAATTCAATATCCCTTTATGAAAAAAACCCTCAACATACTGGGTATGGAAGGAATATATTTCAAAATGATAAAAGCCATATATGACAAAGCCACAGCTAACATCATGCTGAGTGAGAAAAAACTGAAAGCCTTTCCTCTAACATCTGGAACAAGACAAGGTTGCCCACTTTTACCACTTTTATTCAACATAATACTGAAAGTCCTGGCCAGAGTAATTAGGCAAAAGGAAGAAATAATGGGCAAGAAGTCAAATTAGCCTTGTTTGCAAAAGACATGCTCTTATACTTAGAAAAACCAAGAGTCTACCAAAAACTGTTAGAACTGATAAAAAAAATTCAGTGAGGTTGCAGAATACAAAATCAATATACAAAAGCAGTAACATTTTTATATGCTAACAATGATCAGTCTAGAAAAGAAATCAAGAAAGCAATCCTATTTACAATAGCTACAAAGAATATAAAATACCTATGAATCATTTTAACCAAAGAAATGAAAGATCTCTACAAGGAAAACTATCAAACACTGAAAATAGAAATTGAAGAGAACACAAAAAAGGAAAGATATTCCATGCTCATGGATTGGAAGAATTAATATTATTATTAAAATGACCGTACTACCCAAAGCAATCTACCGATTCAATGCAATCTCTATTAAAATACTAATGACATTTTTCACAAATATAGAAAAAAAAAATCTTAATATTCATACGAAACCACAAAAGACTCCAAATAGCCAATGCAATCTTGAGCAAAAAGGACAAAGCTTGAGGCATCACAATACCAGACTTCAAAATATACTGCAAAGCTATAGTAACAAAATCAGCATGGTACTGTCATAAAAACAGACACATAGACCAATAGAACAGAATAGAGAACCTAGATACAAATCCATGCATTTACAGTCAGTCATTTTCAACAAAGGTACCAAGAACATACAATGCAGAAGGGACAGTGTCTTCAATATAGCATGCTGGGAAAAATGGATAGCCATACACATAAGAATGAAACTAGATCCCTATCTCTTATCATATACAAAAATCAAATCAAAATTGATTAAATACTTAGATCTAAGACCTGAAACTATGAAAATACTAGAAGAAAACACTGGGAAAATGCTTCAGGACAGTGGTCTGGGCAAAGATTTTTTGTGTAAGACCTCAAAAGTACAGGCAACTAAAGCAAAAGTAGACAAATGGGATTATATCAAACTAAAAAGCTTCTGCACAGCAAAAGAAACAATTAACAAAATGAAGAGACAACCTACAGAATGGGAGAAAATATTTACAAACCATCCATCTGACAATGGATTAATCAGAATATATAAAGAGATCAAACAATTCAACTGCAAAAAAACAAATAATTCAATTAAAAAATAGGCAAAAGAACTGGATAGACATTTCTCAAAAGAAGACATACAAATGGCCAACAGGTAGATGAAAAAATACTCATCACTAATCATCACAGAAATGCAAATCAAAACCACAATGAAATGGATTAAATCAAAATGGATTAAATACTTAGATCTAAGACCTGAAACTATGAAAATACTAGAAGAAAACACTGGGAAAATGCTTCAGGACAGTGGTCTGGGCAAAGATTTTTGTGTAAGACCTCAAAAGTACAGGCAACTAAAGCAAAAGTAGACAAATGGGATTGTTCCAGATGTTATAATCTCATCAAGATACCATCTCAGCCCAGTTAAAATGGCTTTTATCAACAAGACAGAAAAATGGATGCTGGCAAGGATGTGGAGAAAGGGAAACGCTCGTACACTGTTGTTGGGAATGTAAACTAGTACAGCCATTATGGGAAAACAGTATGAAGGTTCTTCAAAAAACTGAAAAATAGAACTACCATATGATCCAGCAGTTCCACTACTGGGTATATATCCAAAAGAAAGGAAATCAATATATCCAAAGACATTTCATCTGTACTCCCATATTTATTGCATCACTATTTATAATAGCAAAAATATAGAATCAACCTAAGTGCCCATCAATGGATAAATGGATAAAGAAATGTGGTATATATACACAACAGAATATTATTCATCTATAAAAAAGAATGACATCCTGTCATTTGCAGCAACATGGATAGAACTGGAGGTCGTTATGTTAAGTGAAATAAGCCAAGCAAGGAAAGACAAACATCACATGTTCTCACTTATCTGTGGAGCCAAAAAAGTGGCTCTCATGAAGATAGAGAGTAGATTTGTGGTTACCAGAATTCAGGAAGGGTAGGGAGAAAGGGAAGATGAAGAGAGATTGATTAATGAGTATAAATATACAGTTTGATAAATGAAATAAGACCTGGTATTTGATAGATCAGTAGGGTGACTATAATTTATAATAATCTATTGTATATTTCAAGAAAGCTAGAAGAAAATAACTCAAATGTTTCTAGCATAAAAAAAGACACATATTTAAGGTAATGGACATTCAGTCACACTAATTTGATCTTTACAAATTATATAAATGTATTAAAATATTGCATGTACCCTGAAAATATATACATCTATTATGTATCAATATAAAATAAAATTTTTACAAAAAGAAGGTTCAAGACCTAGATTCCATCTCACATAAGGATAAGATAAATAACTGGACATGTTTCACCTAAGAGAAATGAAAACTACATGTAGGCATAGTGGCCATCCCACTTGACCATATATATGAAAAAGTGTCCCATATAAAAGAGAGTACAGTGATTCAGGTTTTGAAATGGGGGGGAGTAGAGACAAGGAGTAGAAGTAACTGTTAAAAGAACTAATTAGAGAAAGGTGATCTGAAAGCAAATTTCAGTTCAGTAAATTAAAAAAAAATTCACACTAAAGTGAGCTTCTTTATGATTTCCCCATCACAAAAAAATATTTAATGGTAATAATAGCATCTAAATAATACTTATTCTAGTGCCAGACACTGCATCCAATCCTTTCCTTGCATTATGTCATTTAATCCTAGCAATATTTTATGCAGAACACACCAGAAATCATCTTAACAGATACTTTCTTTAACCACTTGGGTGCGGCGCTCACTGGCGCGAAGCGTCGCCCGCAGCCGCACTCACAGTCCACACGGCAGTGTGTGCTGCGCATTCACGACGCATCCGCTTTGCTCTTGTGTGATGAGGAAAGCTTTAAAGCACTGAAAGCTTGTTTTACTTTACAGGCAGCTTTACTTGTAATGTAAATCAGAATAGGTAACATAGACATATATGTTTTCATTACGTTATTTTTAAATGTTCACAATTTTATTTTGATAAATGAAAAATTAGAAAAGTCATATCACGGCTGTCGGCTAAAGTTGACGCTCGGCTGTGCGCCTTCCTATCACAGCTGTCGCTAAAGTCGCTGTGCGAGTTCATCTGTGGTTGTCGACTATAGTCGACGCGGGTACCGAAGTGGTTAAATAAATATTTGACATCTATCTTACTGTATTCTATAGAAGAAATAGCAAGGAAACATAATATTTTCCTTTTAACCACTTGAGTACGCGCGTCGACTTTAGCCAACAGCCGTGACATGAAGGCGCACAGCCGAGCATCGACTGTAGCCGACAGCCAAAAGCTTTTACTTGTACAGCTTTTATCTCTGCAGTTGCAGT
>VBSM01002153.1:52646576-52677794 GCA_008086735.1 Cheirogaleus medius
AAAAAAAAAAAAAGAATTTCAACATGCAAATTTTGGGAAGACATAAACATTGAGTTCATAACAGACACTCTTCCACTAGCCTTTAAAAAACAAATAGTCATACTGTCAACTGCCTGTGGAGAGAGGCTGCATCTAGGAGTTGAGTCCTAGTGAGGAACTGAATTCTGCCAACACCTGAATGAGCTTGGAAGTGGAGCCCAAGCTCAGAGGAGAATGAAGCTGGCTAACACTGTTCCCTGTGCGACCCTGAGCAGAGGACCCAGGTCCGCCATGTACAGACACCTAACCCACAAAATCTGAGATAATATATGTGCTGTTTTAAGCCACTAAATTTGTTGTAATTTGTTACACAGCAATAGATAACTAATACAATCACCCTATGGACAACTTGACCGGTTCTAAATGCTGGAAGCTCTGCCTGAAGTCTGTTGTTGCTATAGGGTTACAGATGACAGTTCATCTCTGGGGACAAACCTACAGTGGGCTGAAGACTTTTCAGAGTCCATGCCTGAGATCTCCCAGTTGCCTCTAGCTGGACATGGCTGGCTGCCTGGGGTTCTCAAGGCCCCAAAGGAGCATTGGCCATTTTGTACTTGAGGCAGCATTGTGGACAGTAGAAATGACACATTTTGAGACCACACCAGCCCGGGTTTGAATGTTCCTTTTGATACTTATTAGCCATGTAACTTGGTCAAATCATTTAATCTCTTTGAGTCTCAGATTTGTAAAAAGGAGATGATAACATAGTTTCCAGAGTTATCTTGAGAAGTGAATAAATAATCTATGTGAAACATCTGGCCCAGCGAATTGAATATATAGCATGTGCTAAATTCATGAATTATCTGTAAGACTTAGCTCAAGCTCTGTCACACTGCCCGGGTTCAATTCTGCCTCTGCTGCTTGCCAGTAAGCTACTTAACTTCTTTCTGCTTCCATATTACTGTGAATAAAATAAAAACAGCATTAGTACTTACTGTGCATTGTTGTTGTAAGTATTAAATAATTCACGTAAAGCACTCATCATCTGCATGGCACATGCTAGTGTTAGTCTGTGCTATTATGATCCTTCTCTTTCAACTCCCAAACTAGAGTTCATCACTTCTTCCTCCAGGGTCTTGGATTCTGCTGGATCTCTAAAATGGCACTTCTCAGATGCTCAGACACCTGTGCTGTAAGAAGTCGTATGCACTTCTTCCTCTCCCATTCTACCTTTTGCTTTATGAGCGCTGGAGCAATGACTGATTTATTTCTGCAATCCTTGCCCAACACCTTCCACATTGTAGATGATAGCCGGCGCGGTGGCTCACACCTGTAATCCTAGCACTCTGGTTGAGGCAGGAGGATCGCTTGAGCTCAGGAGTTCGAAACAAGCCTGAGCAAAAGTGAGATCCCATCTCTACCAAAAAGAAAAAAAAGCAACCTGGCGTTGTGGCTTGCACGTGTAGTCCCAGCTACTCAGGAGGTGAGGTAGGAGGATCGCTTGAGCCCAGGAGTTTGAGGTTGCAGTGAGCTATGATGACGCCACGGCACTCTACCCAGGGTGATAGGGTGAGACTCTGTCTCAACAACAACAACAACAACAAAATAAGGAAACTGAACATCCCTCCTCATTTCCCCCGCCTTTCACATTAAAAAGAAAAAAAGTATTGACTTCACTGAATTTCGAATTGAAGTGAACAGAGCCAGTGCACTGGGCACTACTTATGCAACCCAAGGTCCTTTCTTCTTGGTAGATCAAGTCAGACCAAATCAGTGTGTGTCTAGCTTTGGTTGAAATATCCCTACGTAAAGACGTGTCCACACCATCCATCAACCAACCAACCGAGCATCTATGTTCTGGGGACACATACGTCTAGTAGATGCTTTGTTGGTGCAAACCGAGAGGTAGAAGACAGATTCCTGCTCTCAAAACGCTTCTCGATATGGCAGGGAACAGGAATGTTCCTCCTAGCCCAGGAACTCCTTTTCCCACTGATGTTGTTCCTCACCCGCTCCCTGCAGCTCTGCTCACACCTTCTCCTCTGGACTCAGGAGAGACTCCCCAAAACAGCTGCTGGCTGTCTCAGCCACACGGCCCCACATAATTAAGGCCCATTACCGAGTCACCCCTCAGCCCTTGCCTCACTTAGGCTCTGCCTGGAAAACAAGGATATTGATGAAGACCTGTCCAGCCGGCACTGTGAGAAATAGCTCATGAAAATGGCTGCACCAAGCAATGAAAAGGCCAGAGAACAGACCCAGCAGCTTCCCGGCACTCCATTCATTTTCAAGAGAAAACAGTTCCGGATCAGAGCTGTAAAAAGAATGCCTAAGATAAAGCATGACTCTCTCCCCACCTCGGCCTATTTGTTTTCAGAGAGGACCCAGGCACTCTCCTGCCCCCTTTTCAGCCTTTATCACAGCACATTTCTCATCTGTTCTTTTATTCATGCTGGCTCATTTTCATTGTCTCCTGCTCAGAAATGTTTGATAAGAATCTAGCTGAGTGGCATTAGGAAAGTCGCTATTCAACAAAGGAGCCTGTCATCGTGCCCCAGGCACTTCAAAGCTCTCACAATATCTTATTTTTATTGTTTCTTTGTGTTTTTTTTTTCAAAAGTATGAAAAATGTGGTTTGCATCCTAGACCGTCTGTGGGAAAATATATTTCTCATTAGCTGGATCTTGAGCTGCTGAAGACTGAAGAAAAAATAGAGTAATTCATGCTACAATTTGTAAAAATGCTTAAAGTTCTTTTTTCTTCTAAATAGGGTACAATAGCACTGGTTAGACCTCATTGCAGGCGCTCAGTAGAAACCAAGGCTCAAGATATCACAACTAAATTGTTCCAGACTTAATTTAGCATATCTTTATTTAATTATTAATTCAATATAACTGAGAGCTTGATACATGCAAAGTATCATGATACTTTGACACTCCCCAGGCTGGGGTGGGGGTGCAGAAAGAGCCTGCATTTCACAGGAAGGGACTGGCGTGTCCACCAGACACTGCAGCGACAGCCAGTAACATGGGACCAGGGAACAGTATGGACAATGAGTGTAAAATTCCAGTGGACTTAAGACCCTTCCAACTCGGGCCTCACTATCCTAAGGATGACTTTTATGGGTACATAGGGCTAGTTTAACTGATCAAGTTAGTCAAAACAAAATTGATAACATATGGGAGAGACCAGGAATTAAAGGGAATGCTGCACATGGCAAGGAAGCACAAATTGAAGGGAAATGGTAAAGTGGCTCCCTGTGATCCGCTCTCAGAAGCAGAAGTAATAGTGCAAACTCAGCAAAAAGTGGTTACCTTGGCCTTTTCATCTCGAACGCCATCCTTCTCCAGTGGCATATTGACCCTCTTCGGAGTTAGTTTCCTGGACTACAAAGCAAGGAGAGCAGGGCACGTCCCCATCTCATTCAAACTATTTACCCGGCATCTAGCAAGGTGCCTGGCACACATGTATGTACTTGATGAATAAAAACCTGTGTCTAAGAGGTATCTTAAAAGGGACTCAGCATTATGCTTCCTTTCTTCCATCAACTCCTCTTTTTTGGGACACCAGAAGCAAATATTTAAATTAATCATATTTCTCTGTCCTTGTCACATCATCATCATCATCAATCCTAGCAAGGCTCTTTTCTTATTTATGTTACTTATTTCCTCCTTTTATTCTTCCAGCCTGACTTTCATTCCTCTCTCCCACTCCTGAGTATCTAATGCATGTTCTTAGGTGCGTACCTGTAAATATCATGGTGTTTAATTTACACAGATAGTATTTAGCTGTGGATCGCATTCTATTCTTTACTTTTTCACTCAATAGTATATGTCAAAGATCTAGTCATGTTGTCATATATATATATATGTATATATTTAATTCTGACTACTGCATTGTATTCCATCGTTTATGTATGCCATCTCATAGCCATTCCCTTAGGAATGGATATATAGTTGTCTTTAACTCCACACTATTTCAAGCACCCCTACTAAACAGTCAATATTTTCCCCATTGATGCAGTTGGTAACTTATAATTTTGATGCAATTTCAAATTTACAGAAAAGTTGAAAGAATAGTACAAGGAATGCCCATATACTCTTATTCAAATTTTCCAGTCATTTACATTTTGCCCTGTTTGTTTTATCATTATCTATCCACTTATCTCCATTTGAATGCATTGTCAATCATTTGAGAGTAAGTTGGAGATATCATCAAGCCCATTTATTCCTAAATATTTCAGTGTTTATTTCCCTAAATACATGAACATTCTCTTATGTAGCACAGTTCCATTGTCAAAATCAGGAGTTTAACACTGATACAATACGATTACCTCATGCAGACTGCACACTTAAATTTCATCATCTGTCCCAATAGTGGGGATCCAGCTATTTTGCTCTCCCAAACCAGCACCCAATCCAGGATCATGCACTGTGTTGTGCTGGCTTGTTTCTTTAATCTTTTTAAATTTAGAACAGTTTCTCTGACTTTTTTCTCAGCCTTGACTTTTTGAAGAATATAGACCAGTTATTTTGTAGAATATTCTTCAATTTAGGTTTATCTAAGTTTTCTTGATATAAGGCAATGTCTGCCATATTTCTTCACTGTAATGGTAGTATTTTTTTCCTTTATAACTAATAAGTAATTTATTAGAAGATACTGTAAAACAATGTAAACATTCTGTTCCTCCCCCAAATTTCACTCTTCAGTTTTAGTACCCATTGATTATTTTTTAACTGTCATTCCTTCTGTTGTAGGGAAAAGCTTGCTCTTTACCCATATTTATTTATTTATTTATTCATTTATTAATTAACATCAATATGGATTGATGGATTCTCATTTTACTGAGTGAGTTTAATTTGTTACCATTACTATTTGATTATAAAATTAGCATGGATTTGGCCAGTGACAGACACTTCAGACTAGCTACAATATAGTTTTAACCTATCCCCATTCTTGGCTGAGAACTTCCTAACTTCCTGGTGCAACACGATGTTCTGGGCTCCTATTAGACTTCTCCTGCCCCATCTCTAGAATCAGCCTTTCTTTCAAGGAGTGCTGATTTGCTTTAATGGCAAATGATGTTTAGAAACCAAGATCTGGGCATAAAGTCATTGCTACTGATGTGTCATGGCTTCTAGGGTCTTCTCAGAGGACAGTGGCTAGGAAATATGTATAATATGTAATGTATAATGTACTTTATCATGCTGATATTCATACTGATCCCTTTCATCTCAATTCGAAAACACAGGGTGCATTCTACACTTCCTTCTTGCTGTATTTGTACCTCCAACAATGGGAAATCTGGCTCCCATTATCCTCAATATATTTACTCATTTGCTAACCATTACTACTTCAATAGCAAACTTCATAACTTATTAATGTTTATAGTTCTTTTTATATAAAATTTTCAAAAGCGAAATGCACAAATGTTAAGTGTACAATTTGATGAGTAATGGCAAATGAATACATCCATCTAACTCACACAACTATCAAAATATGAAACATTTCCCAGGAAGTTCCTTCATCAACCACCTTCCCTCCACCATGTTTTATATTTTTCACCATAGATTTGTGCCTATTTGCCTGCTCTTGACCTCATATAAATGGGATTGTAAAGTATCTACCCCTTTTTGTTTCGCCTCTCTTGCTCAGCATGTTTGAGAGATTGGGCCGTGGTGGTGTGTGTACTAACAGTTCTTTCCTTTTTATTGTTCAGTAGTATATACCATTGTATGAATAACCCACAATATATCTATCTGTTCTTCTATTCATAGACATTTGAGTTGTTTCCAGCTGTTGTCTATTATGAGTAAAGCTGCTATAAGCATTCTTGTAAAACTCTTTTTGTGGACATATGTTTCACTTCATTAATCTTTTCAAAGAACCAATTTTGGTTTTGCTAATTGTCTCTATTCTTTTTCTATTTTCTATGTGATTGATTTCTTCTCTTATTCCTAGTATTTGTTTTCCTATATTTAGTATTGCTTTAATTGCTCTTCTTTTTTTAGCTTCATAAAGTGGAAACTTTTGGTTTTTTAGTAGGTCTTTTCCCAGTTTAAATATTAAAACTATACATATCTATACCTATCTATGTATCTATATTTATATTCACATCTCTCTATATATAATTTTATTGTTAATAATTTCTAATCTAACTCTGTTGTAATAGAAAAGTTTCAATCTTTTGAAATTTATTCAAATTTAGTATGTAGTCCAGAATATGACCCATCTTAGTATATGTTCCATATGTACTTGCAAAGAGTATGTAATCCACAGATATTGGTTGTAATGTACTGTAACTGTCATTTTGGTTAAGGTGGATTGATAATATTGTCCAGTTGTTCTATTAATTTCTGAGAAAGAGGTTAGAAATATCTCCAATTATGATTATGAAATTATTTATTTTTCCCTTCTATCAATTTTGCTTCATGTATTTTATAGCTGTTATTTCATCTTTAGAATTATTATGCTTTCCTGATGAATTTACCATTTTATTATTTTATTATTATGAAATGTATATCTTATCTCTAGCAGGTCTTCCTTATGCCAAAAATGTTTTACCTAATATTAGTAATTAATATATAACTAATATAACTTTTTTATGCTTATTGTTTGCATTATAAATTATTCACTTTCAGTCTATATCCTTATATTTCAGGTACCTCTCTTACTGGCAGCAGATAATTTGGTTTTGCTTTTTTATTCACTCTGACAGACACTGCCTATTAAATTGATCTATTAACAGTGTAATTATTGATATATTTGGTTCAGGTTCACCATTTGCTTTTTGTTTTTAATTTCTCCCACTTGTTTTTTATTCCACTGTTCTTCCTTTTCTGCCTTCTTTTGCATTGATTGAATATTTTTTAGCATTCCACTTTACCTCCTCTACTGACTTTTTAGCTTTATCTGTTTGCATTTTTTTATTTAGTAGTTGTTCTAGGGGTTGCATATGAGTCCTTAACTTATCACATAGAGTTAATATTGCATGAACTATAAGAACATTGCAACAGTATAGTTTCATTTATCCATCCCCAGCTTTTCTGACATTGTTACATGCATATCATATCTTTATACACTATAAACCCCAGTAGAGTACTCTGATTCTTACTTTAAATAGCCACATATTTCAAGAAATTAAGAAAAGAAAAAAGTACTTTAAACCTCACTGGGTTCTTTAGATTTTATATTTCCATTTGGCTCATATTCATACATTATTCCTGCTTCATGTTTCCAACATCCTTTATTAGGACTTCGAAGATATTTATTAAGATTATTTATATTCCTTTTTTCCCTAGAGCATTAATTTTGCTTTCTCTGGTATATGTTGTTAAGTTTTTGGCCTTTCTTTCATAATGCTTGTGTTCCTTGGAGTTATTATTTTTTTTTTTCTTCTGAACTCCTATTCACTGGAGACTATCAGCTACCTTTACTGTTAGTGCAAACCTTGGAGAAAAGTCAAAAGTCTGTATCTTAGATTTTATAAACAGTGAGTTGGGAAAGGGGCATGTCTCTAGGCACTTCAGCATAATAATGCAGTTCTGCTATAATTTCTATTAATACTTATATAAACCCACCCCTCAGTGAAACACCCAGAACCTCTACTCAGGCACTGCTCTTTTTCAGAGGTTGCATTTTTTTTTGTAGTAATTGCCAAACCCAAAGCCTCAGTAGGTGTGTTCTGGTTGGAAGATACTCAGAAAGGCCTGTCCAGCAAGCCTTTACTTACTGCCCTAGTCAGCATCTAGGATCTTACTCTGCTGTCTTTGCAATACACAGTCACTTTCCTGTATTTAAGTCCATCCAGTGGACAGTGACACGCTCAAGCAAATATGAAGGGGAGAAAAAAACCCACCTGGAAAGCACTTTCCAGGCACAACCCTTGTGTACTAATCAGGGCTCTCCAGAGAAACAAAACCAGTAGGATATATATATACACACACACACACGTACACACACATGTATACACACATATGTATATGAATGGCTCACAGGTTGTGGAGGCTGAGAAGTCCCAAGATCCACAGGCGGCAAGCAGGGAACCCAGGAGAGCAGACGTGCAGTTCTAGTGTGAGACCAAAGGCCTGAGAACCAGGAGAGCTGAAGGTGTAGGTGCCACTTTGAAAGACCACAGGCCCAAGAACAGCTGGTGTTTCAGTTTGAATCTGAAGTCAGGAAAAGACTGATGTCCCTGCTCAGTCAGGCAGAAGGAGTTTCCTCTCATTCTACCTTTTTGTTCTCTTCAAGCCTTCAACTTATCGGATGAGGCCCACCCACATCAGGGAGGGCTATCTGCTTTACTCAGTCTCCCGATTTGGATGTTAGTCTCATCTAGAAACACCCTCACAGACACATCCAGGACAGTGTTTGACCCAATGTCAGGGCACCAACTGCCCAGTCAAGCTGACATAGAACAAGCCACCATACACTGCCTGTGACACTTTGCCCTCCCCCCCCTCCGTGCTGCCATTTCCCAACCTCACCACCATCTCCACAGTTTTTCTCTTACTTTCCAGGATCCGTCAACGCTCTCTCGTCAAGGCTGGGCTCTGGGAGGAAGCCAACACCCTGTGCTCGCTCACCACCTTTTGTGGAACTGGAAGTTTTCAAAGCATTTAATTTCCACCTTATTTAGGAAACTCCTAATCGTGGTATTGCTCTAAGATACTTCTAAAAAATGTGCGGAAGACTTATTAGCAATTTTCTTGACACTCTTCTGATCTGAAAGAAATTTAAGAGAAAACACAGGCTCGCTGCTAACCAAGTTTTGCTTGCTTGGTTTTTCATGGATGTGTTTTGTTTTTAATAAGTGAGTGCTAATAGTTGAAATTCGATATACTAGCCATATAAGGAATATGGCAGGTTGTGGGCCAAAAGAGGTCAACTATAGGCAGTGGATATTTTGAATAAGACAATTAAGAGATTCACTAAGTGCTAAATATAGCGCATCTTGTGAGCTTTTAGTCCCAGTGGAAAATAATTTTATAGACTTAATGTTATTAATAGTACCAGATTTCCCTTCCCCTGGGGAAGCATTTCCCAGCCCTTCATCCAAAGCTCCCCTTGACCCACCCCCTGCACTCCTCTTCCTGATGGGTCTCCTAAAGCCCCAGTTAGAGAATGTTACAGGGTGAATGGAGAGGCAAGAGGTTCAGCCTAAAATACTGAAATCCAGATAAATATGCCAAGCATCAAAGTGCTGTTAAAATCTGGAGCTGGGCTTTAACGTGGTGTGTTTGTGTTTTACATTGCATTTCAATGTTTGGCCTAGCCCCTTAGTTCTTGAGGAAGAGGGAAGGAGGTAAGATTTCCACTGCACTGTTAGTCATTACTTTGTCCCATGGAGAGCAGAGCTCTGGCTACTCTCACAGAGGGAGGCATACGTAGGTTCCCTCGCATATTTCCTTGTGTTTTTCTTCCTGCCAGGCAAGGTGGTCTCAAAAGAGGCAACTAGTTGCCAAGAAGCACAGACTGTGAAAGCCAGGAGTAACTCTGGAGACCCTCTAATCACCTCTTACTTTACAGTGGGGAAAACTGAGGACCAGATGGAGTCGGTAGTTTGCTCAAGATCTCACAGTTGCAGAGGTGGACTAGAAGCCAGCTAATCTGATTCCTAAACCAATTATTTTTCCACTACAGTGAGACTTCACATTCATACTGATTTTTAAAATCTGTCCTTCAAGGCTCTCCTCTGTTAAAAGGGGATGTGTCACTCATCTTTACATTTTTTGAATGGCCCTGGCTTTCAGAGATAATGCTTTTATTCCTCTTTACTTCTACGGTTTGCTTCTTTAAATTATTTATTTATTAATTATTTATTTCTTGGTGGTGGGGATGAGGTAAGGGGTAGAAATAAAGTAACCTAATTTAAAATAATCAGCATTAGCTTTTATTTTTTAATGCAAGGGTTTGTAAAGCCACAATTGAAGGGAAGCTAGAGACAGGGCACAGAGAGATACTCTCTTGTTTTCATAGACCCAAATGACATGCAGTCAGTGTGGTTGTTCACTCAGTTGTCAGTCAATATGCTCTTCTGGAGCCACTTTGATGTATCAGCTGTGTAAGATGCTGGGAATACAGGACTAAAGTATATGGTTCCAGTCTTCAAGTGACTGAGAAGACACAGCCCCAGAAATCGTGAATTTTTTGCCAGCATATTACATGTCGTGATGGAGGTAGATGCAGGTGTCACAGAAGCACAGAAGAGAGACACCCAACCCAGCAGGGTCAATCATGTTGCTCTGCCATTGCTTATTTACATGTATGTTGGGTCTTCATTATGTTGGGTCTCCTCAGCATCCTACATAATACCAGCTCACAGTAGGTGACAAATAATTGTTAAGTGAATGCATACATAGCTAAGCATTGCAGATTCTGTAAATACAGTGTGAATGAGTGAGGGACCTAATACTTTGCTTACCCCGACAGGTAGCCAACCCACAGCCACAGGCTGACTCTGACCCACGCACTTGGCCACGTCTTTTAAAAAACATGACATTGTCTTTCACCCATGTCATGTTTCTTTTAAAACTGAGCCATTTTTACTTAAAAATGCTGATTTCCAGCTTTTCTTGTAAGATCAGACTATCTGGCAACACGGTGCATTTATTTCACTTATTCTGGTTGGAGAAAAGTAGAGCTTAGATTTTGTGGTGATTAATTTTATGTGTTGACTTGACTGGGCTCAGGGAGGCCCAGATAGCTGCTAAAACATTATTTCTGGGCGTGTCCATGAGGGGTTTCTGGAATAGATTAGTATTTGAATCAGTAAACTGAGTAAAGAAGATCCCCCTCACTAATGTGAGTGGGCATTATCCCCTGAGGGCCCAAATAGAACAAAGAAGCAGAGGAAAGCAAGTTCTCTCTCTCTCTCCTGAGCTGGGACATCTGTCTTCTCCTGTCCTTGGACAAAAGAGCTCTGATTCTCAAGTCTTCAGACCCTGGGACTTACACTGTCGGCTCCCCTTGTTCTCAGGCCTTTCGGACTCAGACTTAATTACATCCCTAGTTTTCCTGGTTCTCCACCCTGCAGACAGCAGATGGGGGGTCTTCTGGGCCTCCATAATTGCATGAGCCAATTCCCATAATAACTCTCCTCCTATATCTACCCTATTGGTTCTGTTTCTCTGAAGAACCCTGATGACAGAGATCCTCTTTGGTCAAGCACGAGCCCTGAGTTGGCCAAGGTCCTTCCTGATGCAACGCATGGGCCTGAGCACCTCACTCAGACCTCTTCTTTCATTTGTGTTATGAATCCTGGAGGCATTTAATTATTGATCTGGACGTTCACAGGAGATCCAGGAAGGGAACAGCAGGCCTATGTGGGAAAATTAGAGCAGGATTCCTGGAGTTCTAAGGGCCTATCAAGTGCAGATGGGACAAATGCAGGATGGAACCAAGCTGGAGAGGGAGGCTGGCTGGAGAAGAACCCTTTCCTGGTACCTGAACTGGCTCCTTCTTGAAGCTGCCGGCTGAACAGCCTATTTGTTGAGGTTCACCCATGAGAACCATGGAATGTTAGAGCTGCCAGGAAGCCTGAATCCTGTGACCCAACAGGGTCTGAATCCTGTGACCCCTTGTTTTACATTTGCAGAAACTGAGGCAGAGAGAGAGGAAATGCCTTGGCCAAGGCCACACAGCAAGGTCAAGATCCAAGACTAAAACCACTTCCTTCCCTATTTTGCTTATTATTAACACTACTCCCAAGAAATAAAGAAAAAGGTAAAAAGGAAGAAGAGGCAGGTGCAGAAACTATGGAACAAGTGCTCTGCTTTTAGAATAACTAGAACTTTGAATTTGGAAAATATCTTCTTTTCTTTTCAGAAAGACATATATTTTTATAATCCTACTTCTATAGCTGGTGGGAAAAAAGTCCCTCAAGTCCCCAAGGAATGTTAGGAAAAGCTCCATTAAATTCCAGTCTTCAAATCTGTCTGCGTCACAGTGACTGCGACAGACTCTGGGAGTGCGTGTTTCCTTAGGGTTTCTCTTTTAGGGTAGGGAGGGGGCAACACAAAAGAACAGGCAAGTTTTACAAGTATAATTATGAAATGTACAAATTGGCCTATGTGTCTAATTTTATAATTAGGCCTATGTGTCTAGTCCAGAAACTGTGTCTACAGAGTTCCAGAGGAAGAAGGTGTTGGAGACTCTCATCTGGACTGGGTTGGGCACAGGTCGACTATCTATGGCTTTATGCTCCTTCCCATGTAGGACATGAGTATATGCTGTTCCCTTTGCTTGGAATGCTTTTCCCCACTTCCCACCCTAAGCACCACCACACACTTCACCCAGCTGAGGCAGTTATCCTCCAGGGCTCCACTGAAATGTTTCCTGAGCCCCTCGTGCTTCTAATTCCTAGCATGCACATCTGTCATTAGTCACCTGTGGAAGTCATGGATCGATGTCAGGCTTCCCTACTGCATGGTGAGCACCATTAGTGACAGCGGGGCCTGCACCTATTAGCTCATGACGGGCCCAGAGTAGGTGCTCAGTAAGGGTTTCATGAGGCTCAATAAAGCTTTAAGACGATGTTCCTGCCTCCAATACTTTATAATCTTCATGGAGACTGTTCAGAGGGCAGCTAAGCAGTAGAGAGGCTTTCAACAAGGCTGTCCCTGGCCTCTCTTCCCTCCCGATACTAACCTGGCACGTCACATCTTCAAACCGAGGAATGCGCTTGAAGAGGCAGGTCAGGCAGAGAGGGGATTTGTTGGCCTGGGTTTAAACAAGCAATGCAGACATAACTTCTGAAGGCATTGACTACTTGGAAGAAGTGACTCCAGTGTGCTGTCCCCACCAGTGGTGGGGACACATGGCTGAGAAGGAGAGAAATATCCCACAGGTGAACTGAAAACAAAGTGATTTCAGATGGGAGGAGCCTCCAAGTGACATCCCAAGGGCCAGTGCTAAGAATCGCATCACTTGGTTTTCTGCTGAGCTGTTTCTGTCTTGGGTAATTACAGCGTGAGCTCTTGGCGTCTGGTAGGGGTTAACTGATTTAATCAGGTTAAACATTCTCCCTTGAAGATTCTCTTAAGTAAACGTAAACAATTTGCAAACTGGAGTTCTTCGAGTTACTGCTAACAATTTACTTTCCATACACCTCCTAGCACACTGCTGACAGCCTCTGCAAAATAATATTAATATTTAGGCACTTTGCAGTTTGCAAAGTGCTTTTACATGCAATATGCTATTAGATCTTCACAGCATTACAGGTAGGTATTCACATCATGATACCCATTTTATGCATGTCCAAGCAGAGGTCTGCAAAGGTGAGGAAACCTGCCCCCAGTCACATAGTCAGCGGAGCCAGAGCTGGGGGGAGGACAGGCCATTCTCCCTGCCACCTGCCAGTCCCCTCTTGCCTGGCTCATGAGGTCTGATATTTTCCCAATAGAACCAGTTGATGTTGATGTTGGAACCCAGAGTGTTGTTCTCCAGCAGGTAGGCAGGCCTGGCATTAGCACGCTAGTGTGGAACCAATCTGATAATTTCTGGTTGGTATCCAAGAAAAGGAAAAGCCTCCACACGCCAACAGCATTGTTATTAAGCTCTCTTGACCCAGCTACCCAACATTAACTGCAACATTTGGTCTCTCCAGCATGTGGGCGGGAGGGTGCAGCTCGGCATGTAGCCCTGTGTTCTCTGCACTTGGAGAGGTGGGGGCAGGGTCTGAGCGTGTGGACACCCTGCCCAGGGGCTGGCTTTGGGAAGCATGTCCGGCAGCATGTGGAAGCTCACTGCAATAAGGTGTGTTCACCGCTGGAGGAGTAGGGCGGGAGGTACAGGAGAAGAGGGAGGAGGTGGAGCTGGTCGTCAAATTCAGCCTCCAAGCTGTTGTCCCCAGAAGGGGAGGTCTCAGGGGAGACCAGAGTCCTGGACACAAAACAAAAGGATAATAAGGGAGAAGGCAAATGAAGTTGCTTATCTCATTCATTTTTCCTCCCCCGTTTCCGCTCATGCTCCTCCAACAGCACCCCCCGGCCTGTGGTTTCCCGGCCAAGATCTGGCCAATAACCTCCTACGTCGCACCCTCATCCCATCTCTGCTCCCACTAATCTCTTCCCCAGGCTTTGCTGAGGGCTGTATTTACCACCACACAGGATTTCCGTAGGTGATAACGCCAGGGCCTGGTTGGCCTGGTCACTCTGGAGCTGTCCCTCCTCCCCTGACCAGCTCCTCCTCTCCCTGCGGGTGGCCATTTACAGCGAGGGAAGTCCCCTCATCTCCCCCAAGAATGCGACTCTCCATGTCTTACCTACACCCAACAACTGAGCCAGGCTCTTGATAAGCAACACCTCACTCTGACGTCCCTCCCTCCCTGAACACTGTGGATTGAGACTTTAAGAAAAAACAAAACTCCAGACTGTTCTGTCCTGGTATATACAGGGGTGCCCCACATGGACAGCCAAGAGATCTAAGAGGCACTGAGGTGAATTTCTGAGGTGGGCCACTCACTCACAGGGCTCTAGTCTGAGGATTATGGGCAGGCACCTCGAGGGCCACCTTGCCGGGCCTCTTGGACAGGCCTTGTCAATCCAGGTCCTCACAGCACCGCGTGGTGGCCACTCCCACAGACACGTCTCCACTCTGCCACATCCACTCACTCCAGGCTGCCAGGTTTTCATTCAAAAAAGTTGGTGCCTCACGGGCTGATGTGTTCTTTGTTTTTTAAGTTCTTATTGATGTGTAAGTTTTCGTCAGGTAGACACACTGGGGTCATCAAATCACTGACAGAGTATTTCCCACTTCTTAGGCAAGAAGCCCTTGCCTAAGGCTTAGCCCGGCCACTGCCTCCTCCCACCCAGTAGCCATGTCTTGCCTTCTGACGCCACAGACCAGGCCTGCCATGTGGGGTTACTTCTAAGAAGTTGGATTCCAGAGATGCACAGAAAAGACTAATTTTTCTTCCTCAACAGTACCTGAGGTTGAGAAGGCTTGCCGAGCCTGATCTGGGTGCTCCATTTTATTTCCAACTGTCAAGATCTTTAACTCCTTAACACCACATAACTGTGAGGATTTTGAGGGAAAGAATTCTCTCAGTGAGCAGCACAGCAGTGGGCAGAATGCCAAGCGTGGAGGAAAGAGACATGAAATAAACAAAACAAAGGCATTGTCAAGAGACCTACAAGAGTCTGAGGCCTCCAAGGACGGACTGCAAAGATGGCAGGAAACTTGAATACATGCTAATATTTTTACCAAAGGGAGAAAAAAAAGAGTTCCAACCTCTTCCTGCCACCTTCAGGGCATCATTGTCTCTTTACACTTTTTCCCCCCCATTTCTAGAGATACTAATGTAAGCAAAGCCACACCCTCTACCTCTTCACTTAAACAAACATAGCACACAGAAGTATAATGTGAAAATATATATGTAATTTTTTATTGTGGTAAAATACATGTAACATAAAATTTTCTATTAGTGACATGTAGTACATTCACAATATTTTATGACCAACACCACTATCTAGTTCCAGAACATTTTCATCATCCAAAAGGGAAACCCTGTACCCATGACGCAATTATTTTGCATTGTCCAAAGCATGGTTAGATGCAACGAAGCAGAGAGCAACGCCTTAATGATACGTGTGTTGCACAAGCCCGAGGACCTCCTCCACCCTCTCTCCTTTATACAACACCCACATACGAAGTTGAACATTTTTCAGTAACCACATTCAAAAGCTGAAAAGAGACAGGTAAAATTAATTCTAATAATTTATTTAACCCAGTATATCCAAACTATTATCATTTCAACATACAATCATTATAAAAATAATTACTGAAGTATCTTATACACTTTCATCTGTATGAAGGCTTTGAAATCTGGTGTGTATTTTACACACACAGCACATCTCAATCTGGACTGGCCACATTGCAAGTGCTCAGTGGCCACATGTGGCTAAGGGCTCCCATATTGGACAGTGAAGCTCTAACCAACTCATAGGATGCTAGCAATATCCTAAATTATCTTTTTAAAAAGTGGTTATTAAGTATAAAAAGGTTCTAAGGCTATAGTTTTATTTATAATATAAATTTACTTTCTTCATTATAAAAATAATATATTTGAAAACTACAGAAAGAAAAAGTACCTGTGTTGTCACTCCTCTGCTACAGCCAGAGCACCTTCCCTTGTGCTGCCTGGTGTTCCTCGAGGTGTCCAGGAAAACTGCTTTGCTGGGGGAGCCATTAAAAAGAGGAGAAATGTCCCTTTTCGTGAGGACTCAAGCAAGAAGAGCAGTGAAAGCAAGGGATGAATTCACTGCTCTTTCAAAATTTCTCCAGACCTCCAGGTCTTTATGGCATTCTCTCTTGCACACGTTGGAATCTGAGCTGGAAAGCGTGACTTGGGTACCGAGGAGGTTGGTCAACTAGCTTGCGTCTAAGAGCCCTTCCAACCCAAACACTCCAGGGTGTTAGTACGCCCTTCATTCCTCCACGTGACGGACACACAAGCTCACACCACAGACACCCATGAACACCCTGCCCGATCTCCAGTGCTACCTCAAGGAAAAGCATGCAAAGGAGTAAAATCACCTCTCCTCAGCCCTGCTAACTCGCTGGGAAAACAGAAAGCACTAAACAGAAGCGTTTTTATTCAGTATTCATGCTCAGAAAGAAGAAAATCTAGCAGAAACCAGACTTGGTACCCAAGAATGCAAAAATATATATATTTTTTAGAAGCTTCATGCCACAATGCCCCAAATTGGAAAAAAAAAAAAAAGTGTGCCGTTTCATATGTTTATAACAACATCTGATTTAATATTGTATAATTTTGCTTAGTCACAAACCAGAACAAATACTGTCAGATTTATCACATCCTTCCATTCTGAGACTTAAGTAATCACAGTTACTAACGGAGCCATTCCACAGCCCAAGGGGAAGCTTTACATTCTTCGAGACCGAAGATTCCTAAGAGGCAGGTTATTTTCAAGAAGGATTTAAGGTTTTAAAGTTCTCAGTGAAGCTTGAAATTCATCTTTTCCATTTCACATGAAAACAGTTTCCTCTGAAGCTTGGCTGGGAAGAAGAAAGAGAGGAAAACCAGTTGGCAAACAGACCGCCCAGCTCTTAGAGAATGTGCGATCACTCATCGACGTTTCTGACCCTTACCTCATCTTCAAAGGAAAGAATGAAAAAGTAAGAACACACCCTCGGTTCCCTTACTTTTCAGATTGTTAATGCTATATTTAGGGCCCCCTTATTTGCTGATTCATTAAAAGACATTACTTTTTTTTTTTTAAAAAAAGCAAATATTCTTACAAAACATACTTTCTCATTTATTAATCCACACATACTTGCACGCACAGGCATTTGTTACACAATTTGCACACAATTGCTAAGCCCCAAGCATCGCCCTGCTTGGCAAGTTTCTATCACTCCTCCTCACTTTGTGTTCATGCTGACATTCTCCTTAATGGTGTATAAGGAAATACTGGAGTGGCAAATCCTGGCTTTCTGAGAAAAATGGAACCCACTAGAATACCTCATGGCTGAGCATGGATGTGCCCAATTTGAGTGATGGGAGAACACTGATCCCAACACACCTCCTCCAGCCCCCAGGGGACCACAGCTCCACTTTTGAATGCAGCAGAGGACTGTCTATGCCCTGAAAGAGAGCAAAGCTGTGAAGGCACCAAACCCACAACTGTGCCTCCATGCCACAGCATCAAGTGTGATCATAGCACTGAAGCAGCTTATGAGAGATTTTGACATCCACTCTACCTCACTGGATCGTCAGCAAGATCAAATGGCATAGAGCGGATGAAAGTGCCCTGCAGATTTCATGGCACTTTACAAATGCAAGGTACCTATTGGTTTTTGCTTGGGTTTTGTTTTGGTTTTGTTTGTTTCATCTTTTGTGTTTTGTTTTTTCTTTTTGAGATCAAAATATCTGCTTTATTACCAATAAAAGTCATGCTAGAGGATGTAGTTTAGAAATACAGACGCAATGCAATTTTTAATGCTGAATCATGGTATTGAATTTATTCCCCCAGCTTTAGGCAGCATCAGACAACTACTGGCCCCTCCCAACGAGGGCAGGATCTTTCTGCCAAGATCAACACTCTGGCCAAAGGGACCAAAGTCCCAGCACCCTGAAGTCAGGCAGAGCCTGTAGAGAAAGAGGGAAGACCAAGGGTGAATCTCAAATTTGCTGCTTCCAAATTTACCGGTCAGATCTCTGCTGAGCAGGAGACTGTGAGCAGGCAGAGAGGGGCCGAGACTGAGCAATGTCTCTTCATCTGGACACATAAGGGCGAGATTATAATACATGTGATTATAATACACTTATTACAGCTTACAGGGAGATTGTCTTCTCTATCCCAAAATTTCTCAATTTTTTGTTCTTTGAGCCCATTGTGCTTTATGCTTATAGTCAACCAAAAGTGGGGACAGCACCTTCAGAGAGGGAATCAGCTGCCCCCTCCATCACCAGTCACTTCCACTGTAGGTCTTCCTGGGCGGGCAGTGTGGGGTTTTGCCCCGTGAGGTTCTGAGATGGGTCGGTACACTACATGATGTTCTTCTGGAACATACCCTTCCATAGTCAAGACAAAAAACATGGATCCTCTACTATTTTCCATCTCAAATTATTTCCAGCCACATTGACCAATATAACCTATCCGAGGTTATGCAGTAAAATCAAATAATATCATAATGACACTCCGACAATAAAATGACAGCAATAAAATGTTCTAGATTTGAACATAAACCTCCTCTCAATAGCAAATTACCAGGGAGCCTGAAGTCCAAAATCAAATCCCCTTACCAGTTAAGATCCAAAGAAGGTAAAATAAGAAATTAAAATGTAAAGTTAAATTATCTCACTCTCAATCAAGTTAAAATTCATAGACATTAAATTTCAATTTCTTATTCTCTTTAGTCTCAACAAGAAGAGTTCTCAATGGGCCGGGTGGGGGTGGGGCTCTTTCAGCAACGGTAGCCTAGGATGTCTTTCCAGAAAGGGGCCTTACAGTTTGGATTAACTTAACTTCAGGTGTCTCATGTGCTTCACTTTTTTTCTTTTTTTATTATTTTTTAATTGTGGTAAAATACACATAACATAAAATTTACCATCATAACCATTTTAAGCGTAATGTTCAGTAGTATTAAGTATATTCACATTATTGTGCACCCAATCTCCAGACCGCTTTCCATCTTGCAAAACTAAAATTTTATACCCATTAAACAAATTCTCATTTGCCATTTCCCCTAGCCCCTGGCAACTACCCCTCTACTTTCTGTTTCTATGAGTTTGACTACTCTAGTACCTTATGTAAGTGAAACCATACGGTATTTGAGCCAGGTATGGTGGCATGTCTCAGCTATTCAGGAGGCTGAGGTGGGAGGATCACTTGAGCCCAGGAGTTCAAGACAAGCCAGGGCAATATAGTGAGACCTCATCTCTAAGAAAAAAAGAAAGAACAGAAAGAAATAAGTTATAGTTATTTGTCCTTGTGTGACTGGTTTATTTCACTTAGCCTAATGTCCTCAAGTTGTTGTAGCATGTGTCAGAATTCCTTTTCAAGGCTGAATAATATTCCATTGTATGTATACACCACATTTCATTTATCCATTCATCTGTCAGTGGACACGTGGGTTGCTTCTTTCTTTTGGCTATTGTGAATAATGCTACTATGAACATGCATGTATGTGCCTCACTTTTTAAATCGCTCATTAAGTTTAAACAATGTGGGAGATTATCAATAGCACAAATTTAGAAAATAATCCAATCCCCAGTCCCAAGGAATTTATCCAGGCAAAGTCTCATTCCTAAAGCTCAGTACTTGGTGTTGCCAACAACTGTAGCAGATTCAGAAGGGAAAGTTCCTCGTACAAGATTCTTCTAAGGAAAAAGGGCAAATGGTTTTTATTGAAGTGCTCATCATTCATTGCCAGGTGACCAAAATCCATGGACAAACATCATGTTTGCCGTATCTGGGGGAGATGTACTCACCCCTGTGAACGGTCTGCTCTCTCAGAGATCAGCATTTGAGACGTTGCTCCCTTAAACATATTTTCATAGTTCAAAATAAAAACACTATTAAAAAGTGTTTCTTAAACAAAGATTTATTTTATGCCTAATAAGCTTATAATGTGGACGCTGCTAATAAAGGCCAACACTTCTGAGTGTGGCGTGACACGCAGGGAGCCAAGTGCTCATCCCGTCCTGCCTAGAGCGCTGTCTGCCCGACACAGGGCTTGCCAACTGCAATGATGCAAATGTCAGACACACATCTGCAGAAAAGGGGCTCGTTCCGCAGAAAGCAAGATATTGGGGAGTGGGGAGGATGACATAGTTAAAAATTTAAGACACCAAATAACTCAGAAAAATGTTGGCTGGGCAGCACATTGCTAAGACTTCAAATTTTTATTTTGTTTTCTTTTCAAAAGCCTCGGAGCATCAAGAGAATATGGCTTTAAGAGCTAAGATTCACCCCATCAGACACTAATGATGTCCAGAAACCATGTGAACAGTCTTACTTGACATCCCCAAGACATTTATATCTGTCCAACGCAAAACCAGGACTGGGCACATGTTAATTTTCTCAGCCTTTTGATAGTGCATATACAAGATCTCTTAGCCCCACAAAAAGCTCCAGATATATTCTCTACAACTTCAACTGCCTTAATATATAGACTTGCATTTATCTTGGCCACATTAACGAGATCTGTTTGACCAATACATTTATATTTATGATGACTAAGGGCAGATTATGGTTGTTAAAATTTGTCCTTGGGACATGAAAACACTCCCGTCATTAATACATTTTGTAATATAAACTATGATGTCAGGTCAACGTAAAGGGTAAAAACATTCCTAAAGTATGCACACATCATTTTTTAAAGCAATTGAGCCTAATGGAATAACAAAGGTCATCATAACAAACCATTACAGCCTTGGTCTTGGCAACTCTGGCCACAGAAGAACCTCCAAGAAACGGTCATCATTTCTCCAATGTTATGGCATCCAGATGACAGGAATGGCTCGCAAATGAGTCATACGGGCTCAGATCCGCGGTAGCTATGTGAGTGCTGGACGATCAATTATTCATGTGTTTACAAAGAGCTTTCCTGGTTGATGTTAACCAGAGCTGCCTGCAAAGAAGAGCTCTCCAGCTGTCCTCCGCCGTCCTGGGCCTCTGACTAACAAGCGGCTTTAATTACTGGGCAGGTCATCTGGAAGGCACCCCTCCCCTAGACCAAGTGAACTCAACCTCTCTGAGCCTTTATTAGGTGTAAAAACATTCATCAGAAATAATTATGACAACAATTCTTTATTTACAGTACTCCCAGAAAACCCTAAGGAGGGAAGATAGAAGGTAGACTTGACTTAGACCTTGCAGGGCTCCACCAGGACTGGAGACTACTGGCGACACAGGTCAGGCATCGGCAGAGGGCTCAAGAGAAGAGAATGGAGGGGAGCAACTAGGGGCTGTGGGTTTCTCAAGGGAGTTAGCAGGAAGAGTTTGCCTCTGTGCAGCTAAGGGAGCACGACTGAGGACCACCAAGCAAGAGTGAATGCATTCGATCGGTCAATAGCCAAATGTGAGTGAACTTGACCCATCCATCAAGGAAGAAGTTGGATGGGAAGACACTTCTCAAACCCTTTTGTTACTTAACACAACCTACAGCCTGTCCTGGAAAACTAATAATGTGATGAAGGCAACTCCTGTCTCTGAGCTAGGCTACAGAACATAGGAGCAGGTGGCCCCACCGGTCCCCCACCAGCTGTGTTTTGAGGGAAAGCAGGGGTATAGTCAGGGCTGTGGCCCAGGCCTCTTCCCCTGAAGAGAGCACAGTCAGAGCAGAGAGGGACAGTTTTATTATCCCAATTCCAAGACCATTTGTGGTACACCAAGCCCAGGATCTCTCCCTTGTTTGAAATTAGGTAATTGTAGGTGCTATTACAACTCATTCATCCATTTCAAAGAAAGTGGTAGAAGCCAACGATGTCTGTTCTTGCTGATCAGAGAGCATGGTATAAAGTGCCTGCATAGGTATGGCTGGGGCAATAGAACCCTGGGGTAATTCTGCTTTATGGGGTGGGAGGCATTCTAGTTGGGAGGAGTTGCAATAGGAAGGTAAAGCTAGCAGACAGAAAGAGAGCGGCCCTCCCTGATGTGTGAAGCATCCTGGAGCACTTTCTTTTTCTTTTTTAATTTGAGACAAGGTCTCACTCTGTTGCTCTGGATAGAGTGCAGTGGCGTCATCATAGCTCACTGCAGCCTCCAACTCTTGGGCTCAAGAGATCCTCCTGCCTCAGCCTCCTGAGTAGCTGGGACTAGAGGTGTGTACCACAACACTCGGCTAATTTTCCTATTTTTAATAGAGATGAAGTCTTGCTCTTGCTCAAGCTGGTCTCGAACTCCTGAGCTCAAGCAATCCTCCTGCTTCAGTCTCCCAGAGTGCTAGGATTACAGGCGTGAGCCACTGCGCCCAGCAAATCCTGGAGCACTTTCATCACGGGGCATTGCTGTAAGGCCAGGACTTGGGAGATCCTGGGTTTCCCTACTTCACCCTGACCCACCCTATCCATCCATGAATGCAGGTTTGGAAAATGATCCCAAAGCAAAAGAATGCTTCCTAAAGCCCACAAAAGAAGAGGGGGTCCAAGATACTTCTCTATGCCTCCTTTCACCTTTCAAGCCCCAGTCACACCCTTCTGCACCGGTCTCATCCTTTTGTCCTAGTCGGAGGAACCAGGGAGAGAGCAAGCACTGGGCACTTGTAACTTCTTGTCTTCCCAGGAATGCACCACTCCTGCTAAATGGGATTCCTCGCCCCTGCTTGGTGCTTTCTCTAGAGATCAGAGCCAGAGTTTCTCAAAAGATGGTCAAAAACAGAGCTATGGGAAGGATGGTGCTAAACATACATGTCTTTATGCAGGCTCTCCAGAATCTTCTTTGTTGAGCAGTGAGGCATGCAGGACTTCCCAAACTTGTCGGTCCATGGATTCTTTTTTAGGAGCAAGCCTCCAGGAAAACTTTCAGAATTCCATGAGCCAATAAAACTTTTGGAAATGCAGTGTTATGGGGTGGTACCGACACCTTGATTAGACCTACAATCAAGGTCTGGTCTGAGAGCCACTCTGACACTTTCGAAGGACTCTAATATATCTGTTCTCCACTGTCTCGGGTTACTTTAACTTGTCACACTCTGGGAGCTCTGGGGGCACCTGCCTGGAGCTTCAGCCTGCCAACACTGTTGGTGACACTGTCATAAATGGTTTCCCCAAATCCCATTTGGCTGGCCTAGGTCATCTGGCCTCCACACACACTTTTACCAAATTGGCAGCCCTCCCACAAGCTCATCTCGTGGCCCTGCCCTATCATCTGTAAAGGTAGAAGGAGAAAAGTATTTCTCATTGTCGGACAACTGTCTGATTTCCACAGGCCCACCCTGATTTCTTTCCGCCCTCATGTGTATAAGTTGCTGCTTTGATCTCCTGGTTGCAAGTTTCTACCTTTCTCTGCAGAATAGTCAGGAACGTGAGCCTTTCAGGCATCCCACGCTCACCCTTTCCCATTGTCTTCTTCGAGACTTCCAGCTCTGGGTTAGCGCTCCACTGCGACTGCAGCGGAAGGCTGCCATGCGGAAGGAGACGCCCACTGAGGGCAAATATTTCGGCCTGACCCCAGATGTCCATCGTCCGCTGCTGTAAGGAGCTCTTTCTGAGGGTCTGTGACGGCCCACATTCCTGATCCTATATTTCAAGTGGAATTGCGTGCACATGTTCAGTATCCAAAATAAATGGGACATCAGCTTTGCCTTTGGCATGAACCAACTCATTAAATATAAAATAAACACAAGTAAATGGCTTTTAAATCTCACTGACAGAAAACTTGGCAACTACTCTCAGATTCTAGAGGTCATCGGAACCTCTCTTCACACAGGAATCTTCCTCACACTCTGAGCAGCAGAAGGAGACTCCTGCCCAGTGAAAAGGACATCTGGGTGCCCCCCTATTTGAGAATTGCCCTGAAATGCTGGCCGCCCCAAGGGACTATCCACAGTGAATGACAGGCTTCTGCCGGAAGTGTGGCCTTTGACACAGATTGGGCATGACAAAGTGAATGTTACTTCTTACAAGAGGTTAGAAATTCAGGTCTAAGGCATTCAGCTTGCCACTGATTATAAATATCTAGGAGTAGCCACCAACCTTGGATTTCTGATCAGTCCCCAAATATACTCTCAGAGAGCCAATATTCACATGGCTTCCTAAATCCGACGTGCATTCATTCTACCATGGGTTCTTGAATGTTCCATTAGTAATGCTACTTGCCGAATCCTTCATTTTTTCTCAGTCTATCTGTAGTTTCAATATAAAGTGGATTTACTGGGGAGAGTGATGGCCCAGGTTATCTGGCTAATTGTTTTAGTTCTGCACTTCACACCAAGTGGGCAGAAAACAAATCGCAATAATTCACACCAACCAGAAAACATACACACATGCACTTGTTAACTTGTAACTTTACTGCAAAGCACAGCTAGATTTCAGTGATCACTGACCTCTTTTATAGACTAAAGTGAAAAATGCACAGTTTTTGGTAAAAAGCATGTTTACTTGTTAGCTCTTCAAAGATGCGTGTTTATCTGGGATGCTGTGTGTGAGCAGGTCCATTTTGCAGAGAATCCGGCTCTGGTCAGGTGTCAAAAGTTAGTTAGCTTTGTCTGTTCACCTCAGTCAGTTTTTAAAGTCTGACCTTGTGCCAAGAAGTTAGTAAGATCTGAAACTAGCCAAAGTAGCTTCCATTTATTTACAGTTTTTGAAACATTTTTCATGATTTAGTCAACTTCCCAATACAATCAAAGGACAAAATGGCAAGGTAAGATACACTTCCTCAGAACTTTGAGTTACATAGTTCGATCAATAAAAAATTAGATATTGGATTTTAAATAAACTGACATATCCTTTCCTTTTCTCTTTTTAAAGGTTTTCAGTGATCTATTTCAAATCACACAATCAGTGTTCTTCTCCTCCACAGATTTCAGAACTTTTTCACCCTGAATTTTACTGAGTCAAGAGTTGAGAGGATCCTTTCTGAGCACTTTCAGGAAACTGAATGGTATCTGAGAAATAACAGTGCCAGATCCAAGAAGATCTATGGAAAATTAATATCTAAAGTGCTTCCTGCAAGTCAGGCTTTGTATGGCCTTTGAAAAGCTAGCCTGAGGATTGAGGAGAAAAATGAAGTTGCATTCCAGCCTTATTTGGGGAGCAATTTAAATTTCACTGCATGCCCCGTGCATAGAGGTGATAAAACATTCCAGAATATTCTTCTGGCTCACCCACTCTTCCTCTTTCTCTTCTATTTTCCTAAAGAGTAGTATAGTGAGATGACAGAGGTTAGCACTCTTGGTAGGTAAATGGAGAAAAAATTATTTAATCATCATAGTTAAACAGGGAGTTTTCAGAATCCTTTGAAAGCCCACTAAGTTATCAAAGCTATGTTGTTTTGCCCTGTGTACAGGGACAGTGGCAGCATTAAGACACGAGGAAGTCCCAAAGAGGAGAAACTTGAAAAATCACAAATCTAATGAAAATGCTGAGGTGTCAGTTGAAACACTGCTTCAAGTTTTGTCACTTCTGAGGACTTTTTTTAAAGGCACCTGATATTCCAGGACATATGGTTCTCATTAGTGGTCCAGCAGGTACACGGGGTCTCCCACTTTGATTGTCCCTGGGTTTTCCAGAACAAAATACTGTCCAAAGAGAGGTGATTTTCCATACAACTTTTGTTCAGAAGGGTCACATTGGCGATAACTGCAATAGGAGAAAGATCAATGATGAGTTACAGCCCAACAGAAGCAGGAGCTCAGCCAGCACATGGCTTCTTCTCCACCCAGGTAAGTACCCATCCCACCCAGGACTGCCATGCTGCACAGCTTGAGGGGCAGCTTTCCCATCAAAGTCTAACAGAACAGTGCCTCCTGGGGCTGGGCAGCCTGCCCAGTGCACAACTACAGGAGTAACCAGTGGTCACATTCCCACATTCTTTCTCTATGTTGATGTTCCCTTTTTCAGCACTAAGAGATTAGGTATTCAGTATGTCTAGACACACTTTATCACCTTCCTTTTCCCTAGGAATCTTTCTTCCTGACTCTTCCATGTCTGTCACTTGAACCCAGAGTCATCCTTTATATGATTATCCTCACTTTCCATAGTTTGTCCACAGTTGCCTGGTCCTGAAGTTCTTCCTACACAGCATCATTTGACTCTGCTTGCTTCTCCTCATTCCCACCATCGCAACCTTGCTTCCAGCATGAGCACACTATTGTAATAACTTCTTAACCAACTTCTCTTCCTCACTCTCCACTCCCCTTTCAAGTCACTGTTGACACTACACTATATTACTGTGTCAACTGTGCTTTGGTCCTATCAGTCCTAGGCTCAGAAACTCTCCATGGCTCCCCAGTGTCTAAAGAATAATATTCCAGCTCTTTGACCTGGTGTGCAGGGCCCTTCACCTGACCTCAGCTGGCTTTTTTAAACCTGTTGCCCTCTGCTCCTTAGCTGCACCTGTGCAGCACTTGCTGGATTCCACCTGGCTTTGCATTCTACTGGCTCTGTGAGTCCTCTGTGGTTCCTGTGGGATGCCCCTCCACCAGGCCCTGCACTAGAATTCTACCTGCCCCAAAGCCCAACTCCCAGGAATGAAGCCCAGGACCCCCAGCCAAGAGTAATTTTCCCTCCTCAATTCTCTTTGCCCCCCCACCCCCGCAACACTCACATGTCTTGTCCTGTAATGTCAGGGCACAAGTCCGTCTGTTCCACAAAACAAAGTCCCTGGAGAACAGGAACTGTGTCTAATGCCCTTGTACTGCTCACACCCAACACTGAGCCTCCATGTCACCCATGACCCACAACTGTTTGCTGAACAGATAAAGGTGCTGGGAGGTAGAATATGATGTAATGTGTAACAGAGAAGTATGAATATCTTTGTCAGGCAGAAAACTCAAGAAGCTGTAGGAAGAAGGCACATGAGCAGATGTGTGGGGAAAACATGGCAAGATTCCCCCACTCCACCCTCCACTAAGTGAAAGATTTCCTTCCATTTTTTGTTTAGGCTAACCCTAATTTTACATCACTTTTATATTTAAAACATTTTTATAGCAAACGTTAATTTCATTCTGCCTTGTTTTAAAAAATATGTTGTAACAACTTGGTTCTAATTTTGTCCTTCACATGAGAAATGGCTCATGAGAAAATGGAGAAAGTCAAATCTAGAACCTCCTTCTGGAGACCCGCAGCCCCTTGCTCAGACTTTAAACATCACAGCGGCAGTGCCACGTCCATTCTGTCCTCTGCTGTATCCCCATGGCCTGGTACATTGCCTGCTATAATGTAACCACTCCAGGAAATGTTGGTCAAACAAATGAATGAATAAGAGGATGAATGAAAAATATAAGCTGCTGATCCAGGCTGCCCTGCCTTACCAAGAGTGTTGCTCCCTCTCTCTGTATGCAGGTTTCTGCAATGACCTTGGACCCAACGAACCCAGGCATCTCTCCTAGCCTGCCTCTCCTCTGTCAGCATGCCACCCAGGACATTCTGGGGCCTGTGTCTGTCCAAGAGTGGCCTCCTCAGGATGAGGGCCAGATCAGCCATTTCTGTCACTTGGGATTTCTTGTTGTGGCTGAGCTCTGTGGTCTAGGGTCCCCGGCTCTGATTATCTCAGGGAGAAATTCAGAGATGGGGTTCTGGGCCTCACACATGGACAATGTATAAAGAACTTCACACATATTATCTCTTTTAGCCCTTATAATCTGCCTCTGTGGGAATGTGTATTATCTCCATTTTACAAGTGAGTCTGGGAGGAGTAAGTGACTTGTCCAAGGTCACAGATCCAGGTGGTCCCGCTGGGGCCAGAGCTCAGGCCTGGCGGACTCCACAGTGAGGACGCTTCCCACCCAGGAAGCAATCCCTGCCACCTAGCTACCTCCCAAGTACACCCGCAGGCCTGAGGGGAATTAAGGGGTCTAAATAACTTATTCGCCTCCGCGAAGGTTTAGCCACTCACGGGTGTCACCTGTCCCTCCCCACCAAACACACACGCACACACCACGCCCTCACCAGGTCGCCGAGGAGTGGGGGACCCAGAGGAGCCGCTGCCCCTCCCAGTGCAGCCCCCTCAAACGGCACGGGTTGGAGTGAGCGGGTTGGTTTGTAACAGTGTAGGTGTGCTCACCTGGCTCGCTGTCTAGGAATAGAAATAGGACGCGCTATGGGGGTGGAGGAGCGGTTCCCACCTGGCCCAGCCGGCCAGGGCTTCCCGGCAGCCACAGCGCACCGTGCGGGTAGCACCCCGGCCGCCCCGCCAGGCTGCGGGACGACGGAGCGCGGTCGCTGGCGACCCCTTGTGGTGCCGAGGAGGCATTGCAAGCGGTCTACGAATCCATGTGCACGCCGAGCATTGTTCAACAGACTCAAATCACAGCATTGTCTCCTACATGGGTCCTCTAGGGTTTTTCCTATATATATTCCAGCTGGGATTAATAAATCACAAACTCACTTAAAATCTCCTTTCTTAGTGCATTTTCTCTTTTAATGAACACAAAACATACAACTACTCTAACGAGCAGGAGGCCCAAGATGCTTTATTTGGCTTAAGCAGAGGTCTCCACACCTACAGGGTGCAGCGTGAATGGAAACTGCACAGCGCTGCTCCTTGTTTACACTGCCTGGTTTCCTCATTTACCGGCCAATGTCCAGGCCGTGACTGCAGGCAGTAGTCACTGCTCTCCGGTCCCTGCTCAGGCCCCAGTGCCGGAGTTCATGGGGAGACAAGTGACCCAGGGCACAGGCCACTCCTCAGGCGTCATAACCTACTATCTCTGTGTCCAGGCTACAAGTGAAAGAGCATTGCGAAAGCTCCCCAGAGAGGGGCTGTGCCCATACCCCAGCGGCGGCCACTGCACAGGCTTGGGTTGGGTTTCCCTTAAAACAGCCTCAAAGAATGGAGAGAAGTGTCCTCAGGCATCTCCCTCAGAACATGGAAAGTTTATAAACTGAGACTATCAATAACCCTGGCTTACATGATCATTGCGTACAGTATTTTATCATCTATAAGAATATATTTATTGCCTTATTCCAGTCTACCAGAAGAGGTATTGTAAGTTCTTTACACAAATAGAGAAACTGAGACTTCAAGAACCTAAGAGACTTGCCAATGTCACAGCCAGACCAGGGCAGAGGGTCTGTCTCCTCCCACAGTCACCACCGCTATGTCCTTTCTGCCTTTACCTCAACACAGCACAGCCTGCCACAAACGCCGTTCCCTCAAGAGCATTCATGCATCCTGCAAACTACTTCTGAGTATCCAGGTAGTAACTGTGCTGTATTCTTTCTATTAGGGGCAAGATGTTGTGGAGGCAACAATGACTGACTCCAGCCACCCCTCAGGCCATGGGATCAGTGTGTGTACATCACCTTCCCTTAAGAAAGAAAGGAGTAATTCCATCTTCATATTTTCCTGTTAGCACACAGGCCTCCACTATGCAACCACTGTGAGTGTTTTGCAGACACAGGCTCTCCTGGGCCTCTGTCCTGTAGCTGTATTTCTTTTCCTCACCCTGCTTTGCCAGCCCGGGTTGTGCCTGTGGGTTACTAACACAGTAGGTAGGGCTGGGTGGGCAGAGGCCTCCTGCCAAGCACTTGCAACACCAGCCTTGGGCACCAGGAGTGTGCAGAGACAGAAGCAGTGAGGCACTGAGCCTCACCCAACAGCAGAGAGGCCGTTGTTGACACCACTGTTTGCTTCCCTTCCCATGATTTATGTGATGTGGCCAGGCCTTTCTCTCCTGGATTTATGACCACCTGTCCCGGGGAGAACATCAATCACATATCCATGGCAATTTAAATCTCACTAAGAGATAGGAGAAGACACCTCTGCTGGCTGCACTGTCTCCTAGGGTATTGGAGCAATTAGGGCCAATTGTTGGGCTGCACAGAGCCTGCAGAAGATCAGGAAGGTGTGCTGGCTCCTGGCGCCCCGCCTTCCTGCCCTGGCTCTGTGTTTGGGGTCAATCATCCTCCTATAAACACAGGCTCCCAGTGGAGGGAGGCGGATGCTGAACCCCTTCAGAGAACTCAGAGAACCAGCCCAAAAACACAGAGCGCTTTGAGGGGCTGATTCTGCAAGCATATAAACTCTCTGCATCCAGAAGGAAAGGACGTCCAATGCCAAGCAACACATGGAGAGGCGAGGGAGGACAAGAAGGATAAAAAAGGATGACAACTAATTCCCAAATCACTCGGCTGGCTTGCACACAGAGTCATCTAGCTCTGCACTGAGTACCCTATGTTATAAGGAAGAACCCCCAGGGCCTGAGTCAGGAGCAGAGGGGACGGAGGGACTTACTGGTGACCACGATATTTGGTGTGTCGTGCCCACAGCCAGGTGTCCAGACTCCGATGCCAGACTCTTTCCACTGGCCCGCCCTGCTTCCTCCTCCCTGTGGCTCCTTTGTGGCCATAGAAAACAGGAAGACTGAATTCTGATTCCTTCTCATGGTGAGTGAGTGCGTTTCAAAGGATAATTATGGTCTAGCATTGCTGTTTCTCAAAACCCTGCTCCTCCCACGAATGTTCTGTCACACAGTGACATTTCCCCAACATTTTATTATGAAAATTCTCAAGCAGAAAAACAAGTTAAAGAACTTTATAGCAAACACCCATTTACCAACTGCTTGGATTCTCCACTTAACACGTTACTGTATTTCCTTTACTACATATTTATCCATCCATCAATCCATCAATTTTTTTTTGCATTTCCAAATAAGTTGCAGACCTCAGTACACTTCACCTCTAAACAGTGCAGCTTGCATATCATTATCTAGCATTAAAATGTTACTTATTTTTTAGGTAAAATTTCCATAGAATGAAATGTACCTATCTTAAATGTTCCATATTTACAGAAAAATCATTTAATATTTGGAACGTTGAGAAACATCTCTCAAAATGACAGGATTCTAGGTGGGAGGATCGCTTGCTGTCAGGAGTTCAAGACCAGCCTGAACAAGAATGAGACCCTGTCTCAACTAAAAACAGAAAAATAGCTGAGCATAGTGGTGAGCTCCCGTAGTCCCAGCTACTCAGGAGGCTGAGGTAGAAGGATCACTTGAGCCCAGGAGTTTGAGGTTGCTGTGAGCTAGGCTGATGCCACATTTCTCTAGCCTGGGCAACAGAGCGAGATTCTTCCTCAAATGAAGAAAAAGCCTTAGGTTGGTCTATAG
>VBSM01002153.1:52677894-52698338 GCA_008086735.1 Cheirogaleus medius
GGCTGCAGGGCAGCATTTGCTGTGCAACTGGAGGATTCCTCGAGTCCCACCCTGTTTGACTTCTCTCTTGAACACACTCTCTCTGCCAGGTGGCACAGGCCCTTGATGGCCATCTGTCCACCTTGCTGTGACCTGGCCCTCACACTGGGACCCATCTCCATAGATGACCAGTGCTGGCCAAGGAGGTCAACCCTGGGGCCTCATGCTTAGGGGGCATGTGCTGGTGGGACAACAGCACTTCAGCCCATGGCTTCGGCTTGCCTGCCGAGGGGCCAGACAGTGGCTCTGGGATAGCTGCGTTGGCAGGGAGGGACTGGGCTGCTCAAGGAAGACTGAATTGTTGACCCAAAGAAGGCCACCAGCATGGTGAGAGGTGGAAGGAAGAGGAGGTAGCAAGACTCATGTTCCAGGAATGAGTCCTGCCGCACAGAACCCCAGCATAACCTCTCCATAATGTGTTCTTTCATGATGGCTTTGACACAAGAGGGCCACACCTCAACTGCATTTCTTCTCCAAACTTCCGGGGCTTTGCCCAGAGCAGTCCCTGCTTTCCCCCACCCTCCCCTCTAAGAGTGATGCTGGGAGAGGATCAAAGCCAAGGGTCTCAGAGGCCACAGATCTGAGACCTGACATTCCACCTGTGACTCTGCATTCAGTGCCAAAGGGACCAATTAAGATAAGTACCATAAGTTCATGTTCAGAGTTTTAGGGTTTTCCTGGGTCCCAGATTGGGCAAGTAACAGCAATGACATGCTTGGATCCTAAATTGTTACTATTGTTATTGTTTTAGCAAAAGTAATGCAGGTTAATTATAGAAAGTTTAGAGACTACATATAAGAATAATGTTTTCTGTAATTCTATTACTGTCCCCAAAAAAGTACCTCCATTAACTTTGAGATAGGGTCTCGCTCTGTCACCCAGGCTAGAGTGCAGTGGCATCATCATAGCTCTCTGCAACCTCAAATTCCTGAGCTCAAGTGATTTTCCTGCCTCAACCTCTGGAGTAGCCAGGATTATAGGTGCATGTTACCACGTCTGGCTAATTTTTCTATTTTTAGTAGAGATGGAGTCTCACTCTTGCTCAGGCTGGTCTTGAACTCTTGGCCTCAAGGGATCCTTCCACCTCCCAGAGTGCTAGTAGCAATACAGGCATGAGTCACCTCACCCCACTGTATAGCCTTCTATCTACTCATGTGCATTTATATAATTTTTAAAAGTAAAATCAAATAAACCAAAAGGTAAATACTATACATGCTATTTTGTAATCAGCTTTGTAAAATTAATATGTTACCTTGACCATGTTTATATACGATTTAAAATTATTCTCTGTAATTGTGTCTTCACTTAAGATTTTTTCTTAATGGAATTTTAAAATAAACATAAAAGTAGAAAGAATAATACAAGAATAGTGCAATAAATCACAATATAATTATCCCCCAAATTTTATCTTGACACCTTTTCATGTACTCATTTATCTTTTTTTTTCGCTACAGTTATACATAGCAGATCCCAGACGTCACGTCTCTTCAATCCTACATACATACAACAATCTTCTCTAAGATATATTGACATTTCATATATGACCATAATGTCATCATAACACCTAATAAATTAGAAATACTCATTCCATAATAAAATTTGCCAACATAACTAAGCAATGTGTTTTTTAATTGGTGTTATTTGAATTATGAATTCTAAATGAAAAATAAAATTATCTGTGCAAGACATACTGGTAGCCAAAGCACCTAGGAACATTTTCCAAATTACCTAGTCATTGGGACCCTCTTTAGCTTCAAGACTAGATGTGTGTGGTGCTTGCATTGCTTCCTCTCACAAATATTAAGCAACAAATATTGCTTCTGTCCCAGGCACCTAAACCCAAGGATACCACCCTGTCTCCCCAGTCCTACCTCTTCAGCGTTTCCAGTGGCTCCTTCCTGCTCATGATGCCAGTGTCCGGGTCCACTGTGGTTAAAATGCACCTGGACACACACATACACATGCAGCATCAGACAGGAGACAAAGCAAAGTGACCTCTCTGCATCCGGAAGGGACAGGAAAGAGCCTTACCTGGAACAAGCCATCACCCTTTTCAGTTCCACATCACCAATAAGAATCTCGTCCCAAGAATCCTAAGGGACAAAGCAGAAATTTCTATGAACACCTCTGGGCCCTTGCTCTGACACACATGTGTAGAGACTTCATGGGAGTCTCAACACCTAATGACATCCCTTACATCAAAGACGGCAGACTTTTACCTCAGTCCTGGGAAGTCAACAATATTCACACACCACACACCTTCATGCTCCCTCTCTCTCTGCCTGTGGTATGTCAGCGCATTCACTTGGGAAGAAATGTTCTCTTGCCTCTAATTTATAAAAGCATCCTGGAATGTCGCCTCCTTCAGGAAGCCTCCCGGACTGATCCCACTTGACTGCTGAGGGTGGGGGGCCAGGGGGCCAGGTGAAAGGGAGGAGGGGTATGGAGAAGACATATTACTTGTTACTTTAGGTTGTGTCAGACCCCTCTGTGCCTTAGGCCTACGGTTACATGGACTACGATCCTAAGTCCCTGTGTGTGTATCTCGTATGTCCCCAGCCAGATGTGAGCAAGTCAAGAGCAGGGACAACAGCCTCATCGCTCCCTGAGCATTTACAAAGGCTGCAGCCAGGCAGGTCCTCAGGGCTTGCCTGTGCCGGGGCAGTGGAGCCTACTTTTCCGGACAAATCGAATCAGTGGATTGAGCCCCTCAAATCCAGCAGGGGAGAGAGGACATATATACATGGAAACTAAGGATCAATATTCTTTTTAAAATTCCAGAAAATCTGAGAAACAATGTGATAAGGCAACTCGCTGTGTGTCAGTTTAACAGTTCGAGCAATAACCACTGTGAGAGTTTAGAGGAATTTCAGGGCAAGTTTTGTGGAAGAGATGAGATGGGAACTGAGTCTCAAAGGGCAGAGACCTGAGAGGCACAAAAGAAGGCTGCAGGGATTCCAGGCAGAGGGGGCAGCATTTAGAAGGGAGTGCCTTGAGGAGGCCAAGGACACCTGACCTTAGCCTCAGAGAGAAGTGGGGCTGACGGACGCACACATCTGGCCACTAAAAGGCACCTGCCCTGTCCTTTGCTGGCCTGAGCTGAGGGACAGACTTCCAAACTCAGAATTTTAACTCTGACAGTTTGGATTATTCTTGATACATGTACTGCAGGGAGTTTGTTTTGTTTTGTTTTAAATCATAAAATGAGTCCCTGAGCTGCACATTTCTCAACAGTCCAGAACACGGCAGCACAGATTAGAGCAGCCGCCGCCTGGCCTCTGAACACTTCCCCACCAGGGGGCACTGTGGCCATAAAACACATGAGGTGCAAAAGGCGAGAAATGAGGGTTCCGGTTAGGAAATGAATTTATTACTAATTAAAGAAATATTTCCAGAGCCCTTTCTATATGAAATAAAAATTATTGAGGATTGAGTCACAGATAAATAAGGTAAAAATTCCACCATAAGGAAAGACGAGGAAAAGAAGAAAACTCCCATCTGTTGAGCTCACACGGTGGGCCCAGAGCTGTTAAACCCTGGAGAAGAGCTCATGTGAGTCTTTGACCAGCACACCCTACCTGGAGGTGATCAACTTAAACAAGACAAGCCTGGGTATGGGAGAGGTGCAGGGCACAGTGTGGCCGTAGAGAAGGGAAAGGGAGGCAGCACATCTGGGTCTGGCAATCAGAGCAGACTTCTCAGGGAAGGTGGCTTGTAATCTAGGCTTTAAAATGTCAGGAATTTTAAAGGGGGAGGGAGCAGGATTCTCCGTGACCAGGAGACAGAAGAATATCTATGAGGTTCTAGGTCTGCTTTGCAGTTTGGAGATTTTATTGGTAATAAAGGGTGGGAAAACACGTATCGACAAGCTTACAGAGGAATTTAATGATAGAGTGCAAACGAAGTGTGGACCTTTTGAGAAATGAAGAGCCACTGAAGACTTTTGAGCAAGGAAGCAACACTGATGATTTGTCACAAACTTCTAGAGTGGAGAGATCACGCTGGTGTTCTGGGAGGCTTGGCTGAGCCAGTGTCCAGGAGGGACCACTCAGTGGTCCATTTTTGAGGTGGCACGGGTCTGATCTGGCTGGTGGCTGAGATGGAAAGGGGAGTGGATGTGGCTGGGGCTGGGGAGAACGTGGCAGAGGGTGGAGCCAGGGCAACTCTGATGCTGCTCCAAGCCTGGGTGGAAGAAAGGATGGGGTGTCCTCGACAGAAACTGTGACATCGAGAGGAGGAGTCAGAGCAGGTGGGGGCGGGAGCAGAGGTGGGAGCATGTAAGTCTGAGTTTGCTCTGTTGATAGGGAGCTGGAAATGTGGCCCAGTGGCTCCGAGGGAGCCCAGGGCTGGACACTGGGAAGGAACTGGCATGGGTGACAGATGGAAATGAGAGGGTAGGTTACTGAGAGGGTAGGTCCACTTTCCAGAGGCTTCTGTGCAGGCCTGGGGCCCTCGCCCTGGCTGACCGTGCTGGCCTGCTCTCCCCAGCTGCACAACTGCACCCTGGCCCCACCTGCTCTAACCTTCCCCAGACTCCTGCATGCCATGCAAACCAGATTCTGTCACTCTCTGACCTGAAATCCTTCCCAGACCCTCCAAAACCTGACACCAAGTACCTATGCTCTCAGCTCCCTTCCTTGCCTGCACCCAGTGCTACTGGGTGATAGTTCTTTCATGCCTCCACAGCCCTGTGTATATATGTCCCCTCTCCTTCATGTTTTTCCTGTCTTCACTCAACACATAATCAGTGGACACTTATTCTGTGCCAGGCACTCTCCTAGGAGCTGGAGACACAGCTGTCCTGTCCTTAAGCGGCAGGCACGGGGCAGACTCGATACATGGTCTGTGTGTTGGGTGGGGCACTGGGGCTGCAGGGGAGGCAGGTGGAGGGTGGTCAGCAAAGGCCTCAGCAGGGAATCAAAAGAAGAAGGGAGTAAGCCCTACAGACATGTGAGGGGAAGCCAGCAGAGGACCCAGCTGGAGCCAGTGTGGCAGGAGCAGGGTGAGAGAGTGGTGAGTGAGAGGAGGTGAGGCCCAGGAGCCGGCAGGGCACAGGGTCATGTCAGGCCTCGAAGGCCACCATAAGGATCCCATGTTTTACTTGGAGGACCATGCAGGGGTTTTGAGCAGAAGAATCCCACGATGTGACCAAGGTTTGCAAGGCAACTCTGATGTGTTGAGAATAGACCACATGGGGTGGGGGGGGCAGTGAAGAGCAGGTGCTGCCACAAACACAGGCATGCTGACTGTGACCCGGTCCAGGGAAGACATAGAGGAGAAGCAGAGGGCACAGGCACCAGGATGTGTCGATTGTATAATGTGAACACAGGACGTGAGAGAAAGAGAAGAACAAAGGGTGGTTCGAAGCCTGAGAACCTGGAAGTCAGAGCTGCCGTGTGCCGAGCTGGGCAAGACTGGGCAGAGCAGGTCTGGAGCAGAAAGTCCACCCTCAGTGCCAGATGTTTTGAAGCTGGATTAGACATCCACACGGAAATATGGAAAAGGCAGTCGGAGGAGAAAGGTCCAAGGCCTGAGCCCTGGGTGCTCCAACCTTGAGCTCACACCTCAATGCTGGCGTTAATCACATCCCGTGGGTGGTCGCTCACTGCCTTCCTCATTGGGCTGTAACTGTTCACTATTCGATCGCCCTGGAATTCGAGCTCCTTAAGCGCTCTAATTGTGCTTCTTCAGTCTTTGTTTTCCTACATTTCTATTCACAGTGCATGGAACACGGGGACATTAAGCCACCATGTGATGAATGGATTATTAAAAACAAGACCAATTCAGCCACCACTGGAGTAAGGATTGTGTGGTTACTACAATACCAGTTGCATATTCTATTAACACACAACTTAAAATACAAAACCTTCCCAATTAGGAAACACTCAGAGACAGAGAGAGATAAAGGTGTCTAGAATAAGATTCAAGTAAAAAAAAAATCTCCTAGATCTGAAGTTTTCCCAGTCACCTCCTCTCACCTCATCTACATCTTACCATCACAGAACTTTGGAGAAGGAAATATCTTCAACACCACCCTTGGCACAAAGCTCACACCGGGGGTAAGAAAGCTTTATAACTCAAGAGAAAGCTGTTGTCTGAGCCATGCCCTTTACTCTGATTACAGGAGCAAAACTAAATCCAAACCTCACTAGGGCACTTTATGGCCTAGGGATGTTCCACAAATTGTTACTGACCTTGATTCTCAAGGCTGGGGGGTGGGGGTGGGGATGACAGTTGAAATTATGCACATTTTACAACTGCAAGCAGCAGAGGCCTCAAGGGGTTCAATGACCTGTCCAGGGTTGAAGCAGGTGAGTTAGAATCCAGGTGTCCTAACTCCATGCACATCCTCTAGAATTCTCAGGGTTGCCCCGGCCTTGCGGTACAATCTGGGTTCGAACTCTGTTCCTCCTCTGCTTGCGGTGGTGTAGCCTGGGGCAAGCCATCTCCCCTCCCCAAACCTCTCCCTTCTTCCCTGTGAAATGGGAATGGAAACTTCTACCTCACTGGGCTGCCCTGAGGAATAAAAGAGACAACATGTAAAGCATAACATAAGCACCGGATAAAAATCCTCCCCCTCACTATGCCTCTTTTCCTGAGAACAAAACTCTTGGGAAAAATGGCTCTCCTGGTCACAGCTGGTGCAAGATGAGTATCAATGAGATGGTCAAAGGCAACCAAACACTGATTTTTTTCCTCTCTTGTCTAAATCAGGATGGCCTATCATGGACATGAGCAAGGACAGACAGAACTCCTTGGTCACAAAGGAACAGTGAGGGCAGCCCAACCCAGGATCTTGGGGGGTAATGCCCACAGTTCACCCACCGCACACTAGGAAGTTCTCTGCCATCTTTAGAAGAAAAGATATGCGTGGAGGGTTGAGCCTGGGCGAAGAGTATTTCACATAAAACATTAGAAGCAGATTTAGGGGTACTTTTATTACGTGCCACTGACTGATACTGCATTTATACCTTTTGTAAATCACCTTATCCACATTGATCTTCCAACAGACTTACAAGGTAATCCTAGGCAGAAACGATCACCCCATTTTCCAGGGAAGTTCACTGAGAATAAGAGGGGCTGCACAAAGTCATGCAGAAGCCATATTCAGATTTTCTGAATGTGGAAACCAAATTCCTAGATAGCTTCTCCTTCAGCACATCTTGTTTTCTCCCCACAGCAAAAATGAAAAAGAGAATTAGTACCCTTGAGTATAAGGGGTTAGAATTCCATTGCGTAGACTCCACTTTTCTCTGCGATTCAGGAAATGGGTGGAGGTAATGGTCAATTTCTTATCCCTTTATCTCTCCCTATCCACACACACATGCAGGGAGCATGACCAGAACTCCTAAGTTCCCACCTGAGGGCCAGTGCCTCTGTGGAATATCCACAGCTGGTGGCCACTCACCAAGCCTCTAGGCCACCAACCAGTGCCTTCACGGCAGACCAGGGAGAGAACCGAATCAAATGTTCAATGACTATTACAAACGTAAATCTGCTGCCAGAATCGTGTGGAACACTGGAAACCCAGCCTGGGGCCCATCAAGCTAAGTCAAAGTGCAGCTATCTGAGGGCACACTGAAGGTGGCACTGCAAGTAGTTTAGGGCAATGCCACCAAGCCACAACCCCGCCCAGCCCTACTCAGCTGCTGTGCCGTACATGCCCGTCTTCCTCAAGGGAGCCACCTACTAACCGGGAAGCCCACCTTTCACAAGACACAAGCACACACTTTACTTGTTCCATGGCCAACACAGAGCATGTGGTCTATACTAAGTAAATCTGGCTCAAAAACGAATCGGCCTACTCAGAATTCTACTTAGAAGCCTCAGAATTGCATCCTTGGCAACACGGTCTCTACCTCATCCTCATTTGTATACTCCACACAGAAGTCTGCACTTATCAAGTGCTCAGTAAACCTAAAAATTGAATTGTTGTGTAGTAATCAATAAATAGCACACCCTTCAGAATAACCTAATCCAATGTCAAAGTCTCTCATACCTTAAAAACAAGAAAAAAAAATTAAACCCAAGGGAAGAGGCATTAGGCATAGCATTACCTCCGCATAGACTCCACATCCTGAAATTACAATATTGGGCCTGAAGTTAGTTGCTTTAACTTTCTTTTCCAGCCTAGAGTTGAGATCCGCCAAGGATGCCTCAGAAAGAATCAAGAATGGGCTGGCATCTGGGTAAGCAATCTGAGGAGGAAACAGAAATTGCTAGAACATATGGCACACAAACTTCTCAGGGGTTTCATGTGTCTAGTTCCAGGAAACGTCCTCCCTAACCCACCCCATCGATCTTTCTAAGTATTTCTCTAGTTCCTTTTACAGAAAAGTCACATTGACTAAGAAACTTTAGCTTTGCAGGTAACAAGAACTGCACAGTAGGGTGAAAGGAACATGGCCTCGGAATCCTAGAGCTGCCACTAGCATGCACCCTTGGGGACATCACTTCGCCTTTCTAAGCCTCCAATTTCTCAAATGTTTAATAAGGTGGTTGGGTTTGATGACCTCATTATGTTTGCTTAGAATGTTCACAAATTCCATGGACAATTATTTTTTATGCAACTTGCCAATATTAAGTATTTATGTTGACCACAATTTTATGGCCATGGTAAAAGTAAAACCCTACTTTTATGATGAATCCTTACACCCTTCTTCCTGGATGGGCCAGCCTGATCGTTTGAAGTCTGTGCATCTCCATACCCCCACCAACTCGTTCGACTACAATCTGACACGCAATTGCAAACAAACTGTAAACAGTCTGGACTCCAGGTGCAATTACAGAATGGAGTGAAAAAAAGATACTGGTGTAGAACAGTTTTGAAAACCCTTTTGGCCCCAGAGTGCTTACACAAAGAGGATGGTAGATGTGCAAGGGGAAAATGCAAATGCAGAGTCCCTCACATCAAGAAACAAATAATGCTCCCAAGGGAAGGGCTTTGTTTCTGTCTCTTGCTTGTGATCAGGGTTGCTGGAGGGCTGCCTGGCAAACAACAAAGCCCAGTTCATCAGAGATGCCGCCTGCACCCTATGCCCTGGGGGCGACTGCTGTCCAAGCGTGGAGGAAGCCAAGCCTCTCACCTGCCCTTTGGCGGGGAACACGTCTGCTATTTGGTGAGGATTTCTCGGTCGCATGTGAGGCTCGAAGTGCACCAGGCGGTAGGGCTTCGTTTTCAGGAAGCTCGTTATCCACTGGGCGGCAGCCTCGCCACAGTCCCTGCCCTCGATCTCCAGGCCGTGCACCCTGCAGAGGTGACAGCAGCAAAGGACAGGCACAGCTTTGAAAATGTGTACGTCCTAATATGTCTGGGACGTACCAGAAAAGCTACACCAAGCCGTGATGGTGCTGTCAGTCCCTAATTATCACAAGACGTAATTTTAGTACAAGCCCACATGAAGATGAAAACATTTTAAGCCTTCCTTTCCCCATTTTTAAAATCGAGTGATGCATACCGAGGCTGAAATGAGATAATATATTTGAAAATGTACTGAATTGAAGAAAATTATCGAATCAGTATAAAGTAAACTCATAATTATTGCAAAATCTGGTTCACCCAGGTGAATAGCAAACAGAAATCTTTATTAACAGGCCTGGCTATACTTGGCTAGTAAAATATCAATAACAGCAATGTATGTGAAAATGTTCTATAAAGTCTAAAACATTATAGGTAACAATAACCTACTGGAGTTGATTGCTAGCAATAACTCTGTAAGATTTGAAGTCCCGCTTCCCCAATATATAGCTGTGTGTAGGACTGTTTGGGGTTATGTGAATTTCACAACTGTATAGAAGAAATAAATGCTGTAGTGTAGGTCAGTGTTTCCCCAAGTGTAGGATCATTACTACTGTGGGTGTTCAGGATAACTGTAGGTAGCAGCTGAATATAGCACTCAAAAACTGCAAATTGTACAGAGAAAGTGATTCTCTTCAGTTTAGTGATAATAAATCCTTAACTTTTAGCAACACTTGGTAATTACCTCTTCTAACATAGAAAGAAGAGAACTCAGGTCCAGAGACCTCAGTGGGCAACAGTTTCTAGCTAGAATTTGGTAACTTTTTTTGTGTCCCATATTATTTCAGTTACCTTCTATACCTGTCAAATTATATAGATTTTCCTTTTGAAATAAATGCGGTTAAGGGTTGTTTTGTTTTAAAGCTGAATCAACTTAAAGAAAAATATTAAGTAAATAAAACTACAGGTATTTGTGGTTTGGCCTGTATCATGGTGGCATTATACAAGAGCCTGAAGTTTGGGAAAGTGTAGGGGAGTCAGGAAGATCTGCTCAGGTGTGCATCCTGTTTTCACAGATGCCTGGGTCTATGACTGTGATGGTATTTTCTTAAGACTCAGTTTCTTCAACTATAAAATGGGAATAAAAGCATAACTTTGTTGTGAGGATTGGGGCCAATCTTTAAGTCCCCCTAAACAATTCTAATATTGGGATGTGCTCAGTAGTGGTAGTAATTATTCCAGGGGTTCCTTCCTCCCCTAGTTGTTTCAAGCTATCTTTATATAGTTACTTCATAAGTTAAATATTTAATCAAAGGCATCCAACCTCTAATAATAATGTATAAATGGATTTTTATATTATAAAACATATTAAGAGTATAGGATCCTCTATTTTTATATAATTTTATTTAATTGCTCTTTACATAAAATGAGAAATTATTACTAGTAGAGTCTTGGTTACTGCATTAAGCAGTGAGATTAGCTGTACTCGAAGTTTTCACAGAAAACTTTTTATTGATACACACGGCTTGCTGCGTTCTCACACACTCTCGCCCCACCCATTCTAAACTGGCCTCCCGAGAGTCAGAGGGCTGAATACACATACAAGGGCTCTGGATTAATGAGACCATTTATCCATAAACACCAGGAGCATCTGCCTTACTCTTTTCTAGATCAAGATGAAAAATAAGCATGCCCAAATTCACATATCCAAATGAGTATTTCCTTGGAAATACAGTCACCTTGGAAAGCAGTCACCTTGGAAAGTAACATACATTCTAACCTAATATTATCATATTTACTTATTACTACTTTTAAGCCTACCTCCTATTTTAAACCAAAAAAAAAAATGGTTCTATATAGGTTGATCAACTTATTCACTGGACTTAGCTCCAAGTGATGTTTTAGCTTTTTGCAAAAATTAAATTCACCATAAGAGGGTGAAGATTTCCAGAAATGAGTGCCTGTGTAGTTTAATGTCTCAAAAGTTAATTTCAGAAGCATCTTGAGCAATGGTAGCATTACCAAAATCTATATGGAGACAGCCTTGAAGGTCATCTCCTTTTAGATGCCCCTTGATGGTGCCTGTGCAAAAAAATTAGCTCTCTTTTCCCAGAGTCGAACCCTTACAGCCCACAAAGTCCCCCTCTCAGGGGCCTGCCATTCAGCAGCCTGGGGCTTTCCTTAGTTGCTTTTACGGGAAGGTCAGAAGGCATGCAGTGGAGTAAGTAGACAGGAAGGCTGCTTAAGTTTTTTGGGGCTTTAGTTGGCAGTAATTGTCTTTACTAAGTTAAAGCTTTTGCATTTATCTTGGGCCATTTCAACATCTCTGGCACTGATTTCCACGGCAATCTCTATGTGCAATAGGTCTTAGGGTTCAGGTTTATACCGTGTTTCCCCGAAAATAAAACCTACCCATAAAATAAGTCCTAGCAGGATTTCTAAGCATTTGCGCAATAGAAGCCCTACCCGGAAAATAAGACCTAGTGATGGGCGTGGCTACGCAGCGCATCTGCACAACCCATGCATTTCATCAAGGAGCGGTAAAGAAGACGAGCAGTCCTTCTCATCTACTCCATGGTGACAGCTATTATACCAGAGGTGACCGGAGGAAGCCTAGCCTGCAAGAGGTCGTGATTTGGGTGAAGAATTCATGGAATAAAATCACTGACAATGTAGTTACCAATGCACTCTGAGCAGATTACATGGATAAGAGCTGCTCATTTAATGAGAGCTCTATTGCTTGACATGAGAGCTTGGGGCCAATGGTTCTAAAGGAAATAGAGTCGCAAGAAATTCAGGATGGAATTCTGGGTTTGGAGAGTTATGATGATGTTCCAGAAGAAGACGACTTAACTATATTTGAATAAATGTAGATTGTTGTACCATACTTAAAAAAAATAACACATCCCCTGAAAATAAGCCCTAGGGTGTCTTCTTGAGGAAAAACAAATATAAGACCCTGTCTTATATTCGGGGAAACACGGTATTAATCTGGAACTTGAGGCCTTCGAATGAGCAGAATTTGTTCTCTGTCTTCTTCCTGCTCCTCCTACATTTCTCATGAGTTCTGAGCAGCCTCAGCCATATCCCTGGACCCAGCATTCCTCTTGCACACTGTCCCAAAGAATCCCAGCAAAAAAATAACTCTAAATGTTCCTAAAACCTTTGACAAAGATAAGGTAGGCATGCATGCTTTGAAGCTGTTTGGCTGAATAATCCATTTTAAAAGGCCCTAATTCTCTGTATCTCATTAGTAGCAGGCATAGTTGGTGAGAAGATCAAATAACAACCTTAACCATGAAAACAGGTGTACTGGCTATGATCATGACCTTCTGAAAGTGACCCGAGGGCCCCATGAGCTCATCAGAAATCTTTAAGAAACTGTGAGCTGAGCTTACAACTCCCTCACAAGAGAATGGCCTGGGCTGCCAAAACAAACCTGAGTCCAGATGGTCCTTGGAATCTTTGCTCAAAGAGCCTGTGTCCTAGTAGCATGTCTAAGCCTTTTCATTTTGCAACTTCCAAACATGCCTTTGTTTAGTCTTTGCGGCACAGACCAAATGCTCATATAGGATTGTGAAAAAAGTTTTTACACAATTTTAAATGAATTAAAAATTAAATTAAAAAAATTTTAACTATAATAAAGTATGGCTAAATATCTAACCATGGCAAACACATACGAACCACGATATGGACAAACATGAAATACAAATTGTAATAGGCATATTTAAAAGTTTATCTCATACAATCAAAAATGCAAATTAAATTAACAATTATCATTTTTGCCCATAAAAATGGCAAAATATTTTTGAACATAACGCTTAAAATGCAATTAGACAGATATGTCATAAACTGATGGCTATATAAGTTGATAAAACCATTTTGCAAACAATTTAGCAACATGTGTCAGCAGTCTTTAGGATCCATGCTCTTATTTCAAATAAAACCACTGCTAGCATTCTTTCCCTACGGAAATAATAAGAGATATGAACAAATATTTATGCCATGATATTCATCACATTCTTCTTCATACCTGGAAAACATTAAAAACAATTCAAATATTTAATCATGGGGGCATGTTAAAATGCATTAAAGGTCGCCCACAGAATAAAATATTTTGCCAGTGTGAAAGTGATATTTTTAAAGATTTTTTAACAATATGAAAAAACAGTTAACATATCAACTTAAGTATATAAACAGTATTTAGGAGGGGTTTTTTTTTTGGTTTTTTTGTTTGTTTTTTTTTGGCATTACAGGCGATCCCCAGGTTACGATGGATGAGAATGTCTTTAGGTCAGATTTGTATGTAACTGAAATCCCTGACTAACAGTGCATATATAGTAATAATAAGAAGAAGAATACTATAATGGCTCATATGTCATAATAATAATACAGTGTAATACTGTAATAATAATAATGCCTGTGTACTGTAGTAAGTAAGTTACAGAAACTATTGTGCTCTTTCTTTTAATTAAAACAAACAGAACATAAAAACAAACTCATACAAAAAGGTTAGATAGGAGATAGGAGAAATTTCAAAAAAGAATATTAAAGGTTAATACTCATCTACTGTTGCATCAATGCTAGGCGAATAGAAATGTTACACTTATTTTGATCTTCTAACCAAATCAATAATAACCTTTCCATGCCAATAATTAATCCACTATGCTGCTTAGTAATAATTAATGCTTTCATTGGAGCACTGCCTTTCACATGGTCCATTATTCTCATTTTATCCTTTATAATTGTTCTAATAGTCAAGTGACTGAAGCCTAATTTTTCCCAATGAATGATAGTGTCTGGTTTTTCTTCAAACACTTTTATTTCATTGTAATAACCTTCTCTTCACTGCAGGCTCACCTGCACTTGCAGTGAACTTTTGCTTTGGAGGCATGGACATAAGGGTAAGCCCAGACTCACAAAATTGAATTAAAAAGGTAAGACGAAAGTGATGTTGTGTGTAAGTGGTTGTAGAAACAAAGAGACTAGCCGCTAGTGTAAAGATGCTGCTCCAATGAACCGCTTACGCCATGCAGCAAGTGCAGAAAAAACTAGTCCCCCAATTATTAACCTATTTAATTATAACTTATTCCTATGGGAAGCCTTGGGAGCCCATTTGTAAGTTGCGTCATTGGTAACCCATGGACTGTCTGTATTTCAATTTGGTACTTAAAGTATTCTTTAAGTAGCCATAGAGACAGAAAGAAAATATGCCAAAAAATTTAATTATAGTTATCATAGTTTTTGTTTTCCTCATTTTTTTTAGTATTTCCCAATTTTTCAACAATGAATACATATTACTTTTATAATCAGAAAAACTACCAAACTCCAATGAAAACATATTATGTTTAAAACTCTAAGATACAATAGAAATTTTACAGGTATTACAATATTCAAACTTTTCATACATTCTTTGAGCATTTTTCAGGTAACTTTTTTCTTTTTTCTTTTGAGACAGGGTCTCCCTCTGTCACTCTGGATAGAGTGCAGTGGCATCATCACAGCTCACTGTAACTTAAACACCTGGGCTCAAGCGATCCTCAGCCTCCCGAGTAGTTGGGACTACAGGCATGCACCAGCATGCCCAGCTAATTTTTCTATTTTTTGTAGAAACGGGGTCTAGCTCTTTCTTGCTCAGACTGGTCTCGAACTCCTGGCCTCCGGCAATTCTCCTGCCTCAACCTCCCAGAATGCTAGGATTACAGGCATGAGCCACCATGCCAGGTGACATTTTTTGATATGACATTATTTCCTATCATAGGCTATGGACTACATTTAGCATTCACATTGTATTTTACTTCAACATGTGGAAACTGTAATAAGAGTATAATTAGATCAAACTTTAATTTTCCCATAATAAGATAAGAAATCAACCCTAGACATGATTTCTTAGAGGCAAAGCTATTTTCCTAGAATAACTGCTTCCTTGTAGCCCTTCTGACATTGAGGAAAGAGCTTCTGCACAGAGCGCCCTCCTGGGCTGAATCTCCACCCTGAATCTGACACTGACCATGGGCAGCTGCAGGCTGGATCACTCTTCTGGTTGCAACTGTTCTTTTCCTATTTTGAAAACTTCCTCTCATTAGAACTAAATATCACAGGTCACAGCCATTTGCAACTCCTTTCCTAACTCAGATTTGGAAGGTACTCAGTTTTTGCAAGCAAAGTAGGGAAAGTCGTACGATAATACATAAATTTAACATCACCTCTTCTAGGACACTCTCCCCCACCACTCCCACCCCATTTTTGTGCTTTATCCTTTGGTGGTGTTATTTTTCTCTTGTTGGCATGCTTTTGTTTCCATGGTTTTTTACATAAGACTTTTGTGTCTTTCATCCCCACAATACAAGCTTCTGAAGCTGCTTCCTTGTTTCTCCCTCTTTTTGATCTTCATGGTGTTGAGGACTTGGCTGTGCATATAGCACATTGGCAATCAATGGGTAAGTATTGATAATGTTTCTCAGGATTCCCTCCATAGTTCACGCTTTCTCAAAATTGCATGAATAATTATTCACACAAGGGCTAAGCCCTGCCCCTTCCTTACCTGCACTTGTGCACTGTATTTGTGGTGGGCGTTTTGATGGGCAGCAGCAGGTCCTTCGTGTAGGCTGCGCTGAGAGTCAGAGCGTCACCATCACATGTCAGGGAAATCAGGACAAGGCGAGGTTCCTGGCGAGCAGTAACCATGTTTCCCTCCTGGTTGATCACAAGCCAAAATCTGCCATTTTCAAAACACAGGATATGTGTGGACCACCATGACAGGCAGCCAGACTTTGAGAGACCTTCAATTATACACTGTCATCTTTGATTTCCTTCCCATAAGCCTAGTGTGTGTGAGAGTTTGCGGGTGTGTCTGTCTATCCTAAACATCAACTCAGCAGCATGCAGGACTGATTCTGTCAGTCAGTTTCAAAGGGTTTAATAACTACTCAAGCATCTGACATAATATCTGCAGAATGTTTTGAGCTTCTTGATGGCAGAGAAATCAAAGATGTTAGTTATATTTTCATCTCAATTGCCAGAAAGCTTGCTCACTTTCATTAAACATGCCCCAAGGAGATGACAAGACTATTTCACAGGAAGACTTTAGGGGCACGAGGAAGCACAGTGCCTGACACCCTATGGGCATTGTGCTCTTCTCGACAGAACTGACAAGACTGTTGCTTTGTTCACAGAGCATGGGATTCACTTGAGCAGCATGCAGTGTCACTTACACCTTGCCAGTTCCACCCTCCCACCCTGCCATCTTTTAAAACATGTTGTTTCAATATTCAGTGCTGTGCATTCTGTCATTGGCTCAACGGTCTATTGTTAATCTAGTCAATATTTTTCTGAGCCAGTATTCCTAGTCTAGAGGTACTTCCTAGAAAAAAAGATAAATGGAGAAATTAGAGCAATAGAAAGAACCATTTCCAGAAAAAGAACAACATGTTCGTGTAGGTTACCTCTCAGCTACCAAGGATGCTGGCATTTTAAACATTGGCGTTTAAATCATGTCAGTACACACTGATCAAACGATTACATGTATGTGCTACTGGGGTTCCCAGACGGAAACAAAAAATATGGCAGATACTTTAGGTTATTAAAGATATTTTTGCATCATCTCCAGCAGGTTATAATGGTTGAGTTGTTCAACTACACTAGAAAAATATGGTTAGTATAAACTCTTTCCTTGATGGCCATTTTATCAGACCTTCCTCCTGCAAAGAGACAAAGCCAAGCCCTATTCTGCCCCAAATCCTTGGGACCACACGTAAGTATTCTTTCTAATATTTCTTCCTGGTAATAATGGCAATCTGATCTTTCTAAAATGCAATCTGATCTTTCTAAAATGCTGATCTTGTCACCCCCTCATTCAAAATCCCTCCATGGTTACTGCTTTCTAAATATAACTAACTCTTAAGCAACCTGTGCAAGGCCCTTCATAATACAGCTGTTTCCCCAGCCAATCTTACCTCCCACACCTTCACACATGCCAGTATTTTATATAGATTTTTTAATTGTAGTAAAAGATATATAACATAAAATACCTAGCATACTCTAGGTCTTGACTCAACGGAATTGAAAGCAGGGCGTCAAACAGATACTTGTGCATTAATGTTCTTTACAGCATTATTCACAATGTTAAAAAGGTGGAAACAATCCAAGTGTCCAACAACAGAGAATGGCATTTTTAAAATGTGACTGTAACCATGGCATTAAGTACATTCACAGTGTTGTGCAACCATTACCACTCTATTTGCAAAAGCTTTCCATCATCCCAAACAGAAACTCTGTACCTATTAAGCAAGAGCTCCTCATTTTTCCCTCCCCCCACCCTCTGGTAACCTCTAATCCACTTTCTGTCTCTATGAATTTATTGATTCTACATATTTCACATAATTGAAATCATGCAATATTTGTCCTTTTGTGTCTGGCTTATTTTAATAGGCATTATGTTTTCAATGTCCATCCATGTTGTAGCATATATCAGAACATATTCCTTTCTATGCCTGAATAATATCATTCTGTGTGTATACCACATTTTATTTATCCACTCATCCATCGATGGATGCTTGGGTTATTTCCACCTTTGGCTGTTGTGAATAATGGTGCAATGAACATTCAACATTCAATGTTGCAAAGAACATTCATCAAGTCCCTGTTTTCAATTCCTCTTGGTAAATACTTCAGAGTATGCCAGCCTTTCCACCAGCATGCCCCATCCTCTCAAGCCCAGTGTCCTTGCCTGGCTTATTCCCTCTCTCTAGAATGTTCTTCTCCCAATTTATTTGTCTAGAAAGTTCATAACCATTTTCCAATTTTCAGCTCAAGCTGTTACTTCCTCTGTGAAGTCCTCCCTGACTGCCCCAGACAGCTTCCTGCTGCTTCCTCTGTGCTACCTGGGACTTGTGACAACCTCCACTGCATGGGTTATCACCTAGGATTATAAGCCTAGGTAGGCTTCTCTTGGTCACACTGTCTGGGAGTATGTGATGACAAAAATAAAGAATTTACCATAGTGTCTGGTACAAATGCCAGCTCTTGTTGCTCATCCGCTGTAATGAGCTCAATAAATGTTTTTTGAATCTATACAATAGTTACAATGCCCTTTGCCTCTGAGACCTACAAAAACAAACAAATGCAATAAATTCTACCATCCTTAAGAGCCCACTGTACAAACCATGGAATATTTAGGATTCTTGGCCTCCTTCCTGAAGCAAAGGCACATAGCTCACCTTTCAACTGTGTCCTGAGTTGCTCTCTGCCTGGGGAGCTGGTAAGAGAAAGGTTACAGCCCCCACTAGTCCAGTGTTACTAGCTGAGCTGCTCTCAGAAGGAGTTTGAAGTGTAGCCTCCCAATGAGGCCCAGAGCTGGCCTGAAGCCAGACCCAAAAGAGAACAAAGCCCCAGGCTCTGAATTTTGCAACCTTCCTTTAGCCCCAGGAATCCACACAGCTCTCAGAACCCAGATGGGGCATTAATAAAATCGCTATTTACAAAGCCCCAGCGTGCTAAAGAAAACAAGAGTCCTGGTTCCACGGCTGTGTGGCTCTGAACTGTCTTTACCACAAAAGAGTGCTTCAGATAATGTGGGAAAATAACATATATAATAGCACTTTGGAGCTCACCGCCCGGAAACCTACCCCACAGCCGGCGCTCAGAGTCTGCAAGATAGTTTGTGCTGTGCATTGACAACGCATCCGTTCTGCTCTTGTGTGATGAGGAAAGCTTTAAAGCACTGAAAGCTTGTTTTACTTTACAGGCAGCTTTACTTGTAATGTAACTCAGAATAGGTAACATATACATATATGTTTTCATTATGTTATTTTTAAATGTTCACAATTTTATTTTGATAAATGAAAAATTAGAAAAGTCATATCACGGCTGTCGGCTAAAGTCGCTGTCCGCGTTCATCTGTGGCTGTCGGCTATAGTGGACGCTGGTACCCAAGTGGTTAAGCTACAGGAAGGTAATCAACTGCGGTCATCTTTATTATGTGCTCCGCCTTGGTGCGCTCTTTGAGGACTGTACTGTACTGCTCCAACTTTCCCCAAGATCTCAAGAAAGTCACTAAAAATAAAGTGACGGAACCACTCCCTTGAAGATCGCCAAATCCGCTAGACTGAGATTAAGTTTAATCGCGCACTGGCAGACAGGGAGGGGCACCGCGCCTCGTCAGAAGCACATGCGGCCAAAGAGCCAGCGGGAGGTGGAAATACGCCCATCTCGAGAGAGCGGGTCCAGATGCAGTGGCTCAGAGTCCTAGGTACCTGGGACCTGCTCTTGGGTGATGAGGGTCGCTTTTTCTCTTTGTCCTTGTCCCACCCAGCTCCCAGTTTCTTTGTAAGGGGAAGAAGGACCTGTAGGGTACTGTGCAGACCTCCCCCGCTTCCCACCACTCCCTACCCCCTCATCACCGTTTCCCCGCGCCTGGGCTCGGCCGTACCTGTCCCGCAGGTGGCCGCTGCGCAGCCCCATGGCGGTGCACTCCGCCGTGCTCACCGGCACCCCCTTGCAGGACTTGACCGGGTAGATCCAGAGCTGCGCCACGGCGCCCACCTGCTGCAGCCGCCGGCGCCGCCTGGGTTGCCCACGGCGCCAGGCGACGGCCGCCAGCGCCACCGCGGCCAGACCCAGCGCGGCGACCCCGAGCCACCCGGGCCCGAGCTGCGCGGGGAGGCGCGGGACAGGGAGGCCGAGACCGGCCAGCGCCGAGGAGCCGGCGGCGCCCATGGCCCAGCGGGACGGGCGCTGCGGGAGCGCGGCGGGGCCCAGCGCTGACGGGCGCGAGGCTGCGGGCCGGAGCGCGGCGGTCGCCGGGCCGCGGGGGGAAAGGTGTGGCCTTTAGCCGGAGCCCACGGGGCGGGCGGCTCGCGAGCCCGTCCGGGCCAATCAGAGCGTCGCGTTCCTCTGGGGGTGGCTCCTGCGGCTCGGCCTTCGAGGGGTCTTCGGCCCCTGCTTCCGCCACCTCGGCTGCCAGGCGCCTGCCGGCTGCCCTCCGTCCCTGCAAGTGGCCAGTTTACTTATTTACGTATTTGCAGAGTTTTTTATTTGACCTAAAATAGACAAAATACAGAATTTGCAGGACAAAGCGTGATTTTGAAATGAGAAAGCAGGCAGCAGGCCGCTGTCTCTCTTGGGGGTGGTGGGGAGCGGGTCGGCCCGGCCGGCCGGCGCGGAGGGT
>VBSM01002153.1:52716036-52755144 GCA_008086735.1 Cheirogaleus medius
ATGTATGTAACCTTAACATTTGTACCCCCATATTATGCTGAAATTAAAAAAAAACAATCTTTAACCCTTCTACATGTAGTTGACCCTGATATCTTTTATTCTATTCTATTCTTTTCTGTAATATTGGTCAGGTCCCACTAAACGGATATTACAACCCAATAATGAGTTGTGACCCACAGCTTAGGAAGATTAAATGAGACCATGCATACAAAGGGTTTGGCATGGTGCCTGCTACCTAGTGAAGTGTTCAATAATTGTGAGCCATGATTGTTACTGTTATTTTTTGTATATTGATATTATTGTTGTTGCTTCAAGAAATCCCTGATTGTGATTATGTTCTGAAACCAAGAAAGAGATAAGTTATCTAAAATCCTGACTCCTCCCAACTCAGGTCACTGTGGACTGAAAAGTCTGGTAATGATTTGTAAAAATTTGCTTTTCAACAGCTGTAAAGGATAAGACTGGGAGGACTCAGTTCACACAGCCAGTGTGTGATGGGGCTGGGATTCAAATCACAGCTGTCTGGCTTCAAAATCTCTCTCTAGAAGTTTCTTGGGGAAACACTTCACAAGTAATAGATGACACACCAAGAGTTTTCTACAAGCTTCTCCACAGTCCTTTCATAATGTGGAGTGAAGACTGATACAAACAAGATGTTCCATTAAAAATGTCAAGTCCGGCTCACCAGGACAGCGAGCAAAGTTCAGGAAACACTGACCCCCACAATGGTCAATTACACAGATAAGAAGCATTTGTCTATTTTATTATTTTTAAACTTCATTACTAAGCATTCCCAGAACTCAAATACATCATGTTGGCCCAAGGGAAGCAGCCTTTTAAAATTTGCTTAATTTTCTGAGTTACTTGGAAAAAGTACAAAGTCCTTTGGACCACAAAGAATAAATGTTGCACAATGCATTCTCCTATTGCTCTGTGTTTTTGCAATAAATAGTGGCCTGAATTTTTGCACCATGCCTATGTTTGATTATTTTTTTTAGTATTAGTTGGTCTATTAAATACTTACATGCATTATCTTTTACATTAATATTTAACAGAGTCCCACTAATTGAAAGAGTTATAGTTTTGTGAAGGCACCAGGTAGACAGGTTCCTCAGGCCCTTAACTACTGGGCTTCCTAATTTAAGGCAGAATAAATCAGCAACACTAGTATCATTTCATAGCAGGGATTTTTTTAAATATGCTTGGCCAGAGGACACTTCCAGAAAAATAACAACATTTTACCCTATTTACTATTTCTGTAAGCCCATCACAATGCAGGAATAAAACAACAAATGAACTTGGGAGCACAAATACATTTAATATTTTATTATTTAAAAAAAAAGACTCCACCCACTCAAATTGCCTAAGAACAGGATTAGGCTACTTTAGTCTTAGGTTAAGTTTGACAAGTTAGAGTAGAGCAAAAATTCTTGATTGGCAGGTTACAAGAAAGCAAAAATTCTTCAGCCAGTGATAAGAGTATCTTTTCTTCTTATTTCCTTGCCTCAAGATCTTAAACAAAGTTACTACCAAAACAATTTACGCTTCAGTGGAGACAAATCAAGAAAAATGTATTCCCTAAAAGAAAGTTTCTCAAAATAGTGGACAAATTACAGGATTCCTGTAGAAGAACTTTTGCTCTATGGATTAATTTCTATTCCAACCTTTAGTCACATGCATTCTTACTAATCTCAGCTGGTGTCTAACAAGCATTTAATGACTTCATTCTTGTGTGCGCTCTTCTAGACAATGTGAGGAAACCACAACTGGGAGAAGCAAGCAAGTTTACTGAGAAACCAGTGAGGCTTGAGCCTCAGGCCCCTCATTTGCCCCAGATCTTCCAGGGCCCTGCACCGAATTTTATTTTTTGTTACTTTCTTTTTCTTAAAGAGGCCTCCAAATTGTATAAACTCCAAGTCCCACAAAATCTGGGCTTATTCTTGGGGAGAAAACTTGAGTTTCGTCTCAGCCAATCGCTGAGCACACGGGGTCCTCCCTCACTCCAACACCATCAGTCGCCCCGTCATCTCTGACCCCTGCGATACAATCCCCCACCCTCCTAATTCAGTGTTTCTCAAGACCATGCAGGCTGAGATTCTCCTGGGCTAATGCTGTTGATCAGCTTATCCGGATACTGATGCAGGCTTTAGGTAAGGTCTGCCGATGCACATGTTAGGAAAAAGACCTCTGCTGATTGAGCACCGCACTGTTTTCTCTGTCTCTGGCTTTCCTACCTTTCGATGCACATCGTAGAGAGCTGCCAGAATAGTATGTGCCTGGCACACTGCGGGCATTCAGCAGGTATTTGTTAGATGAATGAAAATCATAGTTACCTCCTTGCTCAGAATCATGACCACCTCCCCAATATCCAGAGTATAAAATCCAAACTCCTTGGTGGTGGCCTCCAGCGGTCCCAGTCCAGCCTCCTGCCACCTCTCCTTTACCCCTAGTCCCACTCCTGTGGTTCTGAAATACTCCCAGGTGCCCTTTTCTTCCTGGCCTCCCATGCTGCAGGCCTACCAGTTGGCTTCCTCCTTTACCCACAGGAACTGTCCCCTGCCCCTGGCGTGCACACACGTGCACAGCATTGCTTCTGGGTGACTTGATCAGACCCCTCTGCACCCCCAGGCCTCGCTTCTCCAGGCAGATTTAGGCAGTTCTACTTCTAAGCATTCCTGGTACCTTCTAAGTAAGTATGTTAATACATGAAAGCACTTCTCAAACTTGACTGTCATTGTCTCCTGGCCATGCCTCTCATACTAGAAAATTCTGAAGGGCACCACCCATATCTTTTCATATCTGCATCCAAGGCTCCTAGACACTGTGACTGACTCATAGCAAATAATCAATTTTTTTAAATTAACAAATATAAAGAGGAATTAAAGAAATTAGATAACAAATGATAAGATAGCATCACCAAATAGACAACTTCTCAAGACACTGCTATTCAAATTATCACATACTATAAAGTGCCTTCACATACAATCACTTATACTAGGCTCCATGCAAAGGTTTATAGCAGAAGACAACGTTTACCCACTAATAAGGGCACATTTTACTAATACAAAAGGAAGTGCTGTCACTCAAGGTTGAGCAAAGAATCGAATTGAGAGGGTTTTGAAAAGCTTCTCATTTCAGAGTTAACTACTTGGGATGTATAAATTGGAGCTGTCATCCAACTCCAAAGAAGCTGGAGTCGCAAGTCTTGGGTTCTAAGGCCAATGCCACCACTTGTATGCTAGACAGAGTGTGCAACAGCTCTGAGCTTCGGTTTCCTTATAAAAAGGGGATAATAATACAGACTTCACAGGGTTGTCCTGAGGATCAAATAAAGTCAGTTATCTGAAGTGATTAATTAGTTCAAAGCTGAGTGCCCAGTAAACACCCAATAAACGGTATCTGTCATTGTTACGTCCAGTGCTCTGAAAGTTTAGCCTACCCCTGCCCCCTCCCCCCGGCTTAATATGACTTCTGATGCTTCTTATTACCAAGAGACACCTAGTCACATGTATTTCCCATACAAAGATTGCAGGGTTCCTCCTGGGTTCTGATGTGGCATGTCCTTGAAGGGGGGGAATTTCTGGTGTCAGTCCCGTAAGAGAGCACGTGCGTCCTCTGGGAGAGAACTCAGGCTATAGCATGGAATGTTTCTGGGGCAGATTTCCTGTATCCTCTTGGCCTCCACTTTGAGGTCTGGGGTTTTTAGGAGTCTCAAATCTTTGGGAGCACTTCTGGATGCTACAGGGAAATGGGAGGTGGCTGTTCTTTATGTCTTCATTTGCCTGTTATCCTGGAGCTATGATTATATATTCCAATCTCAGATTTGCAACAATTTGGAGTCTTGACTGTTTGCTTTGGGGCCCGAGCATTTAAGGGTGAGCAGGTTCCCCTGAGGCTAGCGAGGAGATGGTGGCAGCAGTTAGGAAACAACTCCACAGGTTGAGGTGACTCTTGGAAAAAGAGGGTCTCCCCACTGCTGACCTTGGAAGACCTTAGTTGGCACTAGCTAGAGGAGAGAGCAGTTCCCTCAGTACGTTGAACAGCACAAAAGCAGGGGGCCACTTACCTCCTCAAAAGCATCACAGCCTGTTACCACGATATTTGGCCTGAAATACTCCATTTTCACTTTCTTCTCCATTCTGGTATTCAAATCTGCCAGCGAGGCTTCCGAGAGGATCAGGATCGGGCTGTAGTCTGGGTAGGCCACCTGTGTCAAGAACACAGAACAATCAGGCCTCACTGCCCCATGAAATTGCTTAGACTGACTACAAAGCTGAGCAAAGTCCAGAAGCAAAACCACCTAAGTGCAGAAGAGGAGTGGTGTTTGGGAGGCAGAGGTGACTTCTGGCTTAGAAATGCCAGGTCAGCACCAGAGCACAGTTCCTAGCCATGTAGAGGGGCAAGGCCAGTGTCACCTGCCAGACCTCCTCCATGTTCCTCACTCCTGCCTCAGCAGTGACCCTTCCCACATCACCCTCGAGCAGGCAAGGGTCTGTTGCCCATCAGCCACACTCCAGGAATAACTCCTTCAACAACACCCGTTTGCCCCATAAGCATTTGCTGAGCCCCTCCTAGGCACCAGGCACTGGTCTAGGTGGGGAAACAGCAGTGGACAAAGCAGATAAAAAACCCTGTCCTCAAGGAGCTGGCGGTTCAGGGGCTATGTGGAGAAACGCCCTGAGCTACTTGCATTTTAAATCTTACTTAGCTCACAGCAGAACCGAGGGCTTTGGTCTTTGGGCCATGGCTGGCACAAAGGACAGTTTTCCTCAGGAGGAGTTGCCTTCCCAGCACCTGAAATAACCATACCCCACGGGCTGTGAAGGGAGGGCCTGAAAAAGGCTGCACCTTTCATTTCAGGAAACTTGGGTTTAGTGCCAAACAAACTTCTCACTTTCACTTCTCCAACCAGTTTTCTCCTGAGTCTCCACCCACTGGGAGTCACCTCGGCTCTTCCCTCCACTATGTCTCTCATATTCAATCCTTCACGTGCCCTAGAGATCCCGCTTTCGACATTGCATTCTCCTCTCCATCCCCAGTACCTCTGCCCAGGTTGTGCCCTAGTCACCACTCACCTGGGCCATTACCATATTTTCCTACAGAGGTCCCAAGAGACACTCTTTGCAGGCTGGGCAGGAAGCCAGATAGGGAAGGGTCACTGGTAGGGGTGAAAGCAAACTCTCTGTAAGCTCACCTGGTAATTCTGTACAGCAGTGGGGATAAGTTTTCTTGATGTTCTTCCCTTCATGCTCATTTCAAACTGAACCAACCTGAAGGCTTCTGTTTTCAAGAAGTTGGTGAACCACTGAGCTGCCTCATCACCACAGTCTCTGCCTTTAATGTCAAGACCAAATACCCTGGAAAGGTCACATGGGAACACCAGGTTACTTACTTATATCAACACACTGAGGGATGCTGTCAAAAATGGACAGTGGGACTGTTGGGACCTGACTATCCCAGAAGACCATGAGTGGTCCTTGGGTTAAAGCTGGGCAGAAGCAGAGGAGGAAGAGAGTAGAATGTGCTCTAGGGAAGAGCTTCCCAGACCCTAATGTGTGTGAAGATCATCCAGGATCTTGTTCAAATGCAGATTCTGGTTGAGCAGGTCTGAGTTGGAGTCTGAGATTCTGAATTCCCAACAAGCCTCCGAATCATGTCTAGGCTGTTGGTCCACAGACCACACTTTGAGTAGCAAGGATTTAGGATGTTTTCAGAAAAGGAGAGGGGTTGCCCTATGGCAGATGCACCCTGAGCTTGGAACCCAACAGATCTGGTTCAAATTGGAACTCTGTCATTTTCTAGTTTTGTGATTTTAAGAAAATCACTTAACCCCTCTGACCTTCTGTTTCCAGTAGTAAACTGGAGATAATAATATAGTACCTACCTACGCCACTTGGTGGGAACAGATAACTTTAGATAATACAGCGGCCTTCAAGGAGTTTTGCTTGAATTACCCTAAAGGTGTTTTAAAAAGCTACTTACCCTTTACAGAACTCTAAGTTGAAAGGTAAACTTTTTCATCATAAGTTTACTTTGTTGTGAAAGATATAATTTCCATTAAATTTACATATTGACATTTACGTAAATGATTACATTATGCTTTTAAAAGTATGCAGTGGGATCTAAATGCCATGTCAGTTTGATATCTACCACTATGCATTTTTAAAATGCATAAGATCTTCTTTAATTGTCCAAATTTTTACATTATTCCTCTTTTTATTCTTGAATGCATATGTACATTCTACTTTTATTTTATAATTTTATTTTAATATATTTTTATGGTAACTGATCACTTGTATTTACTTTGAACCAATCCAGTTTTTTTGTGTGTGTTTGTTTCTTAAGGTTCTAAGTATGAAGAAATTTTTTCAGGATCATTTTCCATTTTTATTCATATCATTTTTATTTGTATTCAATTGATCACAACAAAATAGGTGTGTGTATTATAAATTTTGATAACTACTATGTAAGCAAAAAAGTAAAATTTTATTTGAAATTAATTTCTTAAAGAACCCTACAGAGTATTCATGCATATGTGAGTGAATCTTACTTGCTAGAATAAGACAAGGTTCAGCATCACTTTTATTCCTTTCTTTTAAATAAGGATCAATTTCACTCATTCTTTGAACCCTTCTGCAATGTTTGCCACACAGTGATTTGTCATCAAAAAGTATTTTTAATGATTTATCAGAAGCAATTTAGGGCTCCTTCAATTTAGGATCATTCAAGTGATCCTCCTGGCTCCTTAAGCTCCAGCGTAAGGCCAGGAGCTGGAACCACTGACCCATAGAATGGTTTTGCACTGTCATTAGAGTTATTCTCTTTATCAACACCAGTATTTTTCATTGTTTGGGGCCCAGTGGGTTTCTCCCTCCCAGGGAAATACCCTTAGTATTAGTACCCTTAGTGGGGTGGGCAGAGACAAGCCTTTCATCTGTACAAAGGGGAGGGCAGGAGCACTTGCTGACTGTAGGTGTGATTCGGATCACTGTTCAGAAAGAAAACCTGTGGGATTTGAGGCTCTGGAAATTAATTCCCTTAAAATGTCTCCTATCCTCATATGCCATGGGAAGTGTCTGCACCTCCCCAGTGAAAGCACATGCCAGTGTCAAGACTCCAGAGTGATTCAGGTGAAAGAATCCAATGTAGACACAGGAGGGGATCATAGTGTACCCTGAAGCCCATACCCTCTGGAACAGCACTTGTATGTAAGTGCACATATTCTACCCCACAGCATCCACCCCTCCAGGTAAGCTTAGTGTCTGCACTATGACAAAGTAGAAAGCACCCAACACGGCAAAGTAGCACTGGTTAGCCAGTGCCCTCCCGCTCCTGAAAGTCATCCCTTCCCTAGGCCTGTCTACCCCTCTGCCATTCTGCCTTCTCCAATTCCTTCAGAATTTTCTGCAAAACCCAACATCCCATAGAAAAAAACTGACCTTAACTCTGTTGGTCCAATAATACGTCATTAGTAAGCAATCTATTAAATCACAAAGAAAAAAATAAACCACCAAAAATTACTTCCAAGGGCATAAAAACTTGAACAGACTTTTACAAAGAAAATCCAGACATTTTCACTGGCAAATTCTACCAATAATTAAAGAATAATACCAATCTCACATAGCAAACAAAAAAAGTGTTTTTAACCACTTTGGGACCGCACTCATCGGCCGCGAAGCCTCGCCCACAGCCAGCACTCACAGTCCGCACGGTGGTGTGTGCTGTGCATTCACGATGGATCCGTTTCGCTCTTGTGTGATGAGGAAAGCTTTAAAGCACTGAAAGCTTGTTTGACTTTACAGGCAGCTTTAGGAAAATAACTATAATAACTCTTACTAAGGACTTGTTAAAAGGTCACAGATTCGTAGTAACTTATTAGCTGAACGTACACACTGCAACTGCAGAGATAAAAGCTGTAAAAGTAAAAGCTTTTGGCTGTTGGCTAAAGTCGACGCTGGGCTGTGCGCCTTCATTTATGGCTGTCGACCATAGTCGACACTGGTCCCGAAGTGGTTAAAAGTTGTCATGTAAAATACGAAGAAAAAAGTAAGTTATCAAGAACTAAATCTAACAAACTATGTAAAATTCTAGGAGGTAAAATTATAAAACTTTAATGTAAAGAGATAATATAAGACAAAAATAAATCGGAAAAAATAATATTCATGGAGAGGGTGACTTAATACAATAAAGATGATGATAGCTATTTAAGAGCTATTAATAATATCTAGTTAATTGAGTACTGTCTATAAGGTACTCTTCCAAATGCTTTATTCAACATACACACCACCCCCCCACACACACACATATACACTCATGTCAATTTTCTCTCCCAAGAGGGTCTTATATGGAACTCGACAAGCAGATTCCAAAATTTATGGAAGAGCAAAGTCTCAAAAATAGTTAAGACACTTTTGAAGAAGCATAACATGACAGGGAGACTTTTCCTACTAGACATCAAGATATATAGTTAGAGAAATTAAGGCAGTGAAATATAGGAGGAGGAATTCATAAATAGGACAATGCAACTAAAATGGGAGCTCATAATGTGCTGGAGCAGTTGTTAATCCACACACAAATTATATTGAATTGCTACCTCAAACCATGTACAAAAACAAACTCTAGAAGCAATAGACTTGGATATAAGAGGCAAAACTTCAACAGTTTTAGAAAAAGAAAGTAGGAAAATATCTTTATGACTTTGGGGTGGAGTATATTTCTTAAGACACCAAAGGTGCTAATCAAAAAAAGAGACTAATTTGATTACAATAAAATTAAGAATGTCTATTTGCCAGAAGATGCCATAAAAGAGATAAAAGATAAGTTACAAAATGGGATATTTGCATCATAGATAATTGACCAAATATTTATATATAGCAAAGGTACAGAACAACCACTTGTCAATAAAGGAAAACTTGGACATAAAATATAAAAAATATTTCATAGACAAGGAAACATAAAGAAAAAATACTCATAAAGAAAAAATATTCAACCTTATTAGAAATCTTAGAAATGTAAATTAAAACCACAAAGGGAAACCATTTGACTCATTTAACAGATATTTATAGTATTTAAAGTGTGCTAATGGAAAAATCCCAAAGTTTGTAAAATAATGTATGTAAATAGGTTTCTTCTGAGCTGAATATGTGTGATCATGGCCTGGGGAGCATAGTCTCAAGTGTCCTGAGAAAATGCACCCGATGAGGTAGGGTTGCAGTTTGGTTTTATACATTCATGGAGAAAGGAATTATAGGTAAAATAAAGAATCAATACGTGGAAGGTGTACATTGGTTCACCCGAAAAGGTGGGACAGTTCAAAGTCAGGGTTGGGGGGCTTACAGGTTACCTGTGAGTTCAAAGATTCTTTGATTTATAATTAGTTAAAGAAATAAAACTTTGTCTAAAGGCTTGGAATGTTTTGTGCTGTGTTTTGTTTTGTTTTGTTTGAGACAGGGTTTCACTCTACCTCCCTGGCTAGAATATAGTGGTGTTATCATAGCTCACTGCAACCTCAAACTCCTGGATTCAAGTGATCGTCCTGCCTCAGCCTCCCAAGTAGCTGGGACTACAAGAGACAGCTTCCACCTCACCCAGCTAATTTTTTTCTATTTTTAGTAGAGATGGGTCTCGATCTTGCTCAGGCTGGTCTCGAACTCCTCAAGTTGGACTGTTTTAAATTAGTTAAGGAAGTCTGTTAATTAGATATAAGCCACAACGTATAGACTCAAGTGATCTATTAAGCAAATTGATGGCCTACATGTGTGATTTAACTTTTGCCTTGCATGGTCTTAGGTCCTGTTAATAATTTAGTATCTTACTGTCATAAAGATCAGTCTTATGATCTCTGTTTTAACAGACACTAATGATGGTCAACCTCGTTGTATCTGAACTTCAAAAGGGAGGAGGTATAAAAAGGTATGTCTTATTTTCCTTCCCTTAATGGCCAGGAACTCAGTTTTAAGGTTTTTCTGAAGTCCCTTTGGCCAAAAGGGGGTCCCTACTGTTAGCAGGGGGTCTTAGGGTTGTATTTTTAGTTTACAAGTTAAGAAAACTAGATGATAAGGACTACTAACAAAACTTTGTTAATGAGGACATGAGACAACAGACTCTTCTTACCCTGATAAAGTATAAATTGGTACAATAATTTTGGGAAATGATTTGGCATTTTCTTATAAAAGTTAACATGTACATACTCACTGATTCAGTATTTCTACTTATAAAGTCATACCTTAAGGAAACTGTTGCACAGGTACTCCCAGAAGATATATACAAGAATGGTCATAGGCCATTGTTCATATTAGAAAAAAACTTTGAGCAATTCACATTTTAACAGAGGTAAAGCCTGAAAAGGAGCAAACTGTTTTATGAGTTGTCTCTTTAAAACTGCCCCCCCCCACATTCTTTTAAAAATTAAAACCTGCATCCCTGCCCGAGGCCAGTAATCAGAGGGATAGGGAAGTGTCCTTTGTTTTTTGTACCACAAGAGATGGCTCCACAGAAGTGTCCGGGCAGTGGTCACCAGATTGTCTTAGCTGGAGATGGGATGGCTCAGAACCATCATCTCTAGTTAAACAGCAATAGCCTGAAGCTGAAAACCTTTCCTTTAAAAGCCCTGTATTTCTGCATACAGGAAGGACAATGGCACTTTAAGGCAACAGTCTCCAACCTCCTCGTTTGCCAGTAAATTAATAAACCTCCCTTTCCTTCTCCTCGAACAACTTGTCCTCACTCTTTTGATGCAGCCTCAAGCACAAGTGTCGAACTTTTGGGAACAATATCATCATGGACGAGAGAATGAATAAGTAAAATGCACCAAGTTCACACAATGGAAACTGTACAACAGTGAAAAAGTGAGCTATAGGCCAGGCTTGGTGGCTCATGCCTATAATGCTAGCACTTTGAGAGGCCAAAGCAGAAAGATTGCTTGAGGCTAGTAGTTTGAGACCAGCCTGAGCAGGAGAAAGAACCCATCTGTACAAAAATAGAAAAATTAGCCAGGCATAGTGGCTCATGCCTATAGTTTCAGCTACTCGGGAGGCTGAGGCAAGAGGATCGCTTGAGCCCAGGAGTTTGAGGTTGCTGTGAGCTATGATCATGCCATTGCACTCCAGCCTGGGTGACAAAGTGAGACCCTGTCTCAAACAAAACAAAACAAAACAAAAAGTGAATGATAGCTATATAGGTACTAGATACACGCAACAAATAGATGAATCTTAGAAATACAATTGTTAAATTAAGCTTAGCCTAAAGGGTTTTCCATGCATAGGAAACTGTAACATAATGTAATTAGATGTGTAACAGTGGAAGGAAAGCTTAGCATAGCTACCTCCATTTTGCTTCTGACCCTCTGCAGTAATAGCCTTTAGGTTGAAAGCTTCTACTTAGCTCTGCACATAGACCAGCTAGTTACAGGAAGAATTTAGTTTGTAGTTCAACTCTAGAAGAAAGATGGTAACCATCCCTTTCCCAAAAATAACTCCCAGGGAGATAAGGAAAGAAAGCACACAAGTTACAATGCTGTGGCTGAATATGGCCTATGATTGGATGGAGCTCTGTGATTGGTCCAAGAGTAGGTTACAATTTGTTTGTACATCGGTAACTGAGTCCAAGCTCATACCACTTGCCACAGGACAGCCAGTAAGTAGAGAGACAAGGTGTTGTGGCAAGAAAAGCAGTTTTTGTTTGGAGAGCCAGCAAACTGAGAAGATGGCAGACTAATGTCCTAAAGAACTATCTTATGTTAGTATGAACTTTAGTGTCCTTTCATGTTATGGGAAGGGGGAAGAAGAAGGGGCCTGCAAGAGGTAACTGAGGACCACAGACAACTGGGCCTCAGCAAGGGTCTGAGGAAGTCATAAAACTTTGTTCTTGGTCAGCTAACTTTGGGTGACAGAGGTCAGGTCACACTGTTTCTATAAATCTTGACCATAGCACTGTGACTTGTGTGCATTCTTTCCTTATTGTCTTTAAAACCCTTTCTCCCAAATTGTCACGGAGATGGATTTGAGAAATCACTCCCATCTCCTCGCCTGGTGCCTGGTGAAATAAAGCTCTTTCTCTATTGTAACCTCTGCTGTCTCAGTGTACGGGCTCCCTCCTTAGCAGTGGGCTGTGAACCTGGGTGGGCTGTAACACATGCCCCTTCCCTGCACCTTGCCCCATCCACTTCTTCCATCTGACTGTTCATCCTTTATAATAAACTGATAATGGTAAGTAAGTGTTTTCCTGAGTTTTGTGAGCCACTCTAGCAAATTAATTGAACCTGGGGAGGGGGTCTTAGGAACTCCCAATTGAGAGCTAGTTGGTCAGAAGCACAGGCCACAAACTAGGACTTGCAACTAGCATCTGAAGTGGCAGTCTTGTGGGACTGAGCCCTCAACCTGTGGGATCCAAGGCTACCTCCAGACAGATGGTGTCAGGATTGGATTGTAGGACACCCAGCTGGTGTCCACTGGTTGTTGGTGGGGAGAAACATCCACACATTTTGGGTCCGGAGGTGGGTGATGTGACAGTAGGAAGAACACTTTGTCTTTTTCTTATCTTGTACATTCTTCTTTTACAAAGGAAACTATTATTGCAGTTAAAAAAATAAAACTTCTGTTGGACTGTCCAGGGTTGAAGTAATTTCTTAACATTGTCCTACTTTAAAACATAAGCTTGGCCTTTTTAGATAATATTCACTCATAAATCCTGTGATAATCAAGAAGCCAAACTGTTCTATAATTATTCTAAAAAATCTTAACACACAGGGTGAATGGGCAAAACACTAACAATGAAAGTTTAAAAATAGAATAAAATAAAATAAAATCTGTGACATTTCAGCCTTGTCCAAATGGCTGTGTTAAAGGAATTTCCTTCAGTTTTTTTCCAACTTGAGGTTGTTAGTTTATTTTTTTTATTGTCAGTTCTGGTGAGCCGGCCATAATAATCACTCTGTTTGTCACTTACCATCTGGTATGGTAATGTTTGTGTCTCCCCAAAATTCATTTGTTGATACCTTAACCCACAATGTTATGGTATTTGGAGGTGGAGCCATTGGGAGGTGACCAGGTTTAGATGAAGTAGTGGAGCCCTCATGATGGGATTGGTGCCCTTATAAGAAAAGGAAGAGACACTAGAGCTTGCGCGCTTACTCTCTCTCTCTCTCTCTCTCTCTCTTTCTCTCTCCCTTCACGCAGGTGCCAAGGAAAGGTCATGTAAGGACATAATGAGAAGTGGCCATCTGCAACCCAGGAAGAGAGCTCTCACCAGGCACTGAATCTACCAGCCCCTTGATGTTATAACAGCCAGAGTTGACTAAAACACCATCTACTTTATATCATTTTTTTCCTTCAGTTGCTAGCAGTTGTCATAGCAACAAATCCATTAAAAATAGCTTGTAAATATAGGCTAAACTAGTTACAGCATGTCTAACTAGCTGGAGAGGCAGTGTGTTGATTGCCCTTCTATCAATACAAGTGCACAGCTCTCAGCGGTTGGTTTCACCAAGCTACCAGGGCTCCAGGCTCTCTATTCCTATCTCATCCAGAAATACAATTGATGTGTGGAACAGAATTATACAAGAACAGGCTTCACTTGGTGTCTTTGACAGGACACCTCCACAAGCTCCTCCTCTTTCCCTCTTTCGATCCAAGGAGGTTTGTGCCTACCTAGAGTTCTGCCTATTTAGCAAAGGGAGAATCCTCAAGGGTAAAACTTACTCACTGTCAGTGACAAAGCAAGTTTGCAGAGCAATATCCATACCCTTTCCTTGACACCGGTCAACTAAGCATTTACCCACGAGATACGAATGTCCTTGAATCAAATTGAGATGGCTACAACTTTCCTCTTCAATGGATTTATGTCCTCAGAACCTGCCATTTGTGGGGAAGCTTTTCCTCTCCCTGCACATAGGTGTTAAAAGCAAAAGCCTAGGAGTCAGGTAGCTTCAAATCCCAGTTCCACCTTTGCATGACAGTGACCTAAGTCTTGGTTTCCTCATTTGTCAAGTGGAATTAATGATATCTGACTCAAATTTAGTATTATTGTATTTAGTGAATTAGTTGTTCAGACTTTTGAAAAGTGGGAACTGTGAGTGGTGGATTTCAGCTCAGACACTTTGCTTGCAAAAGCATAAGATGAGGGCTCAGGGAACAACATGAGTCACTCTTCTGAGTCCTGGACCTTTGCACAACACTGACTTCCACATGCTCAAAAAGCTCAGTTGGTTACAAGGAGATCCAGATCATCCCAAGATAAGCACCTAAGTCTCTAGGACTTCCTAATATCAAAGTGCAAGACTCCAGCAAGCCATGGAGCTTGACAACTCAGCAAGGGTCCCATGGACCAAAAGGAAGCCAAGGTCTGCAGTGTGTCTCCAGCCCTCCCACCCAACTCCTGTTGGATGTACCTTAGTCTCAACCACAGACCTCAGAGGCTGCAGAGTCACACTGAAAAGCTCCAGCATCCTTATCATCCAGCATCCAGCCCTGGGACACAGCTGCTAAAGTCTCTACTAACTGTCTGATCTGCCTGGTTAGAGTACTGACAATGCTGAAAACAGGTCATCAGACGTGAATGAAAGGAGACAAGCCCTAAAGATTGACACGCTGTGCCCCCTTCATACTTACATTAGTCATGCTTTTTATTTTCTGCATTTTTGATGCTTTGATATCTTGGGGTCTTGCTGACACTGACAGGACTGCCCCTCCCAGGGCCAGCCAATTCCTAGAAATAGCACACTGATGGTCTACAAGCACGCCTTTCATATGGACACCATCCCATCCTGAGTCCACACCCCCAATCACCTCCTTTATTGAGTGCTCACATGCTGGGCCACTAGTCTCCTACCCCAATCACCCCAGGGCCAGGTACTAGACAACTAGGGATAAGCCCTATGCCGCAGAGCCTGCTGAAATTAGTCACACTGGCTGATCCTAAGCCTGCCTCCCCTGCCTTGCTTTTCCTTTCCTATGGAAACCATAATAAAGGCTCCCACCCACATTTTCCCCTTGTTTCCTCTGCCTCCCAATCAACCTTGGCACTTCCCCATGTGGCCCTGTGTGGTGTGCCAAGCCTCCAATTCTAGAGATCTGTCAGTATCAACAATTTCTTCATGACAGTCATTTCTGTGTCTCTGTGTCTTCCCATATCCAATTAAAACAAATCCTGGGTCCACTTACAATACTCTGCACCATCCACTCACACCTGAGCACCACCCTGATCCCAATCCAAACTATACTGCTCTTAAATATTTCCTTTACCAGTTTCATCATCTACTGTACAAACTGTAGCAAGACAGAACACAGAGAGGAGCCTGTTAAAATCAGGTCTGTTGCAGTTCCCCGGGTGCCCCCAAGCAGAACACCTGCAGTCATGGAGTGGGTTTGAGGAAGGCAGCTTGCTAGGCAAAACCAGCTGGTCCACCCCCGGAGCCCTCAGCATCAGGCGGTTGTTCTCGTACGTGATGGAGACCAGCACGAGGCGCGGCTCCTGCCGGGCCGTGACCATGTGTCCATCTTCCTTAATCACCAACCAAAACCTGCAGAGAAACAAACAAGGGCACCCTCAGAAAATCCTCTTCCATCTCTCAACAGCTTCCCTCTAGATTTCTATTTCCTCAAAACTCTCTACCCACCCCAAGTTGGGACTCAATAATTACTTTCTAGACAATTATCCAGGTCTGGCCAAATTCTTTGAATCTAAAAGTTGGTGACCCCAAAAAGAGCTAATTTAGCAGAAACAGTCCCGGGTGAGAGACTCTGGCCAATATAGGAAAATCTCCAGTTTCAAAAACCAGAAAATGAAGCTGGTTTAGGGACCTTCCCTCACTGTTTAGCCAACCATGTTGCTCAGTGGGGGACCCTGTTTTGGTCAGAAGCTTCCCCAGGCCTGTTAAATATGTCTCTGAGGCCCTGGGAGAAGCAAAATATCTTCTAGGTTTTTTGTTGTAGAACAAGATGCGGTTGTCCAAACCTGCTGGCATGAGAGAACCAGATCCTTAGACAAAGGTCTTGCAGTGTTGCTGACTCCAAGAGAACCCCAGCTGACTTCTACTCTGTTTATCTTGCTGGGGCATGTGAAATTTCCTGACAGCCTTCCTTCTTCATGCACACACGCTGACATAGAGAACAAAGAGTCACGAAAGTCATGTGTTAGATAAAAACTCCACTTATCTCCTAGAGAGTCCACTGTGCTAGGCTCGGTTTTTACACTTGTGAGCTGATGAGTTGAGGGAAGCTGGCTATGCCTCATCATTTAGGCTCTAATTTACAATCTCGCATAAGTTTGGGTTGCACCGCACAAATGTTCGAGTTGCTAAAAAAAAGTGTTGCACTTCTAGGGAAAATAAATTTCAATATCATTATTTTAGAAAGAAATTGTAGACAAGTGGAGAATGTGAAGAGCTCTGTGGGCGTTGATCAGTGGGCAGCACCTGAAAGCCAGAGGCTTTGCAAATGTGAGCAGGATAAAAAGCACAACTCCTGGAATGAGGGGCAGCTCCTCCCAGGAGGACATTCCAAAATATGACTAAAGCCAACTGGGAAGGTCTGAGGTAACCTTATGAGGACATCTATTAGTGGAGTGCAGGAAGCCGAGTCTCTGTCCTTTCCTAACCCTGGCAGATAGTCTTGCATCTGGAACCTCCCTATGAGTAGAGTCCCTTCCAGGTGCTGCCTAAACTGCCCTTCCCTGCAACCAAGCCAGCAGACGATGGCTGGCAGCCTGTGCCCTGCTACCTGGCACATATGATGGAGTGGCAGTGCAAAGGCATTTTAGGAATTGTCTTGGCTACTCCCTTCCCAAGAACTGATGGGCAGCAGCAAGTCCTCAACTCTCTGAGGAGGCCTCCTTTTCTTCCTAGATGTCTTTGTAACGTACGGATAAGGCAGAAAAAGAAGGTTGAGACAGCGTAAGTGCAGCCATTTTGGCCAATACCAGACCCTGACCACCCTGAACAAGGAAATCACCAGCAAGTTGCCAGCCCGGGACCATCTGAAGATGGATGAATCACTGAGCTAGATGCCTTGTAAACTGTGCTTACATTTCTGTGACCTTTACGATTAACCTTTATGGCCTGACCTCAAGACAATGATGGTCATGAACAGCTGTTTCCCAACAGGATTTTTGAACATTTAAAAATATTACCATTGCCCCATAAGCAATGCCCCTCCTACTTAGGAAAGGTCACCTACTCTGCTGTCTGTCTCTGTCTCAATAAAACCTTCCTGTAGCTAGTTGGCTCACTCTCGAATTCATTCCTGTTAGAAGACAAGAACCCACATGGTGAGTTCAGGGGGTTTTCCTACCTTCATTTGGACACCCCCTGCATCACCTGAATCCCAGGGTTCTCTGATTCTCTCATCCTTATGGTGGGTTCTGCAAATCAGTGGATTCCTGCTGATTTCATTATAGTCCCATTCCTTTGGGGCTGGGCCCTATTCCCCATTCCTGCCTTGTTCCTAGGTGCGGAGTTCTTTGGTTAGCCTCACCAAAGCTTGTACCTGTAACTTCCAACATGCCCCATCCCTACACAAGACTCCCTCTAAGAAATGCACACAATTAGACTCAAGGGCAAATAGGAGTCACACCCCTGTTTGCACATCATTTCTGACAGCCCTTCTCTGGGCTGTCTTCTCATCTGTCATTCATCCTTTAGAACATTTACCCTTTATTGTGGCTCATGGCCCCGCTCTCAGCTCCAGCCCATTGTACAATAATATAGGACCTAACTGCTGGGGTTAATAGCGGGAAATGGTGGCTAGAGGTTTCCTGCTTCTTGCTGCAATTAAAAAGGCCAGTGGTAATTTGCAGGGAGTCCAACATTGGAACAGGACAATGATCAAAGGTAAAAGGTTGCCATTTGTAATGTACTCCAACCGTTTCATTACCCTGTCAACCTGGGTAATAATATTTTTCATTTCTTGCATACAAGTAATGCCCAGTGAATGAATAATTAGTTTTATTCTGCCAGATCCAAAGGAAAGTTTAAGTCTGGAGTGTGAATTTTGTCAAGACCAAGTTACCCCACTTAGTCTGCGATAATAAACACCAGCACCTTGATGTTATAGGTAAAGCATAAGTATGTGATACTGGGATCAGTGTAGGAGCCCAGAACTCTGATTCCCCAAAAAGGGTACTATGGCCTGAACAACCAATAGCAACAGGGAGGTCGCCCCCAAAACAACGATAAATCTCATTTCTGGTTTGCAAACTGGCCTTGGGAGCAGCACTGAGCCTGAAGGTGAGGGAAAGAAAGAACCCTGGGAAGAGAAAGACAGCAGGAATCACGCAGGGAATGACACACTGAGTAATAAACTTAGGAGCAAAGGAGGGCAGGGGTTTACAAGGTCAGGGAAGACAGACATGCCTACCCGGCGTCTGCTCTAGACAGCCAGTGCCAGCATTCTGCTGGGCAGACTTCAAACACTTCCAGGCTGAGGATGCTCAAGCCAAGAGTGCACAAGCATACTAAGCTCTGAACAAAATACCTCTAGAAATTTGAGGGCACAGAGCACTTATAGAGGAAAATAAAAGCTTCTAACAGTTCCAAAGACACAGGTTCAGAATGGAATCATATAAACAAGGTCTTCTCCTGCATTCTAGGGATACTTGTCGCTATGTTACTGTATTCTTATGTTGAGAGAACAGTGGCTGTTAAACAGAGTTTTTCCCAGTAAGCTTGCTTTTGCATTTTCAGTTATCCTTTGATAAATGAAAGCTAGGTAAGATGGAGTTTTAAAGACCATCAAGTTCAACCTTTTTTTTTTTTTTTTTTTTTTTTTTTTGCAAATGAGAAAATTGAGGAGCAGAGACTATGCCCAAGGTCTCCTAATCCCTGGTGCAATCCTTATACTTCTATATCATACATAATACAGAAACAGCCTAAGTGCTGCATGCACACAAATCTGAGTTCAAATTCCCCCAGCACGCATTGCTTTGAGATCTTGGGTGAGATACTCAACTGTTCTGATACTGTTTCCTTATTTGCAAAATGGAGATAATAATATCTAGCCCACAAGACTGTTATGAGGCTTAAATAAACTAAACTGCAGGACAAGATTTAGCTCAGTGTCTGCTGCATATTAAGCACTGAATAAAAAGCAAAGACAATTCTTTCAAGCAGCAATAAGATCTGGAAATAATGCCACTGATGCAACTTATAAAGTAGCTTATATATTCAGGGAAAAAAGGGAAGCCATTCAGTGGTGTAGAAATTGTGAAAGAATACATTGTCGAAGGATGCTTAGACACCTATAAAACATTTCAAAGTACAAACAACTGCCTCTTTCAAGGAGAACCAGAACTGATCAGCAGCATGAATTAGCTTTCAACTTAACAGCACAACTTCATGCAATACTTCAAAAGAAAAGTAAATGTTATTCAATCACTTTGGATAACTCAACTGATCATACTGACTCAGCGCAGGTTTTATACTTCATTCAGGTCATAACAGAAGATTTTCTTTGCCACAAAGGGTCACTTGCTCTGAGTGCTCTTGCAAACAGAACACAGAGAATAGATATCTTCAACAACTTTCAAGATAAATGTCATGAAATTAGACTCAATTTGGTAAATTTAGTGAGTGTATGTACAGATAGTACACTTTCCATGACAGGAAAATATGAAGGGTTTATTGCACAGAAAAAAAAATGTATTAACAGATCCAGATGCTCTCGTTTCTTTTCATTGTATCTTGCATCAACAAAATCTCTGTGCTAAAGCTACTATTTTAAATGACACTCTGCAACAAGTTTTAAGTATTGTTAACTACTATATTTATGCAAATGCATAATGGCATGGTCAGTTTTGTAACATGCTAAAACTGAACCATGAGGTATTCAGTGTGGATTTGCCCTATCATTCTAAAGTGTGTTGGCTATTGCAGGGACAGGTGTTAGCCACAATTTTATCTCTGCAAGAACAGATAGTTGAATTTTATGAAGAACAGAATCAGTAATGTGAATTATTGAAAAAAGGGGAATTTCTGTGTGATATCATGTCAAATCAAAATGACTTCAATATTTCTTTGCAAGGTAAAGCTAAGTCTATATATGACACATGGCAAAAAAGCCAAACATTTCTAAAAAAGCTATCTTCTTTCAGAACACCTTTTCAAAAGGAAATTTTGGATGAACATTTCTGCCAGTTAGCAAAGCTCATTGATGAGCAGGATAATATATGCAAATAATCTGAAGCATATGCAGCTGTTACAGACCTATTAATTGGAAAATACAATGAAAGTTTCACTGACTTCAAGAATCATGAGTCACACTCAAATTAGCATTTCAGCCTCACCTCGCTGTATCACCAAGGCACTTAAAGCACTACAGTTAGAATTGATTGAGCTCTTAGTAGATGACATTTTAAAGTCATTGTTCTATGCTAAGAAAGATCCAGTTGAAATGTGGAAAAATGCAGAATACCCAAGCCTTCAGCAACATGCCCCCCAAAAATGCTTTCTTGCTTTTCAACCACTACTACTGCCAATCTACATTCTCCTACCTAACCCAACTCAAGATGCCCTTAAAGCCACAATTTACTGATGGCCATCTAGAGGGTCGACTGAAACTGTGGGCCTCCATGCTGCAACCAAATATTCAAATGCTTTCTGACAAAATGCAGACACAGCAAAGTCATGAAAAGGTTAGTTAACTTTAAAATTAACAAAGTTTTCATTTTTTGAAATTATTAAGTGCATACTAGTTAGAGTTTTACAAAATAATGTACATTTTTAAGTATACCTAATAGAAGTTTCTTGAATGTGGCCTTATTTGATTACAGCTAAATTAATGCAACCTGCCAACATGAAAAGATTCCCCACCCTTCACGTGGGTTCTGCTGTTGCTCCCTCCGGTGCCAATAGCATGTTATTAATATTTTTCTACTATTGTATTATATACTAAGATAGAATCTGAAACTTTAGAGCTAGCAGGAGCCTTGGCCATAACCAGATTAGACCCCCTCCTGTTAAAAGGAAGAATCTCTCATCCAGACAGGAGTAGGGGACTACCCTTACTTACTTTACCAAAAATAAATAAGACATGAACTTGACCTTTCCAGCGAATGGATCAAAAGTCCAACAGTCAGCCCAGGAAATTCAGGTGGCAAAGCTCTATTAGCCTTCCCCAGATAGAGCAAGCGCCACTTCTCTCACCCCTCCCCATCCCAGGCAGGCCTCGCGCTGTCATGTGCACCCTGGCTCAGCTGTACCTGTCCCGCAGGTGGCCGCTGCGCAGCCCCATGGCGGTGCACTCCGCCGTGCTCACCGGCACCCCCTTGCAGGACTTGACCGGGTAGATCCAGAGCTGCGCCACGGCGCCCACCTGCTGCAGCCGCCGGCGCCGCCTGGGTTGCCCACGGCGCCAGGCGACGGCCGCCAGCGCCACCGCGGCCAGACCCAGCGCGGCGACCCCGAGCCACCCCGGCCGGGGCTGCGCGGGGAGGCCCAGGCGGGCCAGCACCGAGGAGCTGGCGTTGCCCATGGCCGAGCGAGACGGGCGCGGGCCTGGCACAAACCCGGCAGGGACTGGGGCCTGGGAAAGCGAGGCGGCGCTTAAGGCTCCGGGCGGGCGGGAGGAGCCAAAGTTGGCTCGGCCCCTGGCCCTCTTCGCCCTTTCACCGCCAGAGTGACGGCACTGATTGCACCGAGGGAGGGCGTGCCTGAGTGCGGCGCCGAGAGCGCGGTAACGGGGGGGGGTGGGGGGGCGAGGCAGAGATTGGACGGGGTACTGTGGGCGTCCCTGGGAGGCACGACGCCAAAAGCAAGCGGGCTACCTGGCCAGTGACCTGAGGCGGTCACTTTCGCTTTACTTTTCCTCCCTCCTACAACAGCCACAGCCATCTGCGCAACGTGTCCCTCCACCCGCCCACAGCGCACTGCCGCTTCCCTGCTGATACTGCGCACTTAGTTGCTCGGCAAGGGCACGCCAGAACCGGGAGGTGGAATGCAGAATGGAAGACTAAGACATTTGGGAACGACGTTTTCTGGCAGGTCGCTGTGAGAACTGCAGAACTTTCTGCACGTAAAGATTCGACCTAAACCTCCGCACTAAAAGATGACCAAACTCTCTAGCAGGACCTCCAGCAGCAGGGCCCAAGGTTTTCCATCCCCCCTCCCCACTAATGAAATGTCTTCCTGGGAAAGTGCAAGGCTGCAGGGAGAACTTACTGTTTATTTCAGCCAACACCTGATCATAGGCCCCTGACCTGCCTTTCTTTTATTTTTTTGAATTTTTAATTATTATGGGTACATAATAGTTGTATATATTTATATGGTACATGTGTTTTGATACAGGCATACAGTGTGTAATAATCAAATCTGAGTAATCAGGGTATCCATCACATCAAGCATTTATCATTTCTTTGTGTTATGAACATTCCAATATCATTCTTTTAGTTATTTTAAAGTGTACCACAACTTATTGTTGATTATAGTCACTTTGTTGTGCTATCAAATATCGTTCATTCTATCTGTCTATATTTTCTCCCCCATTAACCATCCCCACTTTATCTCCTGCTCCCTGATACCCTTCCCAGCCCCTAGTAACCATTGTTCTGCTTTCTGTCTCTATGAGATGAATTGTTTTAATATTTGGCTCCCATATATGAGTGAGAACATGCAAGATTTGTCTTTCTGTGCTTGGCTTATTTCACTTAACATTATGTTCTCCAGTTCCAACCATGTTGTTGCAAATGGTAGGATTTCATTCTTTTTAGGGCTAAATAATATTTCATTGTGTATATGTACCACGTATTTTTAATCTATTCATCCGTTGATGGATGCTTAGGTTTATTCCAAATGTTGGCTATTGTGAATAATGCTGCAATAAACATGGGAGTGCAGACATCTTTTCCATATACTGATTTCTTTTCTTTTAGATATATATCTAGCAGTGGGATTGCTGGATAGTTCTATTTGTAGTTTTTTGAGGAACTTCCATACTGTTCTCCATAGTGGTTGCACTAATTTACATTCCCACCAGCAGTGTATGAGGGTTCCCCTTTCTCCACATCCTCACCCACATTCATTATTGCCTGTCTTTTTCATAAAAACCATTTTTACTGGGGTGAGGTGATATCTCATTGTAGTTTTGATTTACATTTCTCTGATAGCTAATGATGTTTACATTTTTTCATATACCTGTTGGCCATTTGTATGTCTTCTTTTGAGAAATGTCTGTTCAGATCTTTTGCCCATTTTTAAAACAGATTATTTGGGTTTTTTGCAGCTGAGTTGTTGGAGCTCTTTATAGATTCTAGTTATTTATCCCTTGTCAGATGGGTAGTTTGCAAATATTTTCTCCCATTTTGTGGGTCATTTCTTCACTTTGTTTATTGTTTCTTTTGCTATGCAGAAGCTTTTTAGCTTGATGTGATCCCACTTGTCCAATTTTGCTTTGGTTACCTGTGCTTTGGGAGCATTACTCAAGAAATCATTACCCAGACCAATGTCCTGGAGCATTTACCCAATGTTTTCAATCAGTAGTTTCATAGTTTCAAATCTTAGATTTCAGGCTTTAACCCATTTTGATTTGATTTTTGTATGTAGTGAGAGATAGTGGTCTAGTTTCATTCTTCTACATGCGGATATCCAGTTTCCCTAGCACCATTTATTGAAGAGACTGTCCTTTCCCCTCTGTATGTTCTTGCCCACTGTGTGGAAAATGAGTTCACTATAGACAAGTTGATTCATTTCTTGGTTCTCTATTCTGTTTCATTGGTCTATGTCTGACCTGCCTTTCTTAGTGCAGCTGAGTTAAAGTTGCTTCAAAAGCCATGAGGAGCCAAGAGAGGATTTTTGGGTGTGAGACAATATTCTGGAAAGAGAATGAACTTGAAGAGACTGAGCTTACATTTCCCAAGTCTACAGTGGAACCACATTAGACAGTGGTTAACTTTTTTAATCCTCATGACAGAGCTGTTGAGGAGTCATTATTTCCATTTAGAGATTAGAAAAATTAGGCACAGAATATTTAAAGAAGTTGTGCAAGGCCACACAGGTGGGACCCGGCTCCTCTGCCCCGACCCCACACCTGCTCACTTTATCTTATGCAGGGGGAAGCAGGGCCACTCCACTGAACTCATAGGTGGACCTGGTAGGACTTCATGGAGGACAAAGAGTGGTAAAGCCTCCAGGCTGCCTTGCCTGTCATTTTGATATGCCTGGGCCATGGCCAACAGAGACAAAGAACAAAATAGCCCTTCGCATGCGAAGCAAAGGAAAAGCTGTCCATGCCCAGAGACAAGTGAGATAGGGTTAGGTGTGTACCAGGTATAGGCAGGAACATGAATATGTATATACCAAAAGGCTGAGGGAGAGGGAGATGTGCGTGCCTGGAGGTGGGGAAAGGCTGCTGAGTGGTTGTTTTAACAGAGAGGTGACAAGTTATTTGCTGAAAGTTAATCACAAGTGTAGAGGAGGGAGGGGGAGATGGGGGGAGATGAAGGGAGAAGTGGTGAGAGAAGAAGAAAAACTGAGGACAATTTGTGAGCTGGAGGCGAGGAGGGGCAGAGCTTCAACCCAGAGGAGAAGGGGAGGGAGGTGATGACTGAGCTGGTTGCCTGCCCTGTCCCTGCACATGCCCTTCTGCTGCTGGCAGTCATCTGCTGGCCAGGTTCAAAGCCAAGCTCTCCCAGAGGTCGGGTTGCAAGACAGGCAGTGGGGTGAGTTAGGACACCCTGGCAGCCTCCCTAACCCACCCCTGGCCCTGCCCACGCCCTGAGCACCATCAGCCCGCTTCCACTTACTCCAACAAAGAAACATGAGAAGTGTCTTCATTCTCTGGCAGCCCCTGACGTGCGCATAGAAACAATGTCGTGAGTTTGGGTTTGTTTATAAGCTCCTAATTTTGTTCCTTGAGGTGGAAATATTTGGCGCAGATAAAATTACGCTCCTGTCAGCACCATCATAGCAGGATTTTGACTGTTGTTTATAAAAACTCACCACTCATGGGCTCAGACACAAATGATAATGTGAAAATCCACTGCCTGCTGTCCTTATTTAAATATTAAATGTTTGTAAAGCCTTATTTTATTTCATCAAGTAGTTCTTATCACTCAAACCTAATGAAAGGCATATTTTGTTCTGCCAAAGTGTTCTTTCCTGGCAGAATGTGCTTTGGCCTTCCAGATACTATTTGCTCACCTTGCTTTTTGTTCATCCGACTATCACCAAGACGCGGCAACGTGCGCACAGGTCAGCCTTCAGCTTCACAGAGGAAGATGCCTCCTCTGTGCGGCAAATGTGGCTTGATTCCCACCGGTCCAAGACTCATCCGGTAAACCAGCCATGAGAGACGGCTCTCTGCCAGACGGCAGGTACTTCTGCAATCGACAAAGGCAGGCAAGCCAGAGAGAGCAGCAATGAGCAGACCCCTGCCGCAGACCCACGGAGAGATGTGCAGTTTGACAGGAACTTCACCAACTGACTGAGCAGTTTTTTCAGTAAACATTCCTCTCCAGGCCTGACTTACTCAGCCATGAGATGACTAACATAGACAGCAATGTATATTAAATGATGAGCTGCTAACGTGATCCAGACGCCCTCTGTGGGTTGGGCAGCAGGCGGTGAGCAGAGTAGAAGACAGGGAGAGAAGAGCCTGTGCGGTGCAGATCCTTGTGTCTACGATGGAACGTGCGGATGGGCGACTTCTCATGGCCACGCCCTGGGTGGGGACAGAGGACAAGCACGGCTTGCATAGGGGTACAAGGCGAGTTAATGATAGACACGGAACCGACTGCTGGCTCCCTGGCTGTGGCATCGGGAAGCCCCCCCACCCCCTCAGGTGTGCTCAGGTGCCTTCTGGCCCCAGCCCCCAAGAGAAGCAGCCCACTCCCTCGAGGGATCTCAGCGCTTCGCTGTCCCTTACAAGGTGGAAGCGACCTCCCCCTCCCCCTTTACACATTGGTTCCTTTTCTGCCCGGACCTGATTACGCTACCTCCCTGGTTTAGTCTCTTAAATCAGTTGCGTTGGTCAGTTAGACCATCAGAAGGCAACTAGCTCTTAAATATTTGAACCAAGACTCTCTGTGTTTAGGGGCTGGGGGATTAGGAAACCCCTGCATTGGGCAGGGGTTTCTCAAGGCAGACCAGTGGCCTCGCTGGCACTGCTTTGTCATATTTTGCTTACTAAATGTCATTGAACACTTTACAGATTCATGATTTAATATAAAACCATCATGCATGGATTAAGGCTAACATATTCCTAGGGAGTAAAATTTCATAAAATTCATTATAGAGCATGCATACACTAATACAAATTGATTGAAAGGAAGTCCATACTTCCTTTCAGAAAAGCTGAGCTGATGTTGCAATAGTCACTTTGTCTCTATGGTTGGCAACAGAGAGGTATGAACTTCGAGCAAAATGAGTACAGTTCTCAAAATATCACCAACGGCAACCTGGAATCAGTCCCAAAGGCTTTTATTTGACCGAACCAATGCTTAACTGAATTTAGAATTTAACTAGACCATAGCATTATTGGCATCACCTTTAACTTCTTAGAGATAAAACTTCAGCCTCCAATGCCTCAGACCAGTGTCCTAATTTAAAAAATAATAATTAAATGCAAAATTAATGAGAGGTTTAGATTTTGAAAGATTACTTTTCAGTTCTCATCGAAAAGTTCTGTTTTAGTAAGCTGCTAGAACAAACCTTGTTAGATACCGCATATAATTAACAAGTATTTTCATTTTCACAATGGCACCTTCTGTCAACTCTCCACCTTCGTGGGCAACAGGGCAGCAAAGCAAGAGGAGCCTCAAGGCCACGGTGGGTGTGGGCTGCAGGCCGTGTCTGCAAGGCCGGGAAGGGCTGTGCCAGTCCTGCTTCCTCTGCATCAGGGGAGCAGCACCTGCCTGCTTATCTGTCCCCACCTGTCAAAACGGCACAGATGTCCCCCAAGGGCAGGGGCAAAAGCAGAAGCTCACCTCTGGCTGTGATCCGATGAACCACGCTGGCTGTCGACAGCACATCCTGCAGCCAGGAGCCTCTCTGAGCTCCCAAGATGCTCCCCAGACCTGGAGGCCAAGGGGAGGCCAGGAGACGCCACTGTACCTGCCCACCCTCCCTGAGGCTTGGGGAGACCCAACTCAAAATTACTGGTTCAGAGGACAACTGCTCATGTGCAGAGCCACAGCAGGTGTGGAGCCCTGAGGCCGGCAGAGGACGTGGAGGAAGACGGGCTGCAGGCTCCAGAGGGGTGGACGTGCCCCTGCCTGCTTCCCTCTGCACTGGGCCCACGGAAAGACGAAGCAGAAGAGAAAATGTTCTGCAGACGCTCTGCTTAACCCGCCACAAATTCCCCAACGCAGGGCCACCTGCACCCCTGCAGGTCCTCACCCATCTGTAGGGAAAAATCTGCACAGCTGAGTTCAGGGCCTGAGGAAAATTTACCTGGAAAATATTAACAGGAATGTGAGGGGGCCAGTGCCCTGTCACTGTCTCAGTTCTCAACCGGAGAAGGGAGTTCTCTGCTTAAACCTTTCTCTGACTTGTCAAAGTGACTCCTTCCCAGTTGATGCCAGGGAATTGGCTTCTCAAACCTGCTTACGTGTGAAGCAAAAGGTCCATTATTTTACAGTAAATATAAGCTGTACCTAAAAGCATTCCCAGATTGTGTATGTTGTCTTTCACTGTGTTTGACATCACAACCAGGAAAAGGAGAAAAGAAATGTTAAGCAAGGGAAAAATGGGTAAAGCAGGTGCAGCTACAGGCGAGGCTTCCTTCTCTTGCAATTCTAGGACCCCTGAAGCTTCCAGAAGCCCCACCTGTTTCTCCGTTGCCCACCAGCTCCTCTGGCCCACATGAAACTCCTCATACCACCCATCTGGCTCGCGTTCACTAGAGGAAGCTGCGCCCACGGCCCTGGTGCCTCCAGGCCCTGGAATCATGTCCAGCCCCTTGCTGGTATTCGGCTCAAGGCCCAGACACCACATCACAAGGACTCACTGTCAGGTTTCCACATGGTCATGCCTGGCTTGGTCGTCGGGAAGTGTATTCATAGCAAATAGAAAGAAAGATATTTTAATAGATTTTTGATTCCAACTCCACTCTCTGACCAACGACAGAAGCACAGTCTGAAATTGCCACAGAAAATAAAACCACAATTCACCTCCAGAGCATGTGTCACCATAAGCTTGGTGAGCTTGCAGGAGAGCTTCTTTTTGAAGGTATAAGATGAAAAATCATTTTTAAGGAATTTTATTTTTTTAAATCCAAATAATTTAAGTAGAAAATGATAATCCTTACAAAGAACTAGCATCAAAGAGCCATTTAAAACATCTTGCATATAAGAAGTTTAAGAAAAGCACATGCCACCTTCATTATTTCTGAGCAAAAATGCAGCGAGCCTTCCTTGAACAGTTACTGAGTTTCAGGCACTTACATAGTTTTCACATTTAATTTTCACAACCCAATCAAGGTAGGTCCCATTATTTTATCCATAATACACATATGGGAACTGTGACCTAGATAATTAAGCAACTGGTCACACTGTAAGAAGTGGCAGGGTCGAGTTCTCTCAGCCAGGATCATAAGCATTAAGAATTACACCTTCCTTTAATCACTCACACTTTCTTTCACTTCAAAGCATGAAACCAAAACTGAGGTTGTTTGTTCCCCGAGTTTGAAAACCCATACCCTAAGTTTGTTTTAGAGGCAAACAACCCCAAAATCTCAGAGGCCCACCCAACAGGGTTTGTTTGTTCCTCACACCATGGGTTCCTCGGGGCAGCCTGCCAAATCTGAAATGCATCTGGAACCAGTCAAGCGGCGGCTATAGTCTGAACAAGTTACGTGTGCATGTAAAATATATACATATGTGCAAATATGTGTGCATGGAAATGTATATCTTTATACTTTTGATAGAATGTATTCATTTGTTAATTTTTAATTATATTTGATATAAATCAAAGGTTTGTTGCAAAACTTTATATTTAAGAACAGTGTAAAAAAAAAAGTCATTCCAACCATGCAACACAACTGAGACCTACTTTTAAAAAATCGTGTGATTGACCAGGTTGCTGCCTGAGCACTATTTATCAGCCAAACTTCAGATTCTGCTATTGTTTCTGTAATGACATTTTGTATGATGCAAAGTCCTTGGATTAAAATAAAAACAGTAAAAAATTCAAAAACAAAACACCTCCATGCTGCTGTTGGTGTGTGCAAGGTGAAAGGGTGAATGAATGAACCAAAGGACACATTTCACACACAGGCTGTGTGGGAGCAACACGGCTAGTTTATTCGCCCGGATGTGGGTGAGCTGAGTCTGAAAAGAGAGTCAGCACAGAAGGGGTTTAGTGAGGGTTGTTATAAAAGGGAATAGCCGACCCCTCCCACCTGCCCTGTTCAGTTCTTTGTTTCTGGGCCAAACTGGCAGGTGAAGAATCACTTCCTGCTACGTGCAGCAAAGGACAGTGGGCAGATCAGCTGTTTGTAGTAAATTCTTCTTCTGATGACCAACTCCTGCTACCCCTCTGCCCCAGTCACATCCATCCTTCTGTTCTGGCGTCTTCCTTATCAGGAGAGCCAGGGAGGGATAGCCTTTGTCTCCATCAGGGAGGGAGGAGGAAGGAATGCTGGCTGCAGCTGTCTGTCAGATGTACTAGGGAGAGATAACTTCGTCTCTATCAGGGAGGGAAGGGAAAGAATGCTGGCTGTGGCAGTCTGGCAGATCTACAAAGTGCAGGGACTCCCCTGACTCCCCTGACTCCTGTGGCTATTGTTTTACAAGCCTAAGTTTTGCATTAACCACATTCTGTCCTATACATACTTTTCAAGTTCCCACTTGGAATAAACCTAACACAAGGATGTGAGAACGGCGTGTCTTGTGTGCCATTTGGGCTGGGGGTGCACTGCTGGGAGGGCTCAAAACAAAATGGGAACTTCTGTAAGCTGTGTTTGGGCCCTGTTTCCAATTCCAGTGTGGATTCGTGTAGAGAATGGGGTGAAGATCCAGGCAAATACTTTGCAGGACGAGGCAGGGTAAACCTTCCTGAGGTTGGGGTTGGGATTGGGTGAGGTTTCAGGAGGCTGCAAGAGTTCAGGGTACATTTAGAGATGAGAAGTTAGAGCTAGAGTCAGGGAGAATAGGGTAATGTCTAGATAGGGGGTTGAGGCTTGATTTGGGATGAAGTTTTAGGATGAGGGTGGGACAAAGTGTTAGACCAGGCATCCTCAAACTATGGCTCATGGGCCACATGCGGGTGTTTTTGCCCGTTTGATTTTTTACTTCAAAATAAGATATGTGCAGTGTGCATAGGAATTTGTTCATAGTTTCTTTTAAACTATAGTCTGACCCTCCAACGGTCCGAGGGACAGTGAACTGGCCCCCTGTTTAAAAAGTTTGAGGATCCCTGTATATGCAAGAAAGGCAATGAAGGGTTAGAGAGAGTGTTAAAAATTAATGTTCGATTCAGGGTTAAATTAGGGGGAAGTTGAAAATAGGGAAAAAGGGCAAGAAGAAATGAGAGTCTACTGTACCAGGAGGCTTGTTTTTTCTGCACCTAGAAAAAAATTGTATTAGAAGTTAAATACTGTTTCTGCACATTGAAATCATAAAAGGAATTTGATTTTAACAGGTTTCTAGTCCTTAGCCACATTATTGAATGGATTCATCCAACTCATGAAGTTAGTATGACTATGTGTGAGCAATAGTGATCAGCACAGATGTGCTTAGGGCATCAAGGAGTTTATAATCCTAGTAAGAGATAAGATACCTATAAAATAACTGTAATACAAGACAGCATATGGTAAAGGCAAGGGGATGCTCAGTAGAAAGTCAGAAAACGCCTAAGGACAGATTCTCAATTGGGAGCGCAAACAGCCTTGCTCTGACACAGTTGAGAAGAGTTCACTGCAACCTCCAGGTCCAAAAAGATCCTCTTCCCCCGCATCTTCTGAGTGTTCATAAATCTTCAACAAATTAAAAGCTCATTATAAGTATAAGCTTATTAAGCTTATCATTTTAATTATAAGCTCAAATTATAAGCTTGGTAAGCTCATGATGTCCTAAGCATTTTACATGCATTGTCATATTTAATCCTCACAAAATCTAAATATGTGCTATTATTTCCCCAGTTTTATGCATTAGAAGGTGGCTGCTCAAAGGGATTGAGTTTCCCCAGTTTCCCCAGCTAGTGACAGAATCAGGACTCAATCCCCAGAACCAGAGGTTTTACCACACTCTGTATATAGTCTGTCCGTCAAATGTCAGCCCTACATAAGACAACAGAGCAAAGAAGTTATTTTAATGATATTTTTTTTAAAAAGCCTTTAGTACCACAGTCACAGGATAAAATAACAGTGTTACACCCCTGTTCACTAATTCAGTATGAAGTATCCAGTATATAGGAGTAAGCACTGACCAGTAGGGAGAGACATAGGCAACAGACTCCAAAGTCTTGCAACATGTATTAATACTAGGAGAAGTGAGAAAAATATAAGTGTACATAAATAATAAAAGCTAAGAAGCAAGGAGAAAAAAGAGAGAGAGAGAGAACCCACAGTCATTTGGAAGTTTTAAAAAGGCTGGGGTGAAATTTGTCCTCTTATTAGTTATTTTTTGTTTATTAACATATTAAAAGAATTGTAGATGGAATGTTTAGGTAGCTTAGAAGTAGATTATCTATCATGCCCTATTGAAACATCATTGTATACATGTGCCTGCTAATCTGAAATAATTTTTATCTGTTCCTTAAGTGCATCCCATAAACATTAAGTTCCATTGTTAACTTAAGGACTTATTAAATGATCAACTACTTTATGTTTAAAATGTTTTTTTCTAAAATTCTAAGATTTCTTTAATTCAGATGTCTTTCTGATCAGGCAAAATATGAAAATTGTAAGTTGCATTAAAAATATTTTATAGGCTGGGTGTGGTGGCTCACACTTGTAATCTTAGCATTTTTTTTTTTTTTTTTTTAGACAAAGTCTTGCTCTGTTGCCTGAGCTAGAGTGTCGTGGCATCAGCCTAGTTCACAGCAACCTCAAACTCCTGGGCTCAAGCAATCCTCCTATCTCAGCCTCCCAAGTAGCTGGGATTACAGGCATGCGCCACCATTCCCAGCTAATTTTTTCTATATATTTTTAGTTGTCCAGCTAATTTCTTTCTATTTTTAGTGGAGACTGGGTCTCACTCTTGCTCAGGCTTGTCTTCAACTTCTGACCTCGAGTGATCCGCCCGCCTCGGCCTCTGGCATGAGCTCCCAGCCAATCTTAGCACTTTGGGAAGCCAAGGTAGGTGGATCACTTGAGGTCAGGAGTTCAAGACCAGCCTGAGCAAGAGTAAGACCCCCATTTATATAAAAAAATTAGAAAAATTAGCCAGGCATCGGGTGTGTGCACCAGCTACTGGGGAGGATGAGGCAGGAGGATCTATGATCCCAAGAGTTTGAGATGGCAGGGAGCTAGGATGGTATCACTGTGCTCTAGCCTGGGTGACAGAGGGAGACCCTGTCTCAAACAAAAAGATTAAATATATATATATGTGTGTGTGTGTGTGTGTGTACGTGTGTGTGTGTGCATACACATACACACACATATTTTATAGAGTTATGGCTGTCTAGCAAGGCCTTTCCATGGTCTTTGCCTAATGAAATCGGAAGGGTGCCGCCATCACTCCCCCACAGTGCTCGCCAGGTGGGGAAGGGCTCCGTCCTCCTTTGGTGTTCTCACAGCCCTTGGATGGTGTCCCTCGCTGCTGCTCTCATGGGCTCGGTGGGCACAGAGGGTGAAGAAGGATACTCAGGGCTGCCCACTGCTGGTCCCTCAGGGGGGCCAAGAAAGCCCAGGGGAGGTCTCTGCAGCAGTGGCCCCTCGGACTGCAGCGCTCACGTGGCCGTGCAAGACCTGAGACTGAACTCCAGACTTCTGTACCTCCCAAGCTCATCAGGAAACCAGATTTGGGAACCACTGGGTACAAAAATTCTTCTGGGCTATTTCTCCCTAGGAATATAGAGAAAGCCTGGTTGCTATTGAGCTCTAGTTTCTATAAATGTTGAAACTCTGCCCTTTGGGACTCAAGAGTGCAGAGTGAATTCCTGCCACATATTCCAACGAAGCACTTACACATTATTCAATCTGAAAATAACCCCGAAGATGAATATGAACAGCAGGAAGGATTTTATTGAACAAAAAATATCAATTTTCTTTTCCTTTTATCCCTATAACCATACTTTTGAGATAAAAATGAAATGAAATAATGAAATGAAATGAAATGAAATGAAATGAAATGAAATGAAATGAAATGAAATGCAAAGAAAGACTACCAGGCGAGAAAGGACGCAAGGGCAACCCACTAAAATGAGTGACTTTGCTCTGTTCTGGGGAAGGAAATGAAGCCTATCAACTCGATCTGGCTCACTGCAGGCCGTATCAGTTGAATGCCTTCTGTGTAGCAAGAGGTGTATTGAATGTCTAAAAGGATGGAGGTGCACACAACGAAAGGAGAGTACCTACACCACACATATTTAACATACAGAAAAGCTTTACCTTGCCATAGGAGGGAGGGAACCTCAAAAACAACACCACTGCACACAAAGTTTCCAGGGTACAAAGTTTCAGTTAGGCTGCAAGAATACATTCTGGAGATCTATCAGACAGCTTAGTGACTATATAGTTAATAATAATGCATTACATACTTAAAAATTGCTAAGAGAGTAGATCTTAAGTGTTCTCACCAAGAAAAAAATAAGTATGTGAAGTGATGGATATGTTAATTAGCTTGATTGTGCTAATCATTTCACCTGTATGCATGTATTATGTACCAAACCATCACATTGTACACCATAAATACATACAATTTTTTATTTGTCAATTTTACCTTAATAAATCTGGATGGGTCAAGGGGAAACAAAGGTAACTTTTTTAAGCCACCATGGATTTACCCTTTCTTCTCAGACAGTAAGACCTTTCCATTTAAATAAGGGAAGTTGGGTAGGAAGAATTGCATTAATTCACTCATTCAACCAATATTTATAAAGCACCCACTGCACGTGAGACCTAGAGTAGTTGGGGTACATCAAGGAGCACATAAACACAAATCACTCCTTTATGGATCTGATGTTTTAGTGCAGCTTTTGAAATAACTAAATGATGTAACATGTTGAAGGATGAGTGTCACAGAGGAGAAAAAAGCAGGGCATGGGGTCAGGGAAGGCCTCATGAGGGACACATTTGAGCAAAGACTTTGAAGGAAGCAAAGGAACAAGTCCTGTGGATGTCTAAGCATCCCAGGAAAATAGACTAGCAAGAGCCTATCTACATGTTGAGAAACAGAAAGGAACCCAGTGAACCTAGGAAAAAGTCATCGAGGGGAAAGTGAGGCATAGACAAAAGGAAAAAGGCAAAAATGAATGTAGGTAACAGTAAAGATGATGTTGATCTCCATGAGCCTGGGAACTTCTGGAATGGAGCTGAGCAGGAGTGTCGTCTGACTCAGGCTCACGGGGCTCTCAGGCTGCTGGATGAGAAGGGACTGTCAGGGACAAGGAGAGCAGGGAGAGGGGCTGGGACCAGGAGTGGCAGAGGCGATGGTGGGAAGACGCTGGGTTTTGGACATGCCTTGAAGCTACAGCCAGCATGAGCCACCTGGCACATTGGGTCTTGAGCTTGTGTGACAAGTGGAAGTGAGGACAACTCTAAGGCTTGTGGCCTGACAAACTGAAGTCATCATTGACTAAGACAAGGAAGATTCCAGCAAATAGCAGGTTTGGGGAGAAAGATTAGGAATTTGGTTTATACATATGAAGTTGTTTTGTTTTGTGTTTAAGAGACATGGTCTTGCCAAATTGCCCAGGCTGGTCTTGAACTCCTAGGCTCCAACGTGTGGGCTCAAGCAACGCTCCTGCCTCAGCCTTCCCTGTAGCTGGGACTACAGGCGGCCTCACCACGCATAACTAGCACATGGGAAGTTAAAGTTGCCTATAAGATGTCCGAGAGGAAATACTGGGTAGATAATTGAACATACAGGTCTGGAGTTGAGAGAGAGGTGCTGGTGAGAGATGTAAGTTAGAGTTTCATCAGCACATGGATGAAGGATGAGAAGACCCGGGAAGGAGTAAAGAGCAAGAAAAGGAGAGGCCCAAGGACTGAACTTGAGGACTCCAATGTTAAATGAAAAGGACAGACATTTTAAGAGTTAGAAATTATTAAGTGAGGGCTGGGAACGGTGATTCATGCCTATAACCCTAGCACTTTGGGAGGCTGAGGCAGGAGGATCGCTTGAGCCAGGGAGTTCAAGGCTGCAGTGAACTATGATCCCACCACTGCACTCCATCCTGAATGACAGAGTGAGGCCTTGTCTCTAAAAAAAAAGATAGAGAAAAGAAAGACATTATTAAGTAAAGCCAAATATCAGATTACAGAGCAGACACTGGGAAGGAAGAAATGGAAAGATATCAAATACTCTGCCTATGTGAGTAAGAGCTTATCTAACAGGTACCTGGCACCTGCCTGCACAGCTCACCATTTAGCCCCACCTGAATTTGAAACAATCCTTGTCTCCTTTGTTTACCATGTGGCCGGTAATAAATCTGATATGGCACTGTGGCCACCCTATTTTAAGGGCACCAGGCTCTGCCTATTTGCCAACTGATTGCCCCATTTGTTTCTGCTGCTGGGGTGGATTTCAGGGAAAGAAGACACAACCGCAGTGGTAAACAAAAACAGGCGGGGTAGTCGTGAAGTGGGGGAGTGTCCTCAGCACACAGACCTGAAGCAAACAGTCCAGTTCATTAAAAAATTATAAAAAAAAGAATGTAATAAAAGTAAAAAAAAAAAAAAAGTGACTGTGGTTCCACAACTACGGAACTTGAGTGGATCCTCACCTGCAGTTCTGCGGAGACTTCGTACGGCATGATGGTGATTCACTCTCCCAAAGGGAGCAACCAGGCCAGGGGTTTATATGGGTATACCTTCGGCAAGACATGCCTAAATTCCCACAATGGACACAGCCAGGCGGACACCTGAGAGAAACCCCCACCCTTTGTCTGTTAAGTTGTGACACCATTCAAGGGTCTAGAGTGGGTAGTGTAGAATCTAAGCCAATAGTCCTTAAATGCATGTTAAAGAACTTTAAGAAGGGTTTTAGGGGAGGTTATGGCATCACACTGAGTCCCAGTAGACTTAGGGCCCTCTGTGAACACGAATGGCCCACATTCAGGGTCAACTGGCCTGCAACAGGAACCTTAGACCTCCCCACAGTGCAAGCAGTTTGGAAAATCGTGACTGGGACTGCTGGCCCTCCCGACCAATTCCCTTACATAGATTTATGGCTAGAGATTGCTCAGACCATGCCCCCTTGGAGCCAGTTCTGTGCTAATAAGGGACAGAGCAGGATTTTTGTGGCCCAAAGGACCAGAGACTCCAAACTGTCCAAATCCATCTATCAAGAAGCTCCTGAAAAGGATCCACCACCACTGCCCTACAACCCTACTGTGACACCTCCTGAAGCACCCCTGAATCCACCAGACACCCCATCACCATCAGCCTGCCCGCCACAAGTTCCAGACCAATCAGTTGCCGACACTTCCATCATCCACCGGCTACGGTCAGCTCAGGCCCCAACTTCAGCCCTCCAGATGCCCCTGCGTGAGATGTGAGGTCTGATGCAGATTACGGATGATGGGTCTGTTCAGCCAGGTCAGCCAGTCCTGTACTACCAGCCCTTCTCCACCACTGACCTTCTGAACTGGAAGCACCACACCCCGCCATACTCTGAAAAACCTCAGGCCCTCGTTGACCTCCTGGAATCCATCTTCCAGACCCACCATCCCACTTAGGAAGACTGCTGCCAGCTCCTTTTGACCCTTTTTTAACACAGAAGAACAACGCCGGATTGTAGTTGGGACCCAGAGGTGGCTCCAAGACCAGGGTCCAGCAGGGACCTTGGACATGGAGCAGTGGGCACAGAGAGCAGTACCCGAGACCAACCTGGATTGGAATTTCAACTCCCCGAGTGGACAAGAGGCACTCAGAATGTATCGGGAAGCTCTCCTCCATGTCTGTGAGGGAGCCAGAAAACCAACCAACATGAACAAAGTCACTCTGATCACCCAGAAGCCGGAGGAATCACTGAGCGAATTCTACAAGCGCCTTTGTGAGGCCTACCAAGTCTACACGCCCTTCAACCCAGAGGTGGCCAAAAATCAGCAGATGGTGAACGCCGAGTTTCTTGGGCAGTCCTATCCTGACATCTGACGGAAACTCCAGAAACTTGATGGGTTTGCAGGAATGAACATCATGCAGCTGACGGAAGTGGTCCAGAAGCTCTATGTTAATCGAGACCAGACTGCCCAGGGGGAGAGGGACAAAAGAATAAAACAGAAAGCTGCTCTCCTGGGCACTGCCCTTGGAAGACCTGACCCAGCCAAGAGACCTCACCTGCCATGGGAAGGAGGATCCAGGAGACGAGGGATCCTGAAGCCTGACCAGTGCGCCTATTGTAAGGAGTTTGGTCACCAGAAGCATGAATGCCCCAACAAAAGAAACCACCCACCGCCAAACAGGAACCTGCCCAGGGGCTTCCAGCAGGAGCCAGAAACCCAGGGCCTCATTGGTCTCGCTGGGGTCGACTTGGAATAGGACCGACCAGGTTCCCTGACTCTTGGCCCCCGGGAGCCTATGGTCATATGTAAATGGGGGGCTGACCAATAACATTCATGGTGGACACTGGGGCAGAACACTCAGTGGTAACAACCCAGGTGTCTCCACTTACGAAGCAGGAAACCACCATTGTGGGAGCCACAGGAACTCGAGTAGTTTGACCCTTCTGCCAATCCTGAGTATGCCAGATGGGGGCCCACCAGGTAAGACATGAATTCCTATACATACCAGACTGCCCTGTTCCCCTCTTAGGTCGAGATCTCCTGAGCAAACTGGAAACCCAGATCACCTTCCACCCAGGAGGGACCATGAGCCTCATGCTTGGCACCCCAGAGACTTTCATAATGGCAGCCACCCTCCTACCAGTCAAAAAGCCCAATAGAGGTGGATATCAGCCCATCCAAGACCTGCAACTGATTAATGAGGCCACAGTGGCTCTCCACCCAATGGTACGGAATCCATTTATCCTCCTGGGCCTCATTCCTCCAGATGCTGCCTGGTTCTCCTGCCTGGATTTGAAGGATGTTTTATTCTGCCTGCGGCTCTCTCTGAAGAGCCAGCCCCTGTTCACCTTCGAGTGAGAGGATCCTCAGACTAGAAGGAGAACCCAGCTCACCTGGATGTGGCTACCACAGGGATTTAAAAATTCACCAACTCTATTTGGGGAGGCTCCAGCCACTGACCTCATCTCCTTTCCACAAGAAGAAACCCACTGCACACTTCTACAGTACGTCGATGACCTCCTTCTAGCAAGCCCAACCAGAGAAGACTGCCACCTGGGAGCCCGGTAGTACTAGGGCTACCAGACCTCACCAAAGACTTTAACCTGTTTGTACATGAGAAGAAACAAGTGGCTCTGGGGGTTTTGAGTCAAACTGGGGCTTATTTGTCAAAACAATTGGACCCAGTAGTGGCAGGATGGCCACCTTGCCTCCATGCACTGGTGGCCACCATCCTGCTAATCAAGGAAGCAGAGAAACTCACACCAGGACAAAACCTCTGTGTGCGAGTCCCTCATTCAGTAGTATCTCTAATGAACACCTCAGGGCACCAGTGGCTCTCAAACAACTGGTTAGCCCAGTACCAAGGACTGCTATGTGAAAATCCGCAGGTCACCCTAGAGACTGTGTGGACTTTGAATCCCACCATCCTCCCCCCTACCGAGCCAGGGCCTCGGACCATGATTGCACTGAGACGGTAGAGGAGGTCTGTGTTAGCCAGCCAGATCTGAAAGACAGTCCTCTACCGGCACCGGACTTAGAACTCTACAGTTGGCAGTAGTTTTGTCCAGAATGGGAAACGACTGGTGGGCTTCACAATCACCACAGCCAATGAGGTCATCATGTCAGCTCCTTTGCCCCAACGGTGGTAGGCACAAAGGGTGGAGCTATGGGCCCTCATCCAAGCCCTCAGGCATGCTCGAAGTAAGAAGGCTTACTTATACACAGACTCTAAATATGCCTTTGCCACAATACATATCCACAGGGCAATACACAGGGAGAGGGGACTGCTGACTGCAGGT
>VBSM01002153.1:52771240-52781303 GCA_008086735.1 Cheirogaleus medius
GCTCTCAGACATCAGGACTCCAGATTCTCAATCCTTCCTACTCTGGGACTTACAATGGCATCCCCCACCCTACCCCACTCCGCTCCACTCAGGTCCTCAGCCTTTGGTTTTCAGGCCTTAGAAATCAGACCTAATTATACCATCTATATTTAGAAAAACCTCAAGGCTCCACAAAAAGTCTCTCAGATCTGATAAACAAATTCAGTAAAGTTGCAGTATAAAAAAATCAACATACAAAAATTGCTTGAGCCAGGAGTTTTTAAATTTTTTTCTCTTTTAATATTCCTGGATCAGAGACAATTCTTTTCTTTTTAAGAAAGGGTCTTGCTCTGTAGGCTGGAGTGCAGTGACACTATCATAGCTCACTGTAGGTAGCCTTGAACTCATGGGCTTAAACCATCTTCCCAAATTGGCCTCTCAAAATGCTGAGCTTATAGGCAAGACTCACACACCCAGCAGAACCCAGGAGTTTGAGGTCAGCCTGAGCAACATAGAAAGACCTTGTCTTAAACAAAGAAAAAACAAAACAACAACAAAAAAAGACAGTTTCACATTTTCTGTTTCCTCAAGCTCTGAATCCAGCTCCACTTTTTTATCTCCTCACCCAAGACAATTGAGTTATTCAGAAACCCGGACAGGAATTTACTGAGGGAGCCGGCAACCCATCCCTACCCCGGCATACGTGACCCAGCCAGAACCAGAGTGTTAGTAGCCTCACCACCCTGGCCTAGTCCTGGTTGCACAGAGCAGCCAGGGCCTTTCTCTAGCCTACGGTAGAAACCTGGCCAGCACCTCCTTTGTGAAAGTGCTAGCTCATAGAAAGTCACAGGGCTCCTTAGAAGCACAAGTTCTGGCACTGGGGTGAAAATCATCATTTTTGTGTATCATGATAAATTATGTAATGAAGAAAAAAATGCTTTCTAACAAATGAAGTATTACACAGACATGAGGCAGGAACAAGGAAGGTTATTAGTGTTGTGAAAGTTTCTACATAGGCAACCAAGGACCCCATTCCAGAAAACTGACTCCCAGCCAAGTAAAAGCAAGCCAAGAGCTGATCCAACACAAACACATTCATCTCAAACAACCCATAACATGTGCGTGTGCTCATGCGTGTGATCATGAGCATTCTCAATTTCATACACAGAGTCACAGCCATGTGTTGCATGTTCACTGGTGTGCTGGGATGCGGCACTGGAGTGGACGGCAATAGGAATATGTAACTCTGGTTTTCCAGCCTTAACATTCCTTAGAATTGCCAGATTGCTGGGCTTTGCCCACAGAGTTTCTGATTCAGAAGTTTGAAGTAGAGGCCCCAAAATTTGCAATTGGAGTTTCCTGGGTGACACTGACCGCCACTTGAAGAAGCCCTGACCTATCATGATCATGAGCTTCATCAGTAGAGAGCAGAGGCCAGGCCTGGGGCAGGGTGTTGTGTGCTCCGACCTGACAGTGGGAGTTCAATCCTAGCTCCACCACTGACCAGCAGAATCATCTTCCCCTCTTCATACCTTAAGTTTTCTCATCAGTAAAATGGGGATGTAATAATAGTACCTAAATGCTGGGATTTGTGTAAGGATTAAAGGAGTTAAAACACGGGAAATGCTTAGATCGTGCCTGGCACATAGCAAGCATTTTATAAGCATTTACTTAAATAAAAACACAGGTCCTGGAGTCAAAAGGCTTGGACGTAATCCCTATGTGAACCTTGTAAAAGTCACTTAACCATTCTGAGCTTCAGCTTTCTCATTTGTAAAATGAGGACAAAAATAGTACCTACCCTGAAGGGGTTTTGTGTAGATTAAATAAACCAACATGGGAAAAGCGCCACAACAGCCTGGCACCACACTGTTGGGTAATAAATCTCTGCAATGAACTCGAGTTCTTGTAGCCGGAGTTTGGACTCTGTGGGGTAATGCTGCCCTCTGCTGGACAATCTGGCTTCTTGTTTTGTTTTAATCAACTGTGGAGGTTGCTCCCAATGTTTCATCTCATCAACCAGAAAGCCTAATATTCTTCAAAAAACTTATAGCCTTTGAATATATTTCTTTGCTGTAATAAAGTATTATTTGTTTATTTGACATTGGCAAATGGCATTCTTCACTTGGCGAACAAATGAACCACTTGGAAACTTAACTTTGGTTGCAGCTACATTTCCAATTTCTATCTCTATGAAGAAATTCGGCTATGTTGAGATATTCCTGCTTAAATTTTTTTTACTTTTTTTCCTGAAACTCAATTGTAAGAATTTTCTTAAATTTTCTAATTTTCCTGATTATTGCTTTCCCATGAATTGAGAGTATTGTGATGAGTGTGTGGTCTGGTTATGTGTTTGTGTGTTACGTTCTCTTAGCACAGATATAATGTGACAAAATAAATAAATAAAATGTCACAGCATGGCAAAAAGCATGGCACTGAGACACTGTGGCATAATGCCTCACTGTGATTGGTGATGTGCCCAACAGCAGGAGGAAATAATGACGACACTGCAGAAGGTCCCCGGCCAGACTATTCAACACTGCCCCTTGGGCCACCAAAGCAGTAAAAAGGTACATAAATGAATACCACTGTACCCGCATAAAACTTTATTCATAAACAGTGAAATTTGGATTTCACACAATGTTCACATATTACAAAATATTATTATTATTTTGATTTTTCTCAACTCTTTTTAAGTTAAAACCATATACATGAACAGGCTGCTGGCCATTTTGAGCCCACAGTCTGTAGCTGCAGATCTCTGGTCTAGTCATCCACCAGGAACAGCCAGATCCTGAGGGGACCAAATTGCTTATTTAAACAGAAATATGACAGGTACACTACCCCTGCATTCTTTAGGACCTTTAGGGTGGTACTAATCTCTGCCATTCCCCTCGATGCAGCATTGTGTCTTATTCACTTTCTTGACTTATAGTTTCAAGCTTCCACTTGGCTTTCCTATTCTATGGTAAATTTCATCCCACAGGCAAGGATATGTTGATGATTTTTACATCTATGCTCATATGGGATAGTAGTCTATAGTTTTCTTTTCTTATAAAGTCTATCTGGCTTTGGTATCAGGGCAATGGTGGTCTCATAAGATGAGTTAGGGAGTGCTCCCACCTTCTCAATTATTTGGAAGGGCTTAAGAAAGATTTGTATTAGTTCTTCTCTAAATATTTCATACAATTCACCAGTAAAGCCACAAAGTCCTAGGCTTTTCATTGTCAGGAGATTTTTGATTTACTAATACAATCTCCTTACTATTTATGGGTCTATTCAGCTTTTCTATATCTTCCTGATTCAGTCTTCATAGGATCTGTGTTCGTAGGAATTAGTCCTTTTCATCTGGGTTATCCAATTTGTTGTACAGTTGTTAATAGTGCTATCTTATAATCCTTTTTATTTCTACAGGATTGATAGTAATATCCCCAATTTAATTCCTGATTAAAATAAGAACTTTTACCCTAACATAAACTACCTGTTATTATGTAAATCTGTTACCCATAGCAACCATTTTAGTTCTCAGAGAAAAACAAGCATGTAAGCAATGCACATTTTATCTCCTTTGTCTAAGTCACTGTAAATATTTATATATGGAAGTTCTTTATGAAAGAACTGAATGTTTCTTATAATCGTTTGTGAAAACAATGTACACAGTGTTTCATCTGTCAGAGAAGAAGAAGCGTGTAAGCAACATACTTTCTATCTCCTTTGTCTAAGTCACTGTAAACATTTATATATGAAAATTCTTTAAGAAAGAACTGAATGTTTCTTATATGTGTTTGTGAAAACAATGTACACAGTGCTTCAATTCTCAGAGAAGAACAAGTGTATAAGCAATGCACTTTCAATCTCCTTTATCTAAGTCACTGCAAACATTTGGAAGAGGAAGTTATTTATGAAAGAACTGAATGTTTCTTATATGCATTTGTTAATCTTGTACATAGTGCTTCAGTTCTCCAAGAAGAACAAGCGTGTAGTAAGAAAGGAACTTTCTATCTCCTTTTCTGAGTCACTCTAAACATTTAAATATGGAAGATCTTTACAAAAGAACGGAATGTTTCTTATATAAGTTTGTCAAAAGGCTGTACATAGTCCTTCAGTTCTCAGAGAAGAACAAACATGTAAGCCAGGAACTTTCTATCTCCTTTCACTAAGTCATTGTAAACATTTATATACGGAATTTTTTACGAAAGAACTGAATATTTCCTATATGCGTTTGTCAAAATGCTGTACACAGTGCTTCAGTTCTCAGAGAAGAACAAGAGTATAAGCAAGGAACTTTGTATCTCCTTTCCATAAGTCACTGTAAACATTTATATATTGAAGTTCTTTATGAAAGAACCGAATGTTTCTTATATGCATTTGTAAAAACACTGTACATAGTGCTTCAGTTCTCACAGAAGAACAAATGTATAAGCAAAGAACGTTCTATCTCCACTGTCTAAGTCACTGTAAACATTTTTATTTGTAAGTTCTTTACGAAAGAACTGAATATTTCTAATATGCAATAGTCAAAACATTGCACATAGTGCCTAAGCTCTCAGAGAAGAACAAGTGTATAAGCAAGGAACTTTGTATCTCCTTTTTCTAAGTCGGGCAAACAGGTATATACAGAAGTTTTCATGAAAGAACTGAATGATTCTTATATGCATTTGTGAGAGCAATGCACACAGTGTTTCAGTTCTCAGAAAAGAAGAAACATATGAACAAGGCTCTTTCTACGTCTTTCGTCTATGACATTGCACACTTTTAAATATGGAAGTTTTTCTGAAAGAACTGAATGTTTCTTATATGTGTTTTTGAAAACAATGCACACAGTTCTTCAGTTCACAGAGAAGAACAATTTATAAACAAGGCACTTTCTATCTCTGTCTACCTCACTACAATCACTTATATCTGGAAGTTCCTTAAGAAAGAACTGAATGTTTCTTATGTGCATTTGTAAAAACAAGGCACACAGTTTTTCAGTTCTCAGAGAAGGACTAGCATATTAACAAAGCACTTTCCCTCTGTCTAAGACACTGGACATATTTAAATATATAAGTTCTTTAAAAAAGAACTGAATGTTTCTTACATGTGTTAGTAAAAACAATGTACACAGTGTTTTTCTCAGAGAGGAACAAACGTATAAGTAAGGCACTATCTATCTCCTTTGTCTAAGTCACTGCAAACATATATATATATATGTTAATTCTTTATGAAGCAACTGAATGTTTCTTATATGCGCTTGTGAAAACAATGCACACACTGTTTCAGTACTCAGAGGAACATGCGTATAAGCAAGTCCCTTCTATCTCCTTTGTCTAACTCACAGTAAACATTATATATGGAAGTTCTTTGTGAAAAAACTGAATGTTTCTTATATGCTTTACTCATATCTCTCTAAACAGTGCTTCAGTTCAGAGTAGAACAAGCGTATAAACAAGGCACTTTCTATCTGTTTTGTCTAAGTCAGTGCAAACATTTATATGTGAAAGTTCTTTATGAAAGAACTGAATGTTTCTTCTTTGCATTTGTGAAAACAATGCACACAATGTTTCAGTTCTCAGAGAAGAGCAAGCATATAAACAGGGCACTTTCAATCTCCTTTGTCTAAGACGATGCAGACATTTATATTTGGATGGTCTTTAAGAAAGAACTGAAAGTTTCTTATATGCGTTTCTCAAATCTTTTACACAGTGCTTCAATTCAAGAAGAATGGAAGTATAAACAGGGCACTTTGGAACTCCTTTGTCTAAGTCACTGCAAACATTTATATATGGAGGTTTCTTATGAAAGAACTGAATGTTTCTTGTATGCGTTTTTGAAAATGATGCACACAGTGTTTCAGTTCTCAGAAAAGAACGAGCGTATAGTCCAGGCACTTTCTATCTCTTTTGTCTATGACACTAAGAATATATATGGAAGTTTTTCTGGAAAAACTGAATGTTTCTTATATGCATTTTTGAAAACAATGCACACATTTGTTCAGTTCACAGAGAAGAACAAGCTTATAAGCAAGGCACTTTCTCTCTCCTTTATCTAAGTCACTGCAAACATTTATATATGGAAGTGCTTTATGAAAGAACTTAAAGTTTCTTATATGCATTTGTTGTCTAAATCACTGCGGACATTTATATAAGGACGTTCTCTATGAAACAATGGAATGTTTCTAATATGCATTTGGGAAAACAATGCACACAGTGTTACAGTTCTCAGAAAAGAACAAGCCTACAAGCAAGGCACTTTCTATCCCTTTGTCTAAGTCACTGTAAACATTTATATATGGAAGTTCTTTATAAAAGAACTTAATGTTTCTTACAAGCGTTTGTGAAAACAATGTACACAGTGTTACAGTTCTCAGAGAGGAACAAGCTTATAAGCAAGGCACTTTCTACTTCCTTTGTTTAAGTTAGTGTAAACATTTATATCTGGAAGTTCTTTATAAAATAACAATGTTTCTTGTAAGAGTTTGTGAAAACAATGTACACAGTGTTACAGTTCTCAGAAAGGAACAAACATATAAGCAAGACACTATCTCCTTTGTCTAAGTCACTGTAAACATTTATATATGGAAGTTCTTTATGAAAGAACTGAATGTTTCCTATAATCATTTGTGAAAACAATGTACACAGTGTTTCATTTCTCAGAGAAGAAGAAGCGTGTAAGCAACATACTTTCTATCTTCTTTATCTAAATCACTGCAACCATATATATGGAAATTATGAAAAAACTGCGTTTATTATATGTGTTTCTCAAATCTTTGTACTCAGTGCTTCAATTCTCAGAGAAGAACAAGCATATTAACAAGGCTCTTTCTCTCTCATTTGTCTAAGTCACTGCAAACATTTATATATGGAATTTGTTTATGAAAGGATTGAATGTTTCTTATATGCATTTGTGAAAACAATGTACACAGTGTCTCAGTTCTTCTAGAGAAACAAGCCTATGTGCAAGGCACTTTGCATCTCCTTTGTCTAAGTCACTTCAACAATTTATGTATGGAAAATCTTTATGAAAGAATGAAAAGTTTCCTATAGAATTTTCTCAAATCTCTCAACACAGTGCCTCAATACAGAGAAGAACAAGCGTATAAACAAGGCACTTTATATCTCATTTGTCTACGTCATTGCAAACATTTATATGTGGAAGTTCCCAATGAAAGAACTGAATGTGTCTTATATGTGTTTATGAAAACAGTGCACACAGTGTTTCAGTTCTCAGAGAAGAACAAGTGTATAAGCAAAGCACATTCTATCTCCTTTGTCTAAATCAGTGCAAAGATATATATGGAAGTTATTTATGAAAAAACTGCAAGTTTATTGTATACATTTTTCAAATACCTCTACTCAGTGCCTCAATTCTAACAGAAGAACCAGTGTATTAACATGGCACTTTTCCTCTCATTTGCCTAAGTCACTGCAAACATTTATGTATGGACGTTCTTTATAAAAAGACTGAATGTACCTTATATGCATTTGTGAACACAATGTACACGGTGTTTCAGTTCTCAGAGAAGAACAAGTGTAAAAGTTAGGCACTTTCTATCTCCTTTGATACGTCACTGCAGACATTTATATATGAAATTTGTCCATGAAAGAACTGAATGTTTCTTATATGCGTTTCGAAAATAATGTATACAGTGTTTCTGTTCTCAGAGAACAAGCGTATAAGCAATGCGCTTTCTATATCCTTTGCCTAAGTCACTGGAAACACTTATACATGGAAGTTCCATATGAAAGAACTGAATGTTTCTTATATGTGTTTGGAAAACAATGTACATGGTTGTTCAGTTCTCAGAGAAGAACATTCATGAAAGCAAAGTGCTTTCTATCTCTTTTGTGTAAGTCCCTGCAAACATTTATAAATGGAAGTTTTTCTGAAAGAACTGAATGTTTCTTATATGCATTTGTGAAAACAATGCACATAGTGTTTCAGTTCTCAGAGAAGAACAAGATTATAAGAAAGGCACATTCTATCTCCTTTGTCTAAGTCATTGCAAACATTTATATGTGAAAGTTCTTTACGAAAGAAGTGAAAGTTTTTTATATGTGTTTCTCAAATCCCTCTATACAGTGTTTCAGTTCTTAGATAAGAGCAAGCGTATAAGCAGGACAGTTTTTGTTTCTTTAGTTTAAGACAATGCAGACATTTATATATGGAAGTTCTTTTAAAAAGAACTGAAAATTTCTTGTATGAGTTTGTGAAAACAATGTAAACAGCGTTTCAGTTCTCACAGAAGAACAAGTTTATAAGCAAGGCACTTTCTATCTACTTTGTGTAAGTCACTGCTAACATTTGTATATGAAAGTTCTTTATGAAAGAAGTGAATGTTTCTTACATGTGTTTCTCAAATCCATCTACACTGTGCTTCAGTTCAGAAAGGAACAAACATATAAGCAAGGCACTGTATCTCCTTTGTCAAAGTCACTGCAAACATTTATACGTGGAATTTATTTTAAAAAGAAACAAATGTTTCTTATGTGCATTTGTGAAAAAGATATACACAGTGCTTCAGGTCTTTGAGAGAAACAAGCCTCTAAGCAAGGCATTTTATATCTCCTTTGTCTAAGTCACTGCACGCTACTCATGGTACGCCGCACACTGCATCAAACGCACCGCATGTCACAGGCCAGACACCACACACTGCCCGCTACACACTGTACACTGCACACTGCACGCTACTCACGGTACACAGCACACTGCCTCCTACGCACCGCATGTCGCACGCCAGACACCGCACACTGCCCGCTACACATGGCGCACCACACACTGCATACTAGGCGCCACATGTCGCGCGCCAGACACCGCACACTGCATGCTACTCAAGGTACGCCGCACACTGCATCCTACGCGCCACGTGTCGCACACCAGACACCACACACTGCCCACTATACACGGTACGCCGCACACTGCATGCTACGCCTCGCGTGTCACATGCCAGACATCGCACACTGCCCGCTATACACGGTATGCCGCACACTGCATGCTACGCCTCGCGTGTCGCACGCCAGACACCGCACACTGCACGCTACACACTGAATCCTACACAACACATGTCGCACACCAGACACCGCACACTGCACTCTACTCAAGGTACGCTGCACACTGCATCTTACGCACCTCATGTCACATGCCAGACCCCGCACACTGCACGCTACTCACGGTATGTCGCACACTGCGTCCTATGCACCGCATGTCACACGCCAGACACCTCACACTGCATACTACACACGGCACGCCGCACATGGTATCCTACACACCGCATGTCCCATGCCAGACACCGCACTCTCCACGCTATACACGGCACGGCGCACACTGCATCCTACGCATTGCATGTCGCACGCAAGACACCGAACACTACCCAGTACACATGGTACGCCACACATTGCATCCTTTGCACTGCATGTCGCACGCCAGACACCGAACACTGCCCGCTACACACCGTACGTTGCATACAGCATCCGACGCACTGCGTGTCGCATGCCAGACACCGCACACAACCCGCTACACAATGTAAATGGCACACTGCATCCTATGCACAGCATGTCGCACGCCACAAACCACATACCGCATGCACTCATGGTTCGCCGCACACTCCAACCTACGCACCACATGTCGAACGCCAGACACCGCACTCTGTCCGCTACTCACGGTACGCTACACACTGCATCCTACGCACCGCCTGTCGCACGCAAGACACTGCACACTTCCTGTTACACAGCGTACACCGCACACTGCCCACTACTCACAGTACGCCGCACACTGCATCCTACGCACCACATATGTCATGCCACACACCACACACTGGACATTACACACGGTACGCCGCACGCTGAATCCGACACAACAAATGTCGCACTTCAGAGAGTTCCTTGCTTATGCGCTGGTTCTTCTGTGAGAATGGAAGCGCTACGTATAACATTTACAAACACATAGAAGAAACTTTCAGTTCTTTTGTAAAGCACTTGTAAATATTAATGTTTAATGTGACTTAGACCAAGAAGAAACAAAGTTCCTTGCTTATCCACTGGTTCTTCTCTGAGAACTGAAGCGCTACATACATTTTACAAAAGCATATATGAAACTTTCAGTTCTT
>VBSM01002178.1:1105-16781 GCA_008086735.1 Cheirogaleus medius
TCAGCCCAGGACACTGGGGTCAGGGTGACCTGGGCACCCATCAGCCCAGGACACAGGAGTCCCGGTGACCTGGAGGCCTTGTCAGCCCTGGACATGGAGTTGGGGTGAACTGGGACTCTGTCACTGGTTTTCTCAGGCCCTGTCATCTCCAGACGTAGGGCTCTTGGTCCCTTAACCTGTCAACCCTGGATATGGGGTCAGGGTCTTGTCCACCTTGTCAGTCCCCTGGACATGGGTTTCAGGGTCCGTCTGCCCTTATCAGCACCCCCGGACCCAGAGCCCTGTGGGCTCCAGACACACCCTCTCCCCGGTGCATTCCTGCCATTGCCCGGGACACAGGCACTCCCAGACATCCCTTGTGTCCCCTAGTGCTGAGTGGGCCACTCCCTCCACGTCCACCTCCTCAGGACCCAGCGTGTGGACCAGAAGTCCTTCCCACACGGTGGCTGACATCTGTTCTCAGAGTCCTGCACAGGCCAGACCTTCCACCCCTGGGCTGCTGATCCCTGGTCCCCCTACCATCCCTGTCACCTCCCTGCTGACCCTCTGAGCTCAGCGTCCCTGGGCCTGCCACCTCCCAGGGCAGCAGTTACTCCCCTGTCCTGAGTCCATTTCTAGGAATCCAGCCCTGAGCTGTCCTCCGGTCTGTACCCCTGCCCTGATGTCCTTCTCCCAGAGAGCACCGGCCCCAGCTGACCTTGGCTCCTTCCTCCTAGGCCCTGGGGACTAACCTCCCCACCCCACAGTTCACCCCGAGGAGTGACAGCAGGCCTGGGCCTGAGAGCAGGCCCTGCTGCTTGTCATGGTCCCTTCCAGTGAGCCACTGGCTGTGGGTCAGCACATCTGCTGGGCAGCTCTGCCCATGCACAGGAAGGGGTCAGGCTGGCATGGGTGGGAGGCCCCGAGATAGCCACCTGCCATTCTTGGGTTTCCAGAGATGGCTCTTCTTACCTGGAGGTCTCCCAGGCTGCACTGGCCCTAGTGGCTCAGCACCCCAGCCCTCGGGCGGTCAAGGTGATGGGTTCCTGCAAGGTCTTGTGGCAGGGAAGGTTGAGTCCAGGATATAAGCACTGTGTCGTCACAGACGCTGCCTTCACACCCAGAGTCTTTCTGAGCACCCTGACGATGAGCTTTGCTTCCTGCGTCACCTCGTACTCTGGGTGGAAGCGTTTCCACCGTGGCCAGGCTGAGAGGTGCCCACCGCAGACAAGCCTGGCCACTGCTCAGGGCGGGTTGAGAGGGGCTGGCTGGGGATCGGTGTGCCCCAAACGGGGCAGCTGGGCACCGTGCACTCGGCATGCTCAGCTCCTCGCAGGAATGCAGGAGAGAGGGAACCACGCGGCGCGTTCCAGGCTGACCAGCAGGCCTCGTCGTGTGGGGCTGTGGAGAGAAAGTGGTGCACCTGCTGCTGGGCCGAGTGTCACACCTGGGGCTGGCATTTCTCTAACGGTCTTGTTGTTTGACACAGAACCACGCTTTCTTCAGCCCTGCGTGTGAGTGCTGGGAACCGGGTGGTGGTGCTGGCGCACGCATGTCACTTTAGGGCCTCCTTCAGCAGAGAGTGTGTGCCCTCCTGTGTGCCCCAGGCCCTGCGAGCAAAGATAAGCACCGGACCCATAGGGCCCTGGGGAGGAGGAGTTCAGGGAGCATTGACGCTGCAGGAAGGCCCCGTGACTCAGGACGCCCTCCTTAGTGATGGAGCTTGAGCCCTGCATACTGTCCGCATGTGGCACACGGCCTGCCCTGCATGGTTCCGAAGAGGGTGTGCAGTGGCCCGGCTCCCCGGGGCTAGGGTGGGGTGTGATGTGGGCCAGAGTGCCCTTCGGTGTTCCTGCCGCACCCACCACGGTCCCCATCCCTCTACTGCATGCTTGCCTGGGCCTGAGCAGGGAGCCACCTCCTGCCCTTCCCCTCCTCCTTGGCCTTCGAGTCCCTGTCCAGATGTCCTTCCCAACCCCACGGCCGCGCCTGCCCTGGGGGGAATCCCTCCTGGGTCTGCTGCTGAGCTCATGGTGCTGACCTTATGCCTAGGGGTCGTGGCCCTCCCGTGACAGATGGCCGCCCCAGGTGGAAGACTGTCCCTTTCTGTGCTCCCTGGGCCTAGTGGTGAGCGAGGGAGGCGTGGCTGGCCTCGAAAAGGAGGCTGCTGGCTGCTGACTCTAGAGTTCTAGGGTCAGTTGGTTTTCAGGAAATGGAGAGAATTCCCGAGTCCTGGCGGTAGCCCCTAAAGTGTGTGTCACGAGAGGGGCGATGTGACTCGGGCTCTGGGAACAGACCTGGGTTCGAAGTCCAGCTCCACCATTCAGTGGCCCTTTGATGTGACCTCTGAGCCTCCGTCTGCTCTGTGAAACGAGGTTCACACTGAGCACTAGCTCCCCGGGTCAGGTGTGTGCCAAGGGCTCTACGAGGTGCGTGGCCGTGGTCAGGGCAAGGCAAGCGGAGCCGCTTGTTACAAGGCTGCCCGGGGAGCGCTCGCCTCTGTCCACGGTGGAGAGTTGGTGTTTCGCACAGAGCCTCGGTCTGGTGTGGTGTTTTGTGCTAAGCCAGTGAGTGAACCACTGGAATCCTGTGTTCCTCACAGAACTTCCAACACGGTGTTTGCTCTCACGTTGACATCGTGATCCCTTCACGCGCGAGAGCAAGCTGTATCTCCAGCCTCCCACACTGGCCGGAAGCAGGTCCAGGTGCTCTGCCTGCAGCCGCCGCGCCACTGCGCCTCCCCCGGCATCACGCTGCTCTCGTCTCCCCGCTGCTCTCGTCTCCCCGAAGGCCCTGTGTGGCTCTGCTGGGGCTGCCACAACAAAGTGCCACACACCTGGCGGCCCACACCCTCAGCAGCTTACTCTCGCCCGGCGGTGGAGGCCAGAAGCCCGGCACCACGCCGAGGTGGGCTGCGCTCCCTCCAGAGGCTGGGGAGGGGCCTGCCTGCCTCGGCCAGCTCCCGCAGGCTCCGGTGTCCCTTGGCTTGTGGCTGCGTCACTCCTGTCTTGCCTCCATCTCTGCGCGGTGTTCTTCCCTGTGCCTTCACAGGGTGTCCTCCTCTCACAAGGACACCAGTTGTGTCAGGGCCACCCTGTGACCTCGTCACAATGTGATCTCATCTGCTAAGATCCTGTTTCCAAGTAAGGTCCTGTTCACAGATACAGGAGGTCAGGACTTCAGCATGTCCTTTTGCGGGGACACAGTTCAACCACCACAGCCCTGGCCAGCGAGGGGAGGCAGCGTCCTCACACGCAGACAGCGTCCTGCAAACAAGCAGGCCCCGCAGGGAGCCGGGTGCGGCGAGAGGTGCCGCTGTGCCATCTGGGCGCAGAAGCCTCCCGGGGACAGGCCTGGGGTCACGGCTGCGCGGTCATCTCTGTGACCCGCACGTGGCAGCAGTCCTCCCCTGGGCCCTGGGCTTCCGATGGTGACGCGGTCTGCAGGCCTCAGAGAGGGGCCTTCCTCAGCCTTTCCTTGGCATTTCTTCAGTTACAAAGTAAAGGGAGTTTATCAAACACTAGAAACAATATTTAACAAGTAGTGACTTCTCTTCCTGCCTCATGGTCTGGGACAAACGGTGGCGGCAGCAGGCGTTGGCTGCGTGTTTTGTGCAGGGCAGTTCTGAAAAGGGTTGCATTGGGGGTCGGCTGAAAGCCCTCTCGCAGCCCCCCACCCCTGCCCCTTCTTCCCAAAAGTCAAACGCAGGCAGCTGCAGTCGCCACCGTGTGCAGGGAAGCCACCAGTAGACACCATTGGTGTCACGTTAGCATGGCAGACAGGAGGGGGCCTTCCCGGGGCTCAGGGGATTTGCGCTTGCCCAGACGTCCAGGAGGGGTGTGTGTCACCGAGGTAGCAGAAAGCCCGAACTTTGCTCTTTTTGGATTTCCCGCCTGTCCCCGCACGTTTTGAATTGAGGTGTCGGCGTGTGCGTGAAGAGGTGAAGTACGTGAAACTTGAGCGCGCAGCGCGGCGCATTTACCGGGCACACCCCGCGCAGCCACCCCGCCCGCTTGGGACCCAGAGCAGCCTCCCAGCCCGCCTCGTTCCTCTCCTCGGCCGCTCCCCACACTGTCACCAACTTGTGCCACCGCGCAGCACGTCCTCTGCGTCTGGCTGCTCTCACCCTGTGACCTGCCCCCGTGTCCAGCCTCCTGCTGGCCGCACACACGCTGCTCCACGGACACAGCTGCATGTGTCCGTGTCTGCCTGACACACGGATGCCAGACTCCGTGGAGTCCAGGTGGGCACGTGATCCGCCTCTGGGAGTCCAGCCTGCCCTCCACAGCGGCCAAGCGCCGACCCCGGCCCCGGTCTGGTCCCTGCTCGCCGGTGTCCACCTCACTAGTGTCCACCTTGTTGGCCGTGGCCACCCTGCTGGGGGACATCGGACTTCACGATAGTCCTGCCCCTGGGAGGGGAGATGCTGCCTCGTCCCCCTCAGCGCCAGCTCCGTGGAGAGGGGAGAGGACGGGGGCTGCCGGCGTCCTCCTGACTCGGTCAGCTGGCCCTGGCACCCGAGCTCCGGCACTGTCCCCGGCACTGCTGGACTCTTTGGACTCAAAGCCAAAAAGCGTGACCTGGGATGGGGCCAGGTTCCGGGAACGGGCACCTGAGGAGGCATCGCCTGAGTGGCCTTTATTCAAGCTGCCACTGGCCGGGCAGGTGGCGGCCGGGGGCAGCCGGAGCCCTGACCGTCCACCTGGGCTCAGTCCCTGCTCCACCCCTTACCAGCTGCCTCATGCCAGGCAAGTTGCTGAGTGGCTGTGTGCCTCGGTTTCCCCACCGGTAAACCGAGGGTAAGAGTGACTACCTCCCAGCATCGTGAGGGCTGCATTTCAAATAAAATGCTCACAAAGAAGGAAAGAGAGAAGAAAACCACACAGAAAAAGACCTGCAGGGCCCACTGGGAACAGATTTTAAAAGCTTGGCGAGAAGAAACGTGCCGTCCCCACAGTAACCAGGAAATAACTATGAGGCACCGGGGGGGGGGGGGGGGGGGGGGGGGGGGGGGGCAGCAGAGGTCAGCAGGGAGCCCACGGGGCCACCAAGGAGCCTGAGTGCCGCGGTGCTGCCAGACTGGCCGCCAGGGGCCCCGCAAATGGCACCACCTGGGTAATTACCGGGGGAATGAGCCTCCGGCGAGGCTCTTGGCCGGGCCTGGGTGCCTCTGGGGACAGCCCCACATCCCAGCTCAGCTGGCTGCATTCCCAGGGCGGGCCCTACACACCCAGCTCTGCAGACACGTCCCTTAGCCTGCCACTGAGCCCCAGACCCCACGCCCTCGGCCCCCCGCCCCTGCCAGCCCCGGCCCGCCACCAGCAGGGAGGGGGGACGCACAGCCCTGAGGAGACGCTCCTGGGCTGCTCCTGGCTTTTCTGTTTCCAGTTCCAGTTTGTTTTCAATGAGCTCCTGTTGCCTTTGTCATTCAAAAGACTAAACTTCTCGTAAGGTCCCAACTTTGACAGTAGAAGCCACACTGGGCGCCCACACAGCCGTTCTGTTTCCCCCGTCAGTGCCATGTTCGTAAGCCACCGAGGTGCTCGACGCTGTGATAAACACTTGAGTGGTCTGAGCACGTTTAAGCCACGGTGCTCGCTGGGTCAAGTGTATGAAATTCGTTTTCGACTTCATATGTTCAACGGGTTTATCAGGACATGGCCCCATCATAAGTCAAGAAGCATCTGTGAAAACTGAGAGCGTGGATTTCGGCATCTGGGCACCAGCCTAGACGCCACCGTGAGCGGTCGAGGGGTGGCTGGGGGTGGCTGTGGCACGCTCCCCGGCGCGGTCGGCACCCAGCGTGTGACAGTGGCTGTCCGCACCCCAGCCCCGGCTCCGTGAGCCCAGCACGGGCTCTTGGTGGGAGGCTCCTGGCCAGGGCACGGTGTGGGGAGCTGGACTCCAGGCTGGCTCCGCTAGGGAGGTGGCCTCCTGTGCAAACCAGGGGTCCTGCTGGGAAGGTGCCGGCCTGGCGCCTGGCAGGCTGCGGAAAGTGGCCCCTCAGCAGCGACCTCTCCCTTCCCTTCCCCAGGAACCTGGGAGTGATGAAATGGCCACCGTCGACAGACTGGGCGCACAGCACACCCCTGCCCCGTGCCGAGCAAGGTCCACATTGCTTCGGCTGATAAACCACCCCGCAGCCCCACAGGCAACCCCGGCATGACCCTGCCGGGCCGGGGAGGCTCAGGGAGCTCCAGGAGGTGCCCTGGGTCAAGCAGCCCAGACACAGAAATGGCGCGACCAAGGCCACGTCTCTGAATTCCATGTTGGCATCTCTTCCAGAACTTCCCCGTCCACTCTACCTGCCTGGAACTCTCTCCAAGTTCCTAGAAGGGCCTTTGCCTCTCTCGCTCACCTCATCCCTTTGTCTTGGGCATATCTGTGGCTGGCACCAGGGCCCCAGGAAGCTTCCTTGACCATGAGGTGGACCCTGCGGTGCTCTCTGCCCCGTCAGGTGGTGGGAAGTTTGAGCAAAGTAGGGCACAGAACACACCCAGGGGCATGTCCGGCACTAAGCTCGTGCTTCATGAAGTGAGTCACCTCAGCTACTATAGTTACCACCATCACCGTCATCGTCATTGTCATTGTGATTGGGGTGGTTTTCCTAAACCTGCAACATTGCGTCAACTGGTATCTGACCTTATCTCATAAGCTGCATTTTTGGGACGCCGTGGGTGCCCGAGCGTGTGCATTCATGGCTCCTGGCACACGGAGAAGGGCAAAGCTTTAGAGTCCCGGACGGACCTGAGTTCAAGTCCCCGCTTTGCCTTCATAGCCAAATGGCCGTGAGAAATCGGGCTGGTCCCGAGGGCGTGTGAGGAGAGCTGGGTGCTGCGCCCCGAGGGCATCTTCAGGGAAGTCAGTTGTGTAGTCCGTCCGTCAGCAAATCTCCAACACAACTTGCTGCTGTGGAAAGTGCCTGGGAGGTTCCTGAGGTCCGGGCAGGAGCGTCAGGCTCCAGGGACACAGCCGTGAGCAGTCCCATGGGGCCCAGTGCTCTGGAAGGGGAGGCAGACAGCAAGGGACAGCGAGACTGGGACGCCTCCTTGAACGAGTGGCCAGTGCCTTGAGCAGGCCACGCGGTCACAGGATAGCGAGGGCCGGGCAGCCTTCCTGACGGGGCAGCACGTGGGCTGAAACCCACAGCCCAGAAGCAGGCGGCCTCCAGAAGGGCTGGAGAAGGATGTGCCGGGCCAAGGAACAGCCTCTGAGAAGGGCCTGAGGTGGGACGTGTGTGGCTCACGGAGGGACGGAGGGCCGCAGGCCAGTGGCCTGTCAGCGAGGGGCTTGCGCCGTGCACACCTCCCCTCTGTCTGGGCCGTGGCGTGCCCGGGGCCTGCACTGGAGAGGGATGGGCGCCCCCGCCATGGGCGAGGCCGGGTGCTGACGGGCCCACCGGACCCAGCAGGGTGTTCCTCGGGGCCAGGTGCCCCTCAGCGGGCAGGGAAGGTCAGCCTGGCACGTCCTGAGGAGCCTGCCCTGAAGGGCCACTGGTCCCAGAGAGGGGGGTGGTGCCTCCGAACCAGGCAGGAGGCTCAAGGCGGGAAGGGCGCCGCCTCCTCGCGCCTCAGTCTTCAGCGCCGTCTCTGGAAGCCTCTTGGCCATAGGCGAGTGGCTTGGCCGGAGAGCAGCCAGCAGCACTGGGTCAGGCCATGAAGGTGCTGCCCAAGGTCGGTGGCACCACACCTGTCCTAAGGCATTGGTGTCTTCCCTACAGGAGACGAGTCACCTCCCAGCGCTGCTCCCTCGAGTTTCTGGAAGATGCGGTGGGATGCGCCTCAGGACAGAGGTATGCGCCCCACCCGCCCCAGGCTCCAAGGCCCTGCGTGGGCCGCCGCTGACCCTTGCCTGGGTGGGAAAGAATGGCCTGTTTTCTTACTGTGCAGAACCAAACACACCTCCGGATCCCCAAGACACAAAGGCCTGAAGAAGACGCACTTCATCAAGAACATGCGGCAGTACGACACCAGGAACAGCAGGTGCCGGGCAGCCCCGGGCTGGGTCCCTGAGCCCGTCGGCGTGGGGCCGGGGTCCTGCCCTGGTCGGCCACATCAGCTGCCCCCAGTTCACAGGCCCCACCTGCCCGGTGCCCCAGGCCCCTCTAGCAACAGACCCTCCCCCATCACACCTTCCTCCGTGTAACCGAGCTCTGGGTGGCCTGGGCACGGCGAGCCCACCCTCCCGGACCCCAGGAGGTGGGGAACCCCCTGTGGACACCAGCCTCCGGTAGGAATGCTGTCGCAAAGAACTGGGAACACGGAGACGGGTGTGGCTGTGAGATGTGTCCAGGGAGCAGGGCTTGGTTTTATTGGGAACACAAAGGGGAGGTCGAACCAGAAACCAAAGTGGGTCCCAGAACGGCAGCTGGCACCCAGGCCCACCCTGACCCCGCCCCCCCCCCAGGATCGTGCTCATCTGCGCCAAGCGATCGCTGTGTGCGGCCTTCTCGGTCCTGCCCTATGGAGAGGGCCTGCGGATCAGGTGAGTGGTCCCAGGCCCCCACCGCCTCGCACAGGCACACGCCTAGCCCAGCGTGTTGGCTCCCACCAGAGCTCCTCAGGAACTCGGAATGGCCGCTCGGGGCCTCACCGTCCCGCAGGGGCTGTGGCTTCTGTTCAGGCTGCCCATGTGCAGCTTGCCCGGGACGTCCATCTCCTCGTGGACACAGCCACACATCCCTACGACCAGCCCAGGCTGCTGTGTGTGATTCGGGAAGAAGGAAATGGCTGTTGGGTGGGGACAGCACTGTGTGTGACCCTGGCATAAAAACAGTCAGTGACGGAGAGCCCTGACCTGTGAGGGCCACAGCCAAGTCCCAGGGTCTGAGCCGAGCCGCTGAGGTGTGTGACCGCAGGGTGAAGGGTCACCCGCTCCTGGCACGGAAGCTCAGGGCAAAGTGGAGGGAGGTGCTGCCGCCACCCAGGGCGTTTTGGCAGGTGGCATCTGTCACTACGGAGGGGCTCAAGGACGCCCCTGACAACAAAGGTGCTTCCTGGTGTGCGTCTTCCGGTCACGTCCCTGCTGCTGTCTTCCCATGAGGGGACATGTGGATACCGTTGTCGCGAGCGCTCTGCGCCGAGGGGCAGGCAGGCTGAGTGGCTGGAGCCCGAGTCCAGCGGCGGCTCCCCGGGGCTGAGCGGCTGCCCGCCAGCAGCAGGGCTGAGCCCTTCCTCCTGCATCGCAGCGACCTGAGGGTGGACGTCCAGAAGCAGCGGCACCCGTCCGGCGGCACTTCCGTTTCCCCCGAGATGGTCTTTGAGTTGGAAGGCGTTGAGCTGGGAGCAGATGGCAAGGCGAGTGTCCGCGGCCACTGGCGCCCACAGGCTCACGCGGAGTCGAGCGTCCCGGCTGCGCAGCACGAGGGTGGGGGGTCGGGCCGGTAGCCCCGTGACCGCAGCCCTCAAACCTGGTGCCTCCCCTCATGGCCGCGTGTGAGCTGCACGTGGCCACAGCCAGCGGCAGGCACCTCACCCCGCCTGTGCTCGGCTCTGAGGTCGGGAGTCTGCAGAGGCAGGGAGAACGTTTGGTGCTGCAGAGCCCAAAGCGTAAAGGTGGTGTTCTGGAATGTTCTTGTTACGTGAGTGACAGCATCAAGCTTGAGGGCTGCCGTAGTGGCCTTGCCTGAGTTGTGCGTGTTCATTTCTCACGCAGGGCCCACTGTGTTTGTGTCTGCGCCTTCCCGCAGCAGGTGGCCGGGCAGGTGGGGCTCACCTTGACCTCCGGTCTTGGGAAACAGGACTGAGCCGCAGCGCACTTGCCTCTGCAGGTCGTGTCTTACGCAAAGTTCCTGTACCCGACCAACGCCCTGGTTGCACACAAGAATGACGGCCACGGCCCGCCGCCCCCTCCTCGGCCCAGCGTCCCCCGGGCTCTGCCGGGCTCAAGACACAAACCTGTCCCCGCCAAGTCAGCGCCAGCTGGCACAGAGCTAGGTAGCCGCATGCCTTGACCACAGCACAGGGACGGCTTTGTGCCAGGCAGCTGCAGCCTCAGGGCAGACAGAGCCCAGGGCAGGGTCAGAGGGCAGCCTCTCAGGGGAGTAGCCCCTGACAGAACCGGGGCCCCAGGCTGTGGAGAGGAGCCATCCAGAGGTGGCTCCAGGGAGGGCCCCTGCCCCTCAGGATGCCCTTCCTTCACCCCAAGCCCTAGGCCCTTGGGAGAGAGGGAGCCGTGGCTGGGGGCCCTCCCAGACCCCAGGAACCCCCCTTGTCCGCCCGCCTCCCCTCAGGGTGGACAGAAGCTCCACTGGAGGCACCGGTGGGTCAGGGGTTGCCTCTGCTTACAGGGAGCGACGTGGGGGATGCCCCGGAGTACAACCCCGACCTCCTGGACGACCCGCAGTGGCCCTGCGGCAAGCACAAGCGGGTCCTCATCTTCGCGTCGTACATGGTGAGCGCCCTGCGCCAGGGCCTGCGCGCTCGCGGGCTGTGGGCACATGTCCCCAGCACCCGGCAGCCCAGACACCAGCAGCCACGGGCCACAGCAGGGCAAGCAAGCTGTGCTGGCCACGCCCTGGGGTCAGCCTGGCCCTCCAGCCCTCGCTGCTTGGAGCCGGGTCTCCCCTCACTGGGGTCGCACAGCTCTGGGGCCGTTTTTCCTCACAGAGGCTCGGGTGCCGCTGAAGCTGCTCCGAATTCACATTTGCAAACCCAGGTCACTTGAAATCCGCCCAGGCGGTGGGCCCGCAGGCAGGCCCCGGGGTGGGCAAGAGGCCGGCCTACCCTGCTCACATCTTTGTTGCAGACCACGGTGATAGAATACGTGAAGCCCTCAGACCTCAAGAAGGACATGAACGAGACCTTCAGAGAGAAATTCCCGCACATCAAACTGACGCTGAGCAAGATCAGGAGGTGAGGAAGGCGGGGCCGCCCTGAGCCACTGCTCCCAGCCCCTCACCCTCTTCCCCCCTCCTGGAGGCCTCATCAGCCCCTCTCCAGCCCCTCCTCACCTGCAGCTGCCCCTGCACCCCACCCACCTCACCTCCCCACCCGCCTGGCCTCACCTCTGCAGACCCTCGGAGCAACCCAGGATCTTTTTAGAATCCCAGTCCAGCACGTCCCTCTGGTGCTCAGGCCCTCCTAGCCTGTGCCACTTTGCTCAGTCGATGCCACAGTTCTTCGTGTGGCCCACAAATCTCCGCCCACCCCTTGCTGCATGCCAGGCACATTCCAAGGCCACCCCTGCTGTCCCTCTGCTTTCATAACACGCATGCCATGGTCACTGCCATGATCCCCACATGGGCCCCACTGTGAGGACGTGGCGGAGCTGCCCTGAGCCTGGGGCCCGCCCTGTGCCCACCCCAGTGCCTGGGGACCTGCCTTTCCTCCTATGGCGCCACCATTCCCCGCCTCCCTTAGGTCTCTTCCTAAAACTGCCCCTTGCCAGAGGTCCCTCCCACCTTACTACCTACCCCACCCCCAAGCAAGGTCTGTCCTCTGTGGCTCCATCCGTGAGGACAGTGCGGGCCACCCACCCGCACCGGTGCAAGCAGGTGGAGGCTGAGACCCGCCTGCTCCGTGCCCATGAAGCCATATGCTCCGGCGCAGGCTGTTCCCTGGAGGACATGGCACCTTTTCTAGTGTTCCAAAGGCTCATTGCCCAAGCCTGGGAGGGTCCCTGCTGCTCTGCCCCAGCCAGAGCCTTGCCCCTCGAGGACTTGGCTCCCGGCTCCCGTCTCTACCCACAGTTTAAAGCGGGAGATGCGGAACCTCTCTGAGGAGTGCAGTTTGGAGCCCGTGACGGTGTCAATGGCCTACGTGTACTTCGAGAAGCTGGTCCTGCAGGGCAAGCTGCACAAGCAGAACCGCAAGCTGTGCGCCGGGGCCTGCGTGCTGCTGGCCGCCAAGATCAGCAGCGACCTCCGCAGGAATGAAGTGAAGCAGCTCATCGACGTGAGTAGGGGCTCTGCTCTGGCCATGCTGCCCAGCTGGGCTGCCACGGGGCACCTCTCAGCCCGGCCTCGAGGGGCAAGGCAAGGGCCAGAGGGGGGCCATCAGCTCGTCTCATTAACATCTGTCCAGGGCTACTGCCCGCTGTCAGGCCTGCCCGGGCATCCACACCCAGAACCCAGTGACTTAGAGGGAAACTCGGAAGAGGGAAGGGACCCCTCCTGTTTAACCTTTCTTTCTTCAATGCAGAAGTTAGAAGAAAGATTTCGATTCAACAGGCGAGACCTCATTGGGTTCGAGTTCACGGTGCTCGTGGCTTTGGAACTTGCTCTGTACCTTCCCGAGAACCAAGTGTTACCTCATTACCGACGCCTCACCCAGCAGTCCTAGCCCAGGCCCAGCGGGGGGGCTGCCGTGCGCGAGGGCGCATCTGCTGGCCCCGGAGGTGACCCGGGCACTGAAGCCCCCGAGCGTCACCAGCCTTTTCTGCACCCGCCCAGCAGGGACGCGCCTGCCCTCTGGCTAGTGCGGCTCTTGTTTCTTTGCACTGTTTCCTTGGAAAGGGTCACTGCTTTCATTCCAAAGTGCAACACACCCCCGAGAGTATTTCTCAGAATATTCCTGGATTTTTACATGAACTAAATGTGGAGTTTTGTCACTGTTCCTTTTTTTCCGTGTGCCCGAGACCAGTCTGGCACCAGGGCCTCCAGTTTACATCCGACATTGCAGGACTTGTGTCTCTGCTGGGCCTTCTGCAAACCTTCGCAGCTCCCGCACTAGCACCAGCGGGGAGGTCTGGGTTTCCAGACCTCACTGAACACGCTGAAACTGCTGTTTAACTTAAGCATTCATCGTGGGTATTCTGGTTGTTCAGACGTGGAGATGCAGCACCACGGACTCCCCAACAGCAACCATGCTGCTGGCCCCGCCACCCCAAGCAAAGCCACTGCAGAGCTTTCTCCGCCTGCCTTGCCCTTGTCGGCAGGTAGAGCTTTTGGTGTCAGGTTAGGCCAACAAGAGCAGGCTCCTGACTTGTTCTGATCTCATTTTGGACTCTTGGACCTCTGCTGAAGCATCGTGTCACTGTGAAATCCTGACGTCCTGCGTGGTACACCGGCAGGGCTCAGCCAACCCTCACCTGTGCCAGGAAAACCCATTACCTGTGACACTCTGGGCCTTCAGGACAACTGCTGATTGCTGGCTCTAGACTCTTGATTTTCCTAAGCAATACTGTGATGGAGAAAAATAACGTATTTATTATAATTTAGGATTTGGTTTTGAGGGCCTTTTTTTTTAAGGTAACAAAAACTGGTTAAATGAGGTCCAAAGGTGACTTGAAAAAACACTTGACCCTCCAGTGGGAGGCCGCTAACCCCTCACACCCTCCATCTGTCAGTGTCAGGGCCTCTCTTCCTAGGCAGGAAGTGGACACTGCCCAACCAGCTCAGCCAGGGCAGCCCACTGAGCCAAGCAGACCCCAAGCAGTGGCTGCTGTCACTGCGGTGCAGGTCTGTGCCCACAGCTCTGCAGGACTCTCTTCAGCTCCCCTAGATTTGTCTCAAGTCCTTGCACAGTGAGTTTTGCACGGTCCAATTCTCCAGCTAGCTGGCCCATCAGAAACACTCTGAATAACCAGTGACTGTTGAGTTTTTCTTCATAGGTCAGCTGGTCTCAAAAATGGCCATTCTGGCCGGGCCAACAAACTGTCTTTCCTACTGTTATCTTACCAACCTGCCTGTCACTGGGCAGGGGGGCTCTGGGACGACCCCCACCTCCACCCCATTAATACATTACACTCTGTTCACATGGACTGGTGCTTCTGCGGAAAGATGACAGTTCTGCTGCTTGGGTAACTTGGGCCACCAGCAGCTCCGTCAGATAGATCCCAGCAGAGGCGCCAGACAGCTGCCTGCCCACTGGCTCCTGCAGGCCTGTGCCCACCCAGCTCTCTTCCCATTGCTGTAGCCACTCCCTGGGACCCTGAGAACTAGTATCTTACAAGGGACAGGTGCCTGAGGGGAAGACTGCAGGATGGGGACAGGCTCTCTTCTAATAAGCAGCCTGTCGTCAGGCCAAGGATGATCCCCTTAAAGCCAAGGTGCACCCAGAAGGACGCTACTGGGCAGCTGCTATGCCACGTAGAATGCTGGGCCTAAGCCCTAGGCAACTTGTCTCTGAAAAGCAACCTCTCCTGCCACCAAGATACCACCTGGAAGGCACCTGCATGGCATGAACACCATAAGGGACTGACTCCTAAAATACTCATTCAGGTTTACAACCTACCTTCAAGGGACACATCTCCATGGGACTTTATCTATACAGACAATAGCAAGAAAGTGGCCAAGAAGCACAGTAATTTAAGTTTGTATGTTTATGTAGTGAGGTTAAGTCATTTTACCAACCAGTCTGTTCGAAGCCCTCCCTTTCAGTATGTCCTTTTTAATGATGCCACGAGCTGCCACTGTGTGGTATTCAAGAGTTACTGCAACAAAGCCAAGAGTTAAACCAAACAAAGCCTGAGCCTGTCACCCTCTAGAACAAGGGCAGGTATGTGAGCTGTGTCAAAGGTGTTCAGCTGGGCTGCGACCAAATGAAACCAAATCTGGTGCCGCTTCCTCGGCACCTGGTGGCAGTCACGGATGTAAATGTATGAAGTGAACATCTGACCTCAGAATGATTGTCATGGATGTTTTTAAATGAATAATGTATTTGTGTTTTAAAGTAAACCCTGGTTTTGCAACATACTTTCTAACTTGTCTCCTTTCATCTCACTGGACTCTAGCCCATCCTTACCACCCAGTCGCACACAGCAAAGCATCAGCCCTGCTCCCAACAGAGGCCAAACAAGCACATCTACAGGCACAGAATGAACTGGCACAAGTGGGTTTTCACTATTTATTTATGGTGTATTTTCCACATCCCTGATTCTCTCCAGTCAGAAATTCCTAGAACGAGGAGAAAAGGACGTTAAAACCATGTCTCTGGAGAAGTCCCACTCTGCCCAAGCATAAGACGCCCCTGCTCTTACTTTGAAACGATGCCATCGGCCTTGGCCAATCGGAGAATGGAATCGTCTGACTCACCCTTTGAAAGAAAAAAGCACACTGAATATTCTTGCTGCTGCCGGAGACGGCAGGTCAGCAGCACTGCCCACCCCATGCTCCCCCGCAATGGACGAATGGTGGGCAGACTCTCCAGTAACTGCCTCAAGCCTGACTGTAGAGGGAAGGGGGCTCCCAGGTCGATTTTTTCCTGGGTACCCAAGCACCCCTCTCCTGCCCCCAGGAAGAGGCAGACGCTACAGTCCACATGGCTGAGATCTACTCTGCCCACAAATCTATGCAGGCCCGAGGTAAGGAAGGCACTGTTACATGCTCAAATGCCCAGGCCCAAGGACACTCACCATCCTGCGAATGGCCCCGCAGATGGCATAGGTTTTGAATTGGCCGTTGAACCTGCCTGTAACCTTGTCGACCTATAAATAAAACAGAATGCATAAAACCACTCCCTAAGTAACTTTAGCTCTGACCTGGAATTTGGAAAACACCAACCTGAAAAGCCAGCCCATACCTGCACCTTCCACCCTCCCCAGTGGTCCCTCCCCAGGGGCACAGGCCCTCCTGTCACTGGCACCCTTGCACCTTCCCGCAGCCTGGGCTCCCACCTCACCTCAGCCACGTTCATCTGGATGGACGCGTGGTCCTTGGCACCGATGATGCGGTTGCTGGCGGAGCTGTGGAGGGAGGGGGCACCGTGAGCGAGTGGGGAGGGGGCCTGGGGGAATAGGGCCGGGAGAGGCGACTGGA
>VBSM01002178.1:24104-37504 GCA_008086735.1 Cheirogaleus medius
CGCTTGGGCACCTCCCTGCCCGAGCCCCATGGCCCCGGGCTGCCTGCCTCCCCAAAGCCGTCCTCACCTCCTTTTTGGCATTCTTGAGTCGTTTTGTGAAATTGGGGTGACAGTAGATGGAAGTGGGTGGGGTGTCGCTTGGCAGTTTGAAGCACTGGAGACCTGGCCCTGCACAGGGACCCAAGGCCCTGCACAAGGCTTGCTGAAGGCAGGGGCGGGAGGGGCTGGGACCCCTCAGTGTCTCATGCTCCGGGCTGAGTCAGTCTCCTGTTTAGGGTTGGGTGTCCTGGGTTCGCCGCAGCCCTAAACACGGGCCCACGCCTCCCTGTGCACGGGACAGGGCCCAGCTGGCGTCGCCGGGCTGTGTGGGTGGTCCACGGGCACCGGGAGGTCACCTGTCTCTCCTCACCTCCACCAGGTCTACAGGGCACCCACCTGCCTGAGCTGGCCTCTCTGGGCCCCTCGGCCTCTGCAACCCTGCCTGGCCCTCGGTCTTAGCCCAGCTGAACGGGAGGGGCCCGTAGCCACAGGTTGTCCTGAGCCTCCTGCTCCTGGTCCCCGGGCAGCTCCTCCAAGGGCTCCCTCTCGGCCTGGACGCTGTTCCTCTTCGTGGCCAGCGGTCACTCCATCACAGGGACGGACACATGCTCTATCCATTCACCTGCTGACGGCCGTGGGGACTGCTTCCACCTTCCGGCTGTCGTGAATAGCGCTGCCGCGGACGTTTGAGTACGCGTGTCTGTGCAGACACATGTCTACGCTGCTCTCCAGGGATCACTGGCGTGGAGCTGCGGGTCGGGCGTAACTGTGTTTAATCACTTGAGGAACCACCAGACTGGGGTCCGCGGCGCTGCCCTGTTGTGCACCCCGTGAGCCGCGCACAGGTTTCCGATCCCCCCATGTCTTTGCCACGCTTGTCTGACATTCTGGTCCTGCTCGGTGGCTGCAGAGTGAGGCCCACGGCGTGGACTGCAGGTGGGCACGACAGGAGGCTGGTGTCTGGCCCCAGCTGTAGTCTGCCCGGCCTGACTCCCAAATCAGGGCCTCTGGAGCCTGGGGCGGGGGGACGTTGGTCTCCAGGCCGGTGGGAAGATGAAGGGAGGGCAGGCAATGGGTCGTTCGGCCACCGTTACCCGGCAGCTGCTCTGCGCTGGGCTCAGGACACCGCAGTGAGGACACAGCGCCGTCCCTGCCCTGTGAGCCCCGTCAGGGGCTGGCGTGAACCAGAGCATCTCACCCTTGACCCCAAGCACGCGCTGGGGGCAGAAGCTGCAACGCCCGAGTGGCGGGAGGACGCGGGGCAGCCGTGGGAGGAAGGCGCTCTGACTGCAGAGAAGGCCCAGCCCAGGGGCGCCATCCCTGAGACCGTGGTAGTTAGAGGATTGGGACCAGCCCCCCACCGACCAGCGTGAGGACAGGGACCTTGGTCTGTTGTGCCCCTGCTGCGGCACCAGCCCCTGAAGCGGGCCTGGTAGGGCTGGTGCCACCTGCAGTAAAGTAAAATAAATGGAAGTTGCTGAATAATGAAGGGAGAAGGCACAGTAGTCGGGCGGGGGTGGGGAGAAGCACCCCCCAGCGCCTGTGCCCGCAGCGCCTGCGGCTCTGGGGCAGCCTGAGGGCCTGCAGGGCGGTGGGAAGACTGGGACTGAACAGCCGGCAGGTTTCCCACAGGCAACGGGCAACTCGCCTGGGAAAGGCCACCTGGTGTGCCAGCTGCGGGTCCCCTTAGGCAGAGCCCCAGCACCAAGGGAGCCCCCGTCACAGTGGGGCTGCAGGGCAGGGGTCTGGGCCCCTGGTGCCAGGTGGCATCCCAGCCTGCAGCTCCCCAAGGGCCCGCCCAGTCCGCCCCTCCCGTCCCCTGCTGCCTCGGTGGGGCTGGCACAGCAGGGTGGTCTGCAAGGGAGAGGTTGGGAGAGGTTGGTGGGCTCCCGCAGCGTGCAGGGCAGGACGTGGGGTCTGCTCTGCAGTGGGCGGGGCAGGTGCTGCCTGGGCCCTCTGCCCCCGGCACACCGAGGCTCCACCACGGCCACGGCCAGGATCCACCAGGCCAGCGCCCTCCCAGGCCACGGCACCTCCCCAAGCCTCAGCTTCCTCTTCTCTTCTGTAAAATGGGAACAGTGACTCCCTGCCGTCACCTGAGAGCCACCTGCAGAGTGTAGGCACATGGCAGGGGTCGTAGTGCCCTCATGTCATCCTCTTGTCCGGGCCTGGTCCCAGGGAGGAGCCTGGAAACACCCGCTCTCAGGGAGGCCGCCCCAGGCTGCGGCCCCCAGGTGCGGCGTGTGGACCAAAGATGGGCGCGGAGGGGAGGGATGGCGGCCCTGCGTCACCTCGCGGCGGAGGTGCTCACGTCTCCCAGGGCCCGAGGGTCTGCAGGCCCCCATGGCCACGGCCCACTCAGCCCTGCCAGGGCCACCCCGACCCTGGGCTGAGCTTAGCAGGTCTAGGGCAGCAGGCAGGGGGGACCCAGAGAGAGACAGAGATAGAGAGTGAGACGGAGAGAGAGACAGAGACAGGCAGAGAGCAGCCTGGGAATGAGGAACTGGAGAGGGCTCAGGAAGAGAGAGAAGTGGGGGAAGGTGGACGTCCGTCCACCCCAGCGGCCCTGGGTCAGGGCACAGAGAGAGGTGCTGGGCCGCCAGGTCACAACAGAGAGGACGAAAGCCCCGGGGCGTTTGTGTGGTCTGGAAACCATTCGCTGCGGCGCCTGGAGGGCCAGGCTGACCCGAAATCCCAGCAAGTGCCGGGCAGGGAACGCGGCACAGCCTGCTGATGAAGGACCCTCAGGTATCCTGTCCTCACGGCCGCAGCCCCAGATCCCTGCCCCCGGCTCCGGCTCTGCCCACTGGGCCCTCCCGGGGAGTCAGATTCCTCCTGGGCCTCAGGCCTCCTGGCCATATAAGGCCGCCTGTGGGCACCTCTCGGAGCAGCTCAGGGCCCTCTCCGCGCCATGGGAACCAGAGCTTGGCTGGGCCCCAGCACGGGGCGGGGGCAGGGCCTGCTGGGGCCTTGCTCCTGTGCGGAGAGGGCACAGCGGCCCCCACCCTGGACGCCGCCCACCCCAAGGGTCTGGGCATGGAGGAGGCGGCTGGGGAGAATGGGGGTGCAGTGGGGTGGGGGCAGGGGGCCAAAGGTTAAATAAGATAAAAAGTGATGTTGCAGAAATGTGGGCACCCTGGCGTCGAATGTGGACTTTCCGGGGTCCCCCAGATGTGGGATCAGGACGTCTGACCCTTTATCGCATAGGCCAGCGAGGTGCTGGCAGGCACCCCTTGGGGGAGGCACGGGGTTGGAGTCCTGGGTGCAGCCTCATGACTGGACCAGACGCTGCACAGGTGGGTCTCCAGGGAGCACCGGGGCCCCTGCTCTGCTCCCCTGGAGGCTGTGGGCCTGGGCCAGGCTCTGGGAGTGGCACTTGGGGGGGTCCTGTCCTCAGGCCGGGGGCTGGGTCCAAGGGTGGGTGGGGTGCTGTTGTACACAGATGTACCCCCACAGGGGCTGCCCCCCGAGGCAAGCCCTCCTTCCTGCTCACAGGACCCCCCAGACTGGAGGTGGCAGGAGGGAACAGGAATGAGGCCACCTGGGCATAGCAAGGGGTGCTCCCTGGAACAGGGGGCTGCTCTCGCCCCCCCCCCCCCCAGAGCCACAGGGCACCTGGCAGCCCGGGCCGCCCGTGGGAGGCAAATCCCAGAGGCCGCGCTTCCTGCTGCACCGTGTCCTCCTGCCAGCTGCTGGGCCATGGCAAGGGACGAGCTGCTCCGGTTTGAGTAAATATTAATCACACAAATGCTAAGAGACCAGATCAGGGACAGCTCCTGAGGGGCTTTGCTGGGAGTGGAGGTGGCCAGACGGGGGAAGGACACGGTTGTTAAGAGCCAGAGGGTCTGCGGGCACAGACGCGGGGGAGGTGCCCAGGGCCTGGTGGGCTGTGATGGGGGCCTCCTCGGGCCAGCCCCCAGCTCCCAGGCTCTGGCTGCTCTCGCAGTGGACAGGGCCAGCCAAGGGCCACGGGTGGCTCTTGGACCAAGCAATGGCCAACGGAGGCCCAGCAGCTGTCCCCGTCCCGCTGGGTTTATGACGCCCTGATGAGACCCCCCCCCTTCCCACAGTGGGTGCTCCCAGCGCCTGGCTGCTCTGTGTCTTCCTCCCAGAGGACGGAGCCGGACCGTGCGGACTGCCACGGGGACGGAGGTTCTCGCCAGCCGCTCCCTGCAAGGGCACCAGAGCAGCCCTGAGAAGGCGAACGTGGCCTCCGTCCGATATCCCAAACCGCAGCGCTGGCTCTGCCCCAGACGCTGTCCCTCCTCCGAGACAGACACTCCCAGTCCCAGAGCAGAGAGCCACCAGGCCTCACCTGCAGGCCGGGCCCCAGCGGGCGGCCAGCGCGAGCCTTGCATCCCACTGAGAGGCTTCTCCGGAGGGTGTGGCACCCCCTGGCAACCTCCTGGAGGGGCAGCAGGAGAGCCGGGCTTGGGGACAGGAGGTCTGCGCAGTCATCTGTTAACGATTGTGACCACCAGTGACGAATGTGACTGCCAGTGACGCAGCTGAGTGTGCAGTGAGGGGGCGCCCTGTGTCCTCGGTGCAGCTGCAAGCTGTGTCCCCAAGAGGCTCCCAAGGTTAGGAGCTCACGGCCCGGGGCTGAGTCAGATGCGCCTGTGGCCTGGCCTCGGGGTTTCCCACAGTTCCCCCCTGGGGTGGCCAAGCGGGGGGAGGGGCGCTCCTGAGAACGCAGTGGAGTGGAGGGCTCAGGTGAGAGGGCTGCTCTCAGGGCAGGGGAGGGTCTGCCAGACCCCTTCCCTTCCACCACTGACCTCTGTCCCCTCCTGCCCGCTGCCCCACCCTGGGGCTCCTGTCACCCTGGGGCTGGGTGGGGAGGGCTCCAGATCTCAGGTTGTCCCCCCGGGCTGGGCAGCCAGAGCCTGGCAGGACACAGGGCGCCGGGCTGCCTCCCTGGCCCCCGGCCCGCCTTGAGCTGACCCCTTGAACCGCACCCCCACTGCCACACTGGGCACCCCAGTCCCGGGCGTTCCGGACAGCACGGCTGGGGCTGTCTGATTGTGGGGGGACTGGTGCCCAAAAGATGCCCAGTAAACAGGGGGTAGGACATGGACAACTGACTTCCTGTCTCTTTGCTAACTGTGTGCTCTCCACTGAGCCCCGGCCCTTGGGCCTCAGTTTCTCCGTCAGTATGCGGGAAAGGCGGCGGTGCTGTCCAGGAGTCAGAGGAGAGACGCTGTTGGCCCATCAGTGGCGACTCCCTGGAAGTTGACAAGGACAGCGGGCATTGGGTGGTCACAGCCGGGCTGCCCCTCCCCTGCCACCTCCCCACCCTGCTCCTGACCCGCCACCCCACCCCCCAGGCGCACAGGGCTGCGCAGAGGGTAAACACCTCACCCAGCCCTCGCCACATTCTCCTCTGTCCCCTTCACGCCCTGTCCCTCATCAGTTGCTCCTGGGGCAGCTGTCTGCCGGGAAGCAGCGAGCCCCGGATTAACCCTCCGCGTGCTGGAGTGAGCCACTCCGCTGACTCAGCGCATTCTCAGGCAGCCACCCCTCCCTCTGCGGCAGGCCTGGCCGCTAGGGGGCTCAGAGGGCTCCTGGCCGGACCTCTGCCCACCGGACCCCGGAGGATATCGGGAAGCCACCAGGTTCTCAGGAGTCCAGCCAGAACCTGGGGGGAGGGTTCTCAGCCTCCGGCCCCCAGGCTCCCTGAGCCCCCAGCTGTCGAGGGCAGCTGGAGGCAGAGCACACTGTCCGGTGCCAGTCGCCCACCTGCGCACCCGCTACTGCCCAGGGGCAGTGCCCGCCTGTCCCTCGGCTCATTAGCCAAACCTGCGCCTGACTCCGGATTCCTTGGCCCCTCCCCCACTCGGAGCTTCTCCTGCAAAGGGGAGCCACCTGGCCTCCCGGCCCTCAGGTGGGAGAACTGACTGTGAAGTTCTGGAAGAACTTCAGGGAAGGAAAGTGGAAAGAGGGAAGGAGGGAGGGAGGGTCCCACGGCCCATTTCCCAACTCGGAAGAGAAGGGGCCACCCAGACTCTTGGGACTGAGGTCTGTAGGCGGCCAGGAGCATGTGGATGGTGGTGCAGCCTTCCTGGAACAGCTGCCCGCTCGGGACCCCCGCCAGGACCGGCCGGCCAGCGCCCCACAAACTCAGCCTGACCGCCAGGATTGTCGAGGGAGCCCAGCTAGCTGTGAGCCCCACGGCCCACATGGGACCGGGGCCCAGCTGGCCTGGCTCAAAGACGGGGGAGCAGCTGGCCCAGCAGCTGCAGCCCCACCCCCACCCCCTCGGGGCTTCCCTGGAGGCAGATTTGGCCCAGGAGACAAGGGGAGGAGGAGGCCCCTGCACCCAGTGGCCGCAGCCACCCAAAGGCAGAAACACAGGACACAGCCCTGAGCTCTGCCTCCAGCGGCCTCAAGCTGCGGCCGGGCGGGGAGGGCGGTGTGTGTGGTTCAGGGCCGGGCAGAGTTGGTGGAGTCCACAGTGATCTGGAGCACAGGTGCTCCCAAGCACACCTGGGGCGCTCAGCAGGCAACAGGTGTGAGAGCCCCGACTCCCTTAGGAGCCACGGGACCGTGAGGACCCACCCCAATCCTCCCAAGGGGCTCCGTGGTGCGTCCTGCCCCTCCTGTCGCATTTCCCAATTTGAGAGTATTTTAAAGCGCAGCGGGGCAGGCGGGAGACAGGCGAGGCTGAGTCTGACCGGGTCCCCCAGAAAGCAGAGGGTCCCCACCTGGGATCTCACTGTCCCTCTGCAGATCGGGATCCCTCCACGGCCGGGCACCGCTGGCAGAACGAACCTTCCCGCACAGCAGCAGGATGGGATAATGCGGGGCCGGCGAGAGGTGCCCAGAGTTAGGGAAACAAAGAGGGGAGCGACTGGGGAGCACCACAGTCCCGGACGGGACCCAGAGCTACGACCTGGGGCGGGGGCGGGAGCGGCTGGCGCCCTAGTCCCGCTCCTGGCCCGGGGCCAGCAGGTGCCCCTTCCGGGAGGCTGGCCGGGCCGGGGTCCGAAGGGTTAAGGCCGCCCGGCCGCCCCTCCCCCTGCCCTCTCCCTCCCCCGACCCCCTCCCCGGGGCGCGGGGCTCGGGCGCCCGGGCGGGCCGGGGCGGGGCCTGGCGTCCGCGGGCGGGGCGAGCCGGGCGGCCGCCTCGCTTCAGACCGGCTGGGCTCCCGCTGCGGCTGTCCCAGGAGCGCGGGGACGCGGCCCGGGCCGGGAAGATGGCGAAGCGCGGCGCGCGGCACTGCGCGGAGAGCGCCTCGCGCGCGGGCGGCCCCCGGGGCCCCTCGCCGCTGCTGCTGGCCGGGCTGGCGCTGCTGGGCGCGGCGCGGGCGCGGGCGGCGGGCGACTTCAGCCTGCACCCACCCTACTTCAACCTGGCCGAGGGCGCCCGCATCGCCGCGTCCGCGACCTGCGGCGAGGAGGCCCCGGCGCGCGGCCCCCCGCGCCCCACCGAGGACCTCTATTGCAAGCTGGTGGGGGGCCCCGTGGCAGGTGGGGACCCCAACCAGACCATCCAGGTGAGCGCGGGCAGGGCTGGGAAACATCGCCCGAGGCTTTCGGACTCGAACTCCAGCCCGACTCCTAGGGGAGCGCCATGGGCCGGGGTGCGTCCAAGTACCGACTCTCCCATCCTGACTCTGCGGTTGCGCATTTTAGGGGACCAAGAGGGACCCCAGCCTGGCCACTTTGGCTCATCTGGGGACCTGCACGTCCCTCGGGGACGGCCGAATGTAGTGTCCCCGGCACGGACTCGGGGGCAGCCGGGCTCCCGTCCAGTTCTGTCGCCGTGACCCGGGAGGGAGGAGGGCTGGTGCCCAGTCCCCGGCGGCCCTGAGTCCGGGATCCCGGCGAGGGCGGGACTTGGCCTTCGCCGCAGGCTGCCTGTGGAGAGGGGGCGGGCAGCTCCACCTTCCCCCGGGACAGGCTGGAACCTGCTGGCCTCTGGACGCACCGGGATGGGGTGGGAGGGGCCAGCCACCTGAGGCTCCCACTGTCCTCAGCCAAGAGTTGAAGCCTTTCCTTAGGTTCTCAGGACTCGGTGGGACCCCCAAGTTAGGGGAGGACAAGCTGCAAAGTTTTCACTGGGGATGGCAACACCTGGCTGCCTCAGTGTCTGCCCAGCAGGTGGTAGGGTCCCTGGGCTCAATCTCCCTGGGGAGATGTGGTTTCAATCCCTGCAGACCCTCTGGGGGAAATGCCCCTCCCAAGCCAGGAGCCTGGAGGTGGGTTCGGTTAGGCAGCCACCTGACCAGGAAAGCAGGGCTTTTGAGGTCCTCTGGACTTAAGTTGGAGCTGGGGTTGCTTTGGGGAAGGTGATGTCCATTCCAGGGGCTCCCTAAAAGCCGGCTCTAGGCCCATCTCCCCACTCCTGCCCCCCTTAGGCAGAGTCCAGGGGCCCTAGGGTCCTATGTAACCTGGGCTGCCACCTCCAGGCACCTGCCTCCACCTTCCTGGAAGGAGAGGCCGGGGAAAGGAACAGTAGCTGGAGGTAGGATTAGCTTGGGTGGGGGAGAGGGCCCAGAAGCCAGAAAGTTGGGGGATGAATGAAGGAACCTAAGCCGGGCCCCACCCCTGCCCTCCAGTGGGGGAGGGGAGCTGAATAGGGCCATCCTGGTCCCACCCCCCTGCCGGGCTCCTGGACTCATGTGTGTTCCCTCCTCAAGCCCAGCACAGTCTTCTGAGACTGGAGGTCTCAAGCTCACACTTCAGATGGGAAAACTGAACCCTGGAAACTGAGCACCTGCTTGGGGCTCCGCAGCCAGAACCGGGTCCAGCTGGGTTAACAGTGGAACCTGGGTGCTTCCTGGCCGGGGACCCCCCCCCCACATCTGGCTGACCCCACAGGGGCTGGGTCTCAGGAAGGAGCACCCGTGGGTGTCTCCAGACCTGCCTCAGGGACCTGGCCAAGCTTCCCTGGGCCCTTCCTTGCTGCTCAGCTGGGATTTTGTGGCTCTGGCAGGGGAGGCCCCAGGCTACCTCCAAACCTCAGGCTCCCTGTCTGTGCCTCCCAGTGGAGACCGCAGGCCCTCTCAAAGGGTTACTACTTGGATGCCCCTTGGCATCTGTTTATTACCCCACTAGAGTGCTTAAAGGCCTGGCTGGGATCTGGAGGCCTGGAATCAAAGTCTCTTTCCTCTGCCTCCTTAGCTGTGTGGTTTCCCTCTCTGAGCCTCAAGCTCCTTATCTGTGAAATGGGCACAGTGTGACCGCCTGCCTCACGGGGGCTCATGAGCTTGGCCTGCTCAGCAGACGGCAGCCGTGGCCTTCCATGCTTCGGAGCTGGTCTGATGAGCATGGTGGCCTTGCCTTACCCTGCTCAGGTCTAGCAAGGGGGGAGAGGCATCCCTGACAAAGTGCACAGCACTGAGCGATAAGTACCCTGCTCTAGGCTGCAGGCGCCATAGAGAGATCAGCTGGCAGAGGCGAACCAAATGGCTGCTCGAGTGACCTTGGACACCTCCTTCCTCTTCTCTGAGCACCCTGGGTCTGCTGACGGCCCTGGCTGCTGATTGGGTGGGTGTCAGGGCCCTGCAGGCACCTCTGGAGCAGAAGGGTGGGTGGGGCAAGGTGGCGGGCCCAGGAGGGACCCAGGAGATGAAGCCACAGTTCTGTCTCTGTTCAGAGAGCCCAGTTTTGTGCCAACAAGGAGGGAATCACTGAGGACGTAGGTCCAGCGGCTCTCAGGGAGCCTCCGTAGGGGGCGGTCAGAGGCTGGCCTGGGACGTCCCAGATGGCATCTGTTGTGAGCCCTGCTGGGGGTCTGGACCAGGCAGCTGGAGCAGGCAGAGAGCCCCTCGGGGTCCCGGCCCTTGCAGCCTCAGGTGGGCATCAGCGGAATTCCTGGCTGGTCTGGCAGGGGAAGTCGGGGCGCGGCAGCCAGGTCCTGGTGGTGACTCACTGGAAGGGGAAGTCCTTATCAGCCCCTCCACTGTTTCCTAGCTCTGTTCCTGGCAGGACCCTCCGCAGAGGAGGGGTGAAGGGAGCTCTTAACTCTCCAGGCCAACCTGGTGGCCTGGCAGGGGCTAAGCCTCGACCCTTGACCTTCCGCCCAGCCTCCCTGGGGCGCTCACATGTCTGGGAGGGTCTTGCCTAGCAGGCGGCCTTGCCTGGTGGCCCGCCCACACCTGCTTTCTGGGGGCCTTCCTACCCTGGCCAGGCCCCGGTGCTGCGCCGTCCCTGACCTCCTGGAGCCCCCACGGGCCCTGGAACCTGAGCCCCAGGGGCCAGTTTGGGGATCACGTTAAGCTTGGCGGTGGGGCCCACGTGGGCCGTGGCACTTTGCTGGGTGTCCTCTGATGCTCCAGCCCCTCTGTGTGGCAGCTCTGGTAGTGGCCTGGGGGACCCTGCCGCCGGGGCTCTGGGGGCCCTGGGGACGGTGGTAAACCTGCCGGTCAGGAATGGACAGCTGACCCAGGTCTCCTCCTTGTGGGAGGATGAGGGAAGCAGGGCCGCAGGTCGTCTTGGGTGGCCCTGAGCTGTAGGCCCTGCTGAAGGGGGGACGTCTGAACTGTGGTCAGGGGCAGGGGCCGGGATGGGGATGACCCCAATGCCAGCACAGGCCCTGGAAGCCCACAGGACAGGCACCCACGGGATGGGCGTGGAGGCCTGGGCAGATGGATGGGTCTGGGCCCAGCACACCCCGCCTGTGTGGGGGCTCGGGGTAGGCCCTCGAGCCACTCGGGCCCAGGGTGGGGCAGGGCATCTCCCATGCTCCTACCTCCTGCTCCCTGGATGAGGTCTGGCCCCCCGGGAGGCAGGGAGGGGTGGGGCGGCCGCGTTTCCCAGACTCAGCCTCTGAGGCTGCCAGTGCCAAGTCTGCCTTTGTGTGCTGAGGGACAGCAGGTCTGGTTTCCTTGGGAGGGCGGGCTCCGCTGGGCTGGCAGCCAGGCAAGCTCTGCCCCTGCAGGCCCTGCCCATCCCCCCAGCTCCTCCACCTGCTCCTCCCCCACTGGGGAGGGCAGGCCAGGACCCTGCTGGGAGCTTCCTCTGTTCCGGGAGCACAGGCCCCCAGCAGGTGGCTGGACCGTGACAGAAGCAGTTGCCAGGCCCCGGGTGTGATCTGTTAATCCTCATGGTGGCCGGAGGCAGGTGCGCATTATCCCCACTCTGTGGATGGGGACACTGAGGCTCAGCGGACATGTGACCTGGCTCCGTCCCAGGGCTCAGAAGGGGCAGAGCCAGGAGCCTGGGCCTCACCTGCTGCCCCACACCTCCACCTGGGCCCATCCCCACAGGCTGCCAGAACAGCTCAATTCTGTCTCTCTGCCAACCCTAATCTGAGAGGCTGTGGGCAAGTGCCTGGGGTGGGGGCCAGACTGGTGGAGGGGCTGGCCTCACGGCCTCCCCTCGTCTCTGGGTGATCCTCTGTGGTTTCCCCTTCTCACCCTTTCTGCCCCACAACTTGTCTGAGCCCCTGCAGTGGCTGGCAGGGAAGGGTGACATGCACCTTGCCCCCTCCCCATGTGCTCCCTTGGCTCCCTGGCTCTGCCTGCCCCAGGGCATTTGCACTGACGACCCTCTGCCTGGAGCATGCTCCCCGTTCCTGTGCGGGTTTTAGGTGCCACTTCCTGAGAGAGGGCCACCTTGATGTTCCCACCCACAGCACGCACCCTCTCCCTCCCTGGCCTTTCTGTGTCCTCCCTAACCTGTGGCCACATCCCCTGGGCCGAGGAAGCAGCAGCAGCAAATGGATGCATGGAGCAAGGGGGACCCGGCGTGGGGGTAGAGGCCGGGTGAACAGGGCCAGGGCTTGGGGGGCAAGAGGGTGACTCTGGGGGCCCAGGGGGCCCGGCCCTTCTCAGCCATCTGACGGTGCCTGGTCCCCTGCAGGGCCAGTACTGTGACATCTGCACAGCTGCCAACAGCAACAAAGCACACCCTGCGAGCAACGCCGTGGACGGCACGGAGCGCTGGTGGCAGAGCCCACCTCTGTCCCGCGGCCTGGAGTACAACGAGGTCAACGTCACCCTGGACCTGGGCCAGGTAGGGCCCTCCCTCTGCCTGCTGGGCCCCCATCCTGCACCTCTGGCCCAAAGGGAGGTCTCCACTCTGCGCGAGGCTGGGGCTGGGCGCGGGCGGGACACGGGCACGGTGCCTTTTGCTCCTGCTTTGGACGCCCCTGCAGCACGGCGGGGAGGGGCTGATGGACGCTGCTGCCAAAGGTTGCTCGGAGGGTCTCCTGGGGGTGCCGAGCGGACAGCTCGGGAGGCAGGGACACGGAAATGCTGGGAGCCTCTGGTCCCCCCACCCCCTGCGGCAGGAGCCCTGGTGTTTGAGGAATTCCTGGCGGGTGTGGGAGGGGCGGCAGGAATGCAGAGGAGGCTGAGGAAGTGGACATTCCTGGGATACCTGTGCAGTGGTGGCCTTGGTGGGGCTAGGTGGGGTTAGGTGCCTGCTCAGTCCTGGTGCAGGCACAGGCTGGGGCCAGGCACTCTCCCCCCACACGCCACAACCCTGATTTCACCCCTGGGCTGGCTCAGACGCACACAGGCTGCGTCCCACTCGGGGTGACTGTGTCCGTGTGCCGGCCTTGGGGTCCTCGTCTGTGCAGTGGGCCAGCAGTCTCCATGCCCCAGAGATGGGGCGGTGGGGGCTGGGGGCTGGGGGATGAGGCTGAGCCAGAAGCACCGGAGTCAGGGCTACAGGGTCCACCCTCCCAGCCCCCGCCCTGCAGGTGCAGAGGCCTGCGTCCCAGCTAGCTCTGCGCGTCCTGTGTGTGACCGGGCGGGTCTGTGCTCCTCTCTGAGGCCCTTGTCCCTGCTGCAGTCCCAGAGTGTTAGAGGCAGGGCGGTCCTGAGGGCAGACCCCTCTGTCCCCCGCCTGGCGCAGTGGGTAGGCAGGGGGTGGGGAGGCAGCTCACGTGCCAGCAAGCGGTGTGGAATTTCCAGGGGGCTGTGGACTCCTCTCATGCCTCATGTAGGAGCAGCCCGGGCGGGGGCTGCCGTCTCAGACTCCCTGATGCTGACCTCCCAGTGCCGGCAGCTGGCCCCGGCTCTGACCTGGCCCAGGTCGAGGTGCGGCTTGGTGCCTGTCCCTTCATCTCACTGGGTTTCACCGAGTCCGGGCTCCCTGTTCCCTGGAGCCTGGGGGCCTCAGAAACCCGTGGGACACAGGGGTCCCTCATCTCTCTGGCTCAGCAGTGGAGGCACCAGGGAAGCTGTGTATGTAAATTCTCACCTGCAGGGGACAGGCAGGGGGACAGGCAGGCGGCTGCTGGTGGCACTGGAGACTTCCTGGCTCTCCTTCTCCAAGGGACTGGCCTGGCCAGGCTGCGAGATGGGAGAGGGCCCATCTCCATGGCAACCCCAGGGTGGCTGCAGAGCCAGTGGGCACAGCGCCTGGGGTGGGCACGGTGCCTGGCGTGCCGTGGGGGTGCCGGGGAGGTTG
>VBSM01002194.1:3212-39947 GCA_008086735.1 Cheirogaleus medius
AAGCAATGATATTAAGGTCTGATATGTGGGGATTTAATAGAGAGAGATAACTAAATAAATACCAACAATAATATCACCTAACAGTGTTAAAGGATTCCATGATCTTGGTAAACTTCAGAAGGAGGTGAAGGCAAGGCTGACCTTCAAACAGATGCACCAGGACTACTGTCCAGGTTTAAATACTGAAATGCTTCTGGACAGGGCAGTAAAGGGAAATTCGTTACTTATCGCGACCACACACTACCTAACAGCATCATTCAGTGTTGGCCACAGAGGCGGGAACTGGGGCCTGGCTGTGGTGCAGCGTGGCAGGGGTGGCTGAGGCAGCTTTGCCGTGGACCAGCCCAGGGCAGGCCGTAGGGTCGGAGCCTGTGAGGCAGCAGATGGGGACGCACAGAGCACTGTTGTGAGCAAGGGCTGCAGCACGGGCTCCCCACACCTGGCCACCTGGGTAGACCTGGCATCAGATGAAACCCAGACAATGCTGGGTGCCAGGGACATAATGCCTAACGTGTAGTGAGAAAGTTAGAAGAATCTGATGTGGTAGGAAGGCAGGAGCTTCCTTTAATTGATGACAGAATGACTGGATAAACAATTTGTGTTACAGCTTCTATCAGTTGTAAGCATTTTCATGACATGTACACATGAGTTAAGTAGTGAAAGGGGATATATTTTTAATTTTTAATGTGTATATTAGTTGTTAAGTTAATTCTTAGTGTCTCCCCACTAGTTCAATATATTTTGTATCACCTCCAGGTAAAGGTATTAATCTAGACTTTAAGTATGCACACTAAAATATTAAGGCCATCAATCAAAGTATATATGTATGAAAAATCATTTAGAAACTAGTAGAAAGAAAAAAATGGAACGAGAAAAATAAAAAGCAAGGAACTGCCCAGTACCCAGGACCCAGGAAGACTTGTTTATAGAGGCCACAGAAGCTCAGTAGACAATTCAAGCTGCAAACCAGAAGGGAAGTGCAGGGCAGGGAGATACAGGCCAGGGCCTCAGGAGCCTCAGGAGTCCTGGGGAGCCTGGCTTAACAGACAGGGCCATGCAGAGTTCCCTAGGGAAGGTTCCAGGGTAGAGCAGGCTGAGGGAGGGAGGGGCAAGACACCTCTGGGGGCTGTAGAGGTCTGTCCAGAGAGGAGAAGTTTGGGGACAGGGCACTGACAGCTCAGACAACAAGCTGGGACAAGTTACTCTTCCCCACCTGACAATCTAATGAGCAATGAATACAGCCATGACAGCAACCATGCTGCCTCATGCACCCAGGGGTTCTCTGGGTGCACTGTCAGGAAGACAGGGTCTTGGCCGAGGGAGTCAGTGGGCTCAGCCTGCCACAGATCTGCCCGTGCCCACCAACAAGACCACTTGGGCTGCCTGGATCCTAGATGCTCAGCACTGCACCAACACTCCCAGCTCTGCACGGGGAATCCCAGGAGAAACCTCACACAGCTAAGGCCTGAGCCAGAATGCACCAGCAGGGCCCGGGGGGACAAAATGTGCCTTTAGCCTCTGCTTCAGAGCCCCTCATATCCCACTCTAGAAGTGGGCAAGCTGGCCTTTCCCTTTGTGAGACACCCTGGTCAAACCCTGGTCACACTCTGGTCAGTCTCACACATCCATCAGGTGGGCCTGGGAAACAGGACTTGCCCAAGGAATTGGGTGACACTCCAAGAGCACAGAAATCTAGCCTAAGTCTGCCAGGCTGACAGCTAGATCTGGACAGCAGTGAAGTCACCGTGTGGTAGCACTGTCCTTTGATGGCTCCTGGGACATTGCTAATAAGAAGAACTATGAACAATTAGTGGGCAATCTGTGCCAGGTACCACACAAGGTACCATATACATTAATATCATCTCGATTTTCACAATGACCCAGTGAGTCAGGAACTCTGGTTTTCCATTAGCGTACCAATGAGGAAACCAAAGGTCAGAGAGGTGAAGATCCTTGTCCAGAGCTGGGATACTAACCCAGGTCCTATTTACCCAGGGTAAGAGCTACACCCCCACCCCGCCCCAGCCACGCCCAGGCCCATATTCCATCAGCCTTTTCTACACCAAATTCTAGACCTCATCCTGTGGTCAGACAAGACATTACTCCCTTTGGATTCTGTACCCAGTGTAAGAGGCAAAATGCACAAAGGCCACTATGAGCTGGCTGTGCGCATGCCCAGCCAGGACACAAACCCCGGGGACAGACAGGGCCCCTTGCAAGAATCCCTGCTGCCTGCTCTCTGGGCTGAAGCTGTTTGAAGCCATGGAAATGATGACCTCACTGCCAATCAGAGGTTTGGTTTAGGACTTGGGCACTGGCCACTTCTTCACTGTCATTGCTGAGGTCCTCTGTTGAGTGACCAACTTTCCACAGTGAGTTTCCTCCCACTATAGCTAGAGCGTAGAGCTTTCAGCCTCCCAGCTTCACCCTGGGTCCTCGCAGACCTCACCACCCTGGCCATTCTGACCCTCCTGCAGGACCAGCTCCATCAGTTGCAGGGCCCAGTGCAAAATGCAAACCTCTTATTAGCCATGTCTCTTGCTCAAAAATGATTAAGAAGACTATCAAAATGGAGACAGCAGAACATTAAACCAAGTGCCTTCTGAGTTCAGGGCTCTGAGTGACCAAGTGCACAGGCCACATGCCCATGAAGCTGGCCCTGTCTTTTGGGACCCTCGCCTTCCCCACCACCCCATCTCCTTCAGAACACAGAGACTCCTGCTCTCCACTTCCTCATTTCTGTCTCACTCCCTCCCCTCTGTGCGGCCCATGGGGACATAGACACTTGATATAGCCACCTTGGTGGGATCATTCACCAGCTCCTCCCTCTCCTCCTCCCCACCCACGCAGGAGCTCACCTAAACTGGACTAGATTCCTGGGAGCCACAGTGATATCCCACATGCCTCAAAACTGTGGGTTCTCTGGAACCGGCACCTTCTGACAAGTACAATCATAGAGCATATAAACGCGGATTCAGCAAAATGCATGTTCAAAAGATCTTAGGGCTGGGCATGGCAGCTCACGTTTGTAATCTGAACACTTTGAGGGGTGGAGGTGGGAGGATAACTTGAGCACAGGAGTTTGAGGTTGCAGTGAGCTAGGATGATGCCACTGTACTCTCGCCCAGGTGACAGAGTGAGACCTTGTCTCAAAAAAAAAAAAAAAAAGATCTTAGTACTTTTTGTTCCCAGACCCCAAGGGTTACCAGGAGGACTGTGCCAAGTTGTTTGGGAAAGAAAGAGAAAGAACCACAACATCCATGTGTGATGTGCTTGGTCAGGCTACATTCTATCCATGATAACCGCAGGTAACCCTTGCTATCCAAAGTGCTCTACAGACACAAACCCATCAATGTTCACAATGACACTGGGAGGTAGACACTGTTATTGGCTTTACTGATGATGTGTGGAGAGGTTAAGTAATCTGCTCACAGTTGCACAGCTGCTTAGGGCTTTTGCTAGGAGTCAAACTTAGGCAGTCCACATCATTTAACCGCATTGCTACATGGCTCTCATGTCATGTGGGTCCCATTGTCCCTCCTTGAGCAGGAGTCTCTTTGCTTCAACAGCTCACCTGAGCCTGGAAGGTGCTGACAACACACTCAGCAGGGAAGGCAGGACCATGGCATAAAGGCCCCAGGCCCGAGGGTGGGGTCTAAGGGCGGGAGAGTCCCCAGGCCCCTGGACTGCAGAATGAGCAACAATGGCCCAAGGCAAACACTGAGCATGCTTCTGGGAAAGGAGGAGGGAGCCGATGGGCTTCCCCTGACACAGCACTTGTCATGCTTTGGGCCATCAGCCTGTCTTCCCTGTTGGGCCATGAGCTCTGGGATTGCAGTGCCTGCGTCCTCCCTGCTCACAGCTACATGCACAGGGCCTCGCACATTGTAAGGGCTCAATAAACTTTTGTTTAATGAGCAGATGTGAAGCCCTGGGCCCCAGATCCTACCACAGAAACATGCCTACCCCGTGATGGCTTGTTCTGAATATTTCTAATGAGACCAGCTAAAGGCAGCTCCGGACAGAAGTTCTTCCTGCCAATGAGATTTGTTCCATTCGACACTCAAGCTTCTTCTTTTTCAGGCCATGATCTTCCTTGTTGCTTCTCTTCTCTCTCCAATCTGTCAACACAAACATACTGTCAGGTTTGGAGAAGGTGATTCTGCTACAGTCTATGGAAAAGACAGAATATGCAAGAAGGAAGGTGACCAACTCCTTTCGGAGTTGGACTTTCTTGATACTAACACTGACAGTCCTGCATCCTGGGAACCCTCTCAGTCCTGGGCAAGCTGGGACACAGTCAGCCACCCTAGCAAGAAGGGAAGTTGGAGACACACAGCACCTTCTAGAATTCAGCCAAAAGTAGCTTGGCACAGAGCATCTGTGAGTGCCACAAACTGTGGTCAGAGTGCTGGGATCTGGTCCTAGGACCAACACTACCTGCATGGCCTTGAAAAAAGCACTTCCCTCCCAGGGTTTCAGTTCCCGCATCTGACACATGAGGACATTCCAATGCTGTGGAGGTCCAGGTGAGACCATCCACTTAGTGTCACTGGTGACAGTGTCAAGTGGCACCACCTCTTGGAGAAGCAATTTGGGGGAAACAAAGGTATTACCCTTTCACACACTTTTCCTATCCCTTCGTACTTACTGATTTCATGGCAATAACCCAAGGGAAATAGAAATGTTCTCTGCTGAAATATGTGCATTGCAGTGCTGTGTATCATGGTGGAAAGTTGGAAGCATGATCAACCCTGACAGGAGAGGCAGATGGAGAATTACAGGGTGATGCATCCACTAGGAGGGATCACATGCTGTGGTCATTAGAAAGGTCTGGCAGCTGCCTGAAGCATTTAAACTGTCATGAGAGAAACAGGAGACAAAGAGCTACATGAACTACGATGGAAATATGAAAAGGTGTTGCTGCAGAGAAAGACTATGATGGAAAAGGATACGACGGCAGCAATAGTTGTGTTGTTTGGTGAGACTCATAGATGAATTGTCCTCATTGCTTCAGGTGATGTATGCCACTGTGGTAATATTTTTGATCTGAAAAATTCGGTTAATAAATGAGAAAACTTAAGGATCTCCATGGCTCCTTGTGGGATTAACATCATTCAGTGACATTCTGACTGGTACTCCACCCACTAAAGGCCTTGTTCAGCTCTCTGGATATCCTGTTGTCCAGGAACCACCTGCATCGCAGCAGTTGCCAGGCAATGCAGTGATGGAGCCAGGACTCCTCATCTGCAGGCCAGCGTCTCTTCCACCACCAGCCTTCATCACTCAAACTGTCTCCTGTGGCTTTAGCGTCCTTACCCGGTGCACTGATCAGAGGCTCAAGTCAAAGAAACTAATTCTGTGTGATGAAGGAATGTGTTGGAAGATTCTTGAGTAGTTCATAGACTTAACAAAAGCTTCTACAACAAATCTAAGGGGGGGGGGGAGACAGTGACACAATCATGAGAAACCAAGGACACAACCAAGGTCAAACCAAGAAAAATATGGAGAGACCAATGCTGCAGACACAGCTGCTGTGGGATCTGCCTGCCATGGGGCCGCTGAACGTTTGACTCCACTGCCACTGCCAAAATAATCTGTCTCTTTAACTGTGCTCTGCCCTTCTGGGCTGGAGGTCCTGGTTAGGGACATCCACTTAGCCAAGTCTTGGCCACATGTGTGTGTCACAGCTGCCAGGGAGAAGCCGCTTCCTGAGTGGGAGCCTCAGCTTGCCTCCTGCCAAGTCCCGTACAATGCTGGAGGAGGTGGCTCTTCCCAAAAAGAGGACTTTGCAAGGTAAGTGACCAGTGTAGGCTATCCGTGGTCACTCCATTTCCCACAGTCCCTTCCTTCTTCTTCTCTACCTGCCTAAAGTCAAAACTGGCAGCATCACTCAATGATCCCTCATAGGTACAGAATCCACACCAGCACAGGTGGCCAGAGGTTCAATATCTTTCCAAGCACCAGGGCCAGGGGATGGACGTGGGTATGAGTTTGGCTCAAAGAGGTTCCTGAGGTGCTCCAACCCTAGAGACAGTATTACCTGCAACCTCCAAAGGCCCCAGACCCAGGCATAACCCCTTCCATGCTGGGTGTCGTAGTCCATTCAGGCTACTATAACAAAATCTTATCAACTGGATAGCTTATGTTAATAAATAAAAGTAATTTATTTGTCAGTCCTGGAAGCTGGGATATCAAAGTTCAAGGTGCCAGCAGTTCGGTGTCTGGTGAGGGCGCTCTTCCTCATAGACGGTGCCTTCCAGCTGTGTCCTCACAGGGTGGAAGGGACAAAAAGCTCCCTTAGGTCTCTTATATTAGGGCACAGATCCCATTTATGAAAGTTCTGCCCCTATGACCTAATCACTTCCCAAAAAGCTCCACTGCTTTTATTTTTAAGATGAGATTTTTCTATGTTGCCCAGGCTAGACTCAAACTCCTAGACTCAAGTGATTCTCCCCCTCAGACTCCCTAGTAGCTGGAACTATAGGCATGAACCACCACGCCCAGCCAATGTTTTCCTATTATTTTTGTAGGAATTCCACTTTAAATATCATTACTTGGGGGCTAGAATTTCAACATAGGGATTTTGCGAAGACACAAACATTCAGACATGCCTCTGGGTTCCCCCAAGAAGGTCCCGGAGCTGAAACCCTGGGATCCTCCTGTGCCAGACAAGCCTGACTCAGTGAGGGCCCTAAATCCATGCCTTTCTATTCCATTCTTTGACAGGCGGCCATGTGGACATCTCCCTGTTCCAAGTGGCCCACTTTAAAGAGGAGGGGATGCTCCTGGAGAAGCCAGCCAGGGTGGAGCCACATTACACCGTCCTGGAAAACCCCAGCTTCTCCCCCATGGGAGTTCTATTGAGAAAGGTCCATGCTGCCCGGCGCTTCATTCGTATCATCCCCACGGTGTTGCTCTACCATCACCTCCATCATAAAGAAGTCGCCTTCCACCTCTACATGATCCCCAGTGACTGCTCCATTCGGAAGGTGACACTAAGAGCCAGAAAGGCTGGGCCAGGGTGGGCTGGTGGTAAACACGAAATGCAGACAGAGAGGCCCCAGAGAGGTTCCTGACTAGGATGGGCCTCTTGTAAGCGGGAACCTCTATGTGGGTGAACAGTCCCGCCCCCTGCTCAGCCACAGGCTGGGCTCCTGACTCCCTAAGGTCTCCCCAGCTGGGTACACTCCTCCATCACTCATCTTTGCACAACTCTTTGCAGTCTCTTTCCGGGAGCCAAAGGATGGGAGGGCTCTGTGCCTAAGACCAGCCTTTCCCCATTCTCACTTCTTCTGCAGCAATGACCCTGTTCCCACCCTGAAGATGGCAGTGGCCCAGTGTAGGGCTGACTGTGTGGCTGTGCTTGGGACAGAGTGGTGCAGGGGTGGTAGCCACCTGTAGAGAAACACACAAACACAGAAGCACCATCTCCCCTATTCAGACCAGATCCCATGGGGCAGAATTCTCCCTTAATCATTGTTCTGTATGTTCCTTAGGCCATCGATGATGAAGAAAAGAAGTTCCAGTTTGTGCGAATACACAAGCCACCCCCGCTGGCCTCACTGCATGTGGGCTCTCGCTACACTGTGTCTGGCTCAGAAGAGCTGGAGATAAACCCTGAGGTGAGCATCCCAGTGTTTGCCCCTTGCCAGGATCAGGGCATGCTCAGAAATCCCTGTGGGACAGGTCTCAGGGCCGTCCCAGGGGCACGGCAAATTGGGATGGGGCACAGCAAATTGGGATTGGGCAGAAAGGGAGTGGGGTTTGGGGTGAGTGGGAATGCTGCAGAGATTGGAGGACAGGGGGGAGGATCACACTCAGGATGTGGAGATCGATGGCATTTGACTTAGGGTCACTGGGAAGTGCTTGGGCTGTAGGGAGCCACTGGCCTCCAGTGAACATCCACAGGAACACACCTGTAGCCGAACAGGCTCGGTCTGTCACTCGTTGCGTCAGGAGCACACACACCAGGGAAAACACGGGGCATCTCAGTAAAAGGGTATTAGAAAAAACCTGCTGTAGCATTTGGCCCTTGGTAGGGTAGTTTTGAGGAATGTCTAAGGAAATGGAGATTTGCTCTAGATTGGCCCTTTTCAGTCAACAGGGGCAATTCGATTGGGAATCTCAAGAAATCTCTCCAGGGAGGGCAAACTAAAGCAAGCACAAAGCTGTAACTGGTAAACAAGTAGCAGTCACTCATTTAGTACAGGAGGATGTTTGGCATTTTCTGGGCTGCCCAGTGACCTGTCTGTAGTGGACGTTCTGAGACCACGTATGTCTGACCAAAGGACAACACAGCAGTGCTGTGACCCTCAGTGAGTTTGTGATAACACTAAGGTCCTGCTAGGAGCCTCAGATCGCTTCCTGGGGGCCTGGGGCGGCTTTTTGAGCTTCCTCAGTCCACCCTTAGGGTGAAAAGAAGATGAAGTCGGGCCCCTGGGCATTAATCCTTGATATCCAAATCTTCACTATGGCCCACATTTGCTGCATAGAATCAGAAGAGCATTTACTGAATGGTGGTCTGTAGTTGAACCAGGGTTAATCCTTCTTTCTTTCTCCTTTTGTTGTGAGATGAGTCTTTGAACCATCTGACATAACAATAGCTATGCAGCACCTAAGACTCAGGACAGGGTACATTGGACAACTGTAACACAGGCAGTTATCAAAAACAAAAGGACTATCAGTCTTTGTAACAGGTCTCCAAAGCAGGGGCCTCGATTATGGAAACCAGTCAATAAAACATACCCTGAATCCAGCTGGGTCTATTTATGAAAGCCAGGGGATGTTCTCTTCCCTAGTCAGAAATTGTTCTACTTACAACAAGTGTAAGTCAACAGGAAATATTTGCTGTAGCGAAAATTCCACTTTGACTAGCTAATAAATGTTTGCCTGAAAGGAAATGTGGGGGATGACGGATCCAACAATCAGTTAAATTCAGAGCAGTAGCTGGGTCTGGGAAAACAGACAAGAGAGATTTGTTTTTCCTACATGGTAGAAGGAAACCATAGGGAGTCAGAAATAATAGCATGAAGATAAGGGAGATCATATTAGAGTTTCAAAAGGTGTCAAAGTAGAATAATGTAACAAGATTAGTAATAAAGGTACAGGAAAGAGTATTGAAGAATTAGAAAATGTATCTTATTCCAACATCTCGGGCAGAACCTGTCCATCTCTGAAGTCCGTGGTTTCTGAAGGATTTCTTGTAATCTTCAATTTAATGTCTCCAGAGGGACTAGATATCCAGTAGTTAGGAGGAAGTGACGTTTATCTTTTGAGTTGGGAAACATGACTCCAAGGAAGAATATCTTGGAGTTTTCCTGCTCTGTCAGTTGTTAACAAGGGATGAGAGAAAGACACGATTCAGTCATTCAGCGAGTATTTACCCAGTGCCAAGTATACGCTGTCTTTAGTGGAGATAATTCAGCAAACAAGACAGACTCATCCCTGCTCTTGGGAGGCTTATACCCTGGTGGATGAGACCTACATATATAATTAAAGACATAGTGACCAAGTACCATGATGTGCTGTGAAGAAAATACAGCATTATAAGAGAGTGACTCAGGCTATTTTACACTAGTGGTCAGGAGAAGTGTCTCTGAGGAGGTGACATTGAAGCTGAGACTGCAGTGACAAGAAGGGTTCAGGCATGTGGACATTTGTGGCAGAGCGTTTCAGGCAGAGGAATGTGTGCAGAGGCACAGAGGTGGAAGCAAGATGACACTTGCAGGTGACAAAAAGGAGAACAATGTGGCAGAGCTTGGTGCACGTAGCAAAAGATGGGTTGGATCAGAGGGAAAGTCTCCCGGGGCTCACTGGCCAAGTCAGCCCTGGTATGGATTTTGGATTTTGCTCTAAGTGCAGTGCCAAGTCCTTGGAGGGTCTTAATCACAGTAATACAAGACCTAACTTACTTTCAAAGAGATGCCTCTGGCTGCTGGGTGAGAATGGGTGATAAGCAGACAAGAGTGGAAGCAGAGACACAAGTCAAAAGGTTGTTGCAAATCCAGCCATAGTGAGGAACACCTACAGTTCCAGCTACTTGGGAGGCTGAAGCAGGAGGATCTCTTGAGCCTAGGAGTTCGAGGCCAGCCTAGACAACAAAGCAAGACCCCATCTCTGAAAAAAATGCTGTTGCAATACTACAGACTAGAGTTGAAGGTTGCTTGACTAGGAAGGTAGCAGTGGAGACAGAGAAAAATTGATGGATGCAGGGTATATTTCTGAGGTAGAGCCAACAGGACTTGGGAAAATGGATGTGTATGGGAAGTAGTTAAGGATGATCCCTAATTTGGAACCATTTACCAAGTTTTTGGCAACTGGAGAAGGAGCGTGTTTGGAAGACAGTTGGGAATAAAGCGTTCTCTCTTGGGTATGACTTAGGAAAGGAGATGCATATCAATTTCCTCTTAATTGAAAGAAAGTCAAGTTTAGGATCCATAGGGAAGACAGGCTTTCGGCTGGAGGGATGACAGTTTGGATTCAAGATGGGGCAAGTGGAGGAAGAAGGATCTGGTTCAAGATGCGGGGAGAAGAATCTGGCTTAGGACAGATGAGCACTATTTTCAAGGAGGAGTCCTGACTCATCCATGAGGTACCCAGCTGTGTCCTCATCCTTCTGAGTCAGGATTTGTGGAAAATGGAAAAGAGCACTGTCTGATGGTGGCGACTGATTTCAGCACAGGAAGTTATTGGAGTGTCCCTATTGGGTCAAACAGGGCAAAGAAGGTGTCAGATGTGGGAAGGACCTCACTTTCAGGATGAACAGGATGGTGACTCTTTGTCTCTTCAGGAACTGGAGTTCTGTTATCGGAGCCCCAGAGAACCCCAGCCGTTCTCGGAGATCTACGTTGGCCACTTGGGGTCGGGGATCAGTATGCAACTGAGAGACAAGAAAGACAGGACTGTGGTATGGAAGGCCTTGGTGAAACCAGGTAAAACCAGGACAAGCCCAGGGAGCCCAGAGATTGGGGGAGAAAGAAAGTCAGCGAACATGTGTGACAGCATACATTATCACAATTTATTCATGATAAGAAATAGCCCAGGGAAGTTAGGAGGCTTTTTCAAGTCACATAACTGTTGTTTTGACCAGAATTTAAACTCAAGTCAGTCTGACTCTCTAAGCCCTGTGCTCTCCCCTATGCACCATGGTGTCTGCACACTACCCTTGAATTAACAGATCTTCACATCCACAAGGCTTTTAGCAAAGCCTCTCATGACAGCTTGGATGAGGGATGAAAGAATAGGAACTAGATGGTTATGTGGTTGTATGGATTCAGCCGATTTTGGCAATATCAGATACTCTGGACCATTCAATATTTTCCAGGTAGACAAGAGGGAATCACTGCATAATACTCTGAAATAAAAAATAAAAATAAATAAAATAAAAAGAGAATGAATTTTTTAAACTTTTAAAAAGAAAGAATCAAATAATTAACTTTCAGGGATGGAGAAATCTTCTAGCTTTAGTCCAGCACCAACACACTAAGAACCCAAATTCCCCAAACATTCCTTCTAGGGACAAATGTCAGCTGTCATAAAAATGGAGCTGCTTCTTGAGCTGCTACAAACAGGCTTCACATTATGGTGGAAAGAGGGTGGGCTTTACTCAGTCGTGGCTTCTGTGCAACCACAGGTGGAGAACTCACCAGCCCCAGCTTCAGACCTGGGTTTGAATCCCACTCTCGCACTTACTTCTTAGGTGATCTTGGGAAAATTACTTAACTCTTCGAGTCTCAGGTTCCTCAGCTATAACATGAGGATCATAATGACCAACTTGTAGGAATGTTGAAAAGTTTAAATAAACTGATGCTTCTACATGCCTCATGCCATGGTCCTTAATAAAAAGTAGCAATATTATTCTTTTTCCTCATATTAAGCCAATCTCCTCTTCCTGACAGTCTGAATTCTATCCCTTGGAGCTCACAGAAGTCTATCTCCTTCCCCACAGGAAAACCCATCAGACTCTTGATGTGATCATGGCCTCTCTTACGTCTCATCTTACAGGAGTTAAACATCTCCAGTCCCTTCTATCATTCCTCGTATTTCGGTCTTTAACTTCTTTGCTGCCACCATCCACAGTAGATTCTCCAGTTGAGAAATGAGTCAGGATTGACTCTCAGACTATGCAGTCAGCCCACAGGCTGTGGAACACCCTCCTCCCTCCATCCACATGGACCCTGTGCTCCCTGAACCACAACCTGAACTCCCCTCTCCTTGTGCCTCCATCCTGCACTGTGAAGTCACACTGAACCTGCGATCTGCTCAGACTCTCAGGCCTTGTTCACACGAACTGCAGTGAACTCCCCCTTTCTCTCCTTTGAAAGAAATGTTTCAAGTCTCTTCTCTCTCTCTTTTTTTTTTTTTTTGTTGTTGTTATTTGCTTTTCCTAGTCAAATTCACTCATTCTTCCCATGTGCTAAGATTGCTTGATCTTGATCTTGATTCTTGATTCCAACATCCAAATCCAGAACACACATATTTGGTATGTGCCAGTCTACAGGGCCAAACAAGGACAGGGAAGCAAATTTCTACTCAGAATAAGGAGATGTCAAATAGTTAAAGCTTTACTTAGCAAGGGATTTGGTTAGTTCTCCAACAGGGATTCAGATCAGGGAAACAGTGGATAAACCTGAGCCTGCAATGTGTTGGAGAAATTGCTACTGCTCATTCAGATGACTTCTCTCTCTTTATTGATCTATGTTCATAGCCTCTGGGTCTCAGTTTCCCCATATGCATAAGGAAGAGATTTTGGATCAAAGAATCTCAGAAGTGACTGGGAGCTTGGAGGTGTATCACATGTGTTAATAACTACTGCTGCAACCGATGCTCATTTATCTCTGTTTTTCTCCAGGAGATCTCAGACCTGAAGCTATCTTGGCCTCTCCAGCCCCCATAGGTCAGTAACAGCTCTTAGGGAGCACAGGAACCAGTGAGAGTTCTGGGGTGCACTATCTGGTCCTAGAGAGAAGGGAAGAGAGAGAAGGGACTTTATCATTGCAAAGCTCACAAGGATCAGGACCTGGAGAATGGTGCATGCCCTGGGGCAGAAACCCTCCCCATCCCCCTAGTTCCTGCCCACAGAAGTCTTAGAACCCTCTATTTAACAACCTCAAATGCCCCCATCATGAACCCCACTACCATGCCCCACTTGGGCAGAATACCAGGCTAGATGCAGACATGAGTGAAGGCAGAGATACCTTTGTGATGGTCAAATGCCTTTCCAGAGATAGAAGGCAGCCAGAGATGAAGAAGAATGACAGAAAAGGGCTGGATGTGGGGGCTGGAGGTGGAGTATATGGTGGGAGCCCTTCTTTGTTCACTGCCAGCCTCAACGTCATCCCTGGACACCCCGGCCTTGTTGCACTTCGTAGACCGGTACCGAGAGCAGCTGGTGGCAAGAGTGACATCTGTGGACCCTGTCTTGGACAAGTTGCATGGACAGGTGCTGAGCGAGGAGCAGTATGAGGGGGTGCGGGCTGAGGCCACCAGGCCAAGCCAGATGCGAAAGCTGTTCAGCTTCAGCCAGTCCTGGGACCAGGCCTGCAAAGATCGACTCTACCAAGCCCTGAAAGAGACCCACCCTCACCTCATCATGGAGCTCTGGGAGAAGGGGAGTGGCATGGGGGGGCTCCTGTCACTCAAAGCTGAAGTCTGAACATCCTTTGGGTTCTGGCTCTGCCTGACCCTTCTTTATAGGTCTCTGTTTCTTCATCTGTAAAGAAGTTGCCATCTGACTTGCCTCCAGCACTACTGTGATGGAGCTTTGCTGCTGCTGCTTCTGGGCATGATATGTCCACACCCAGCGAAGCTGCACAGGTTCCAGACTGCCTCCTGTGCCACCTGTGGTCCAGGTGGGATAACAGCATCTCAGGGAATAATGTCCATCTGGAGCTGGCAAGAGTCCTGCTGACTTTGCAGAGCCTGGTGTGGTGGCCACAGCAGCCAAACCAGAGCCCTCCCTGTCCCATCCAGATGCAAGGAGGTGTAGGAGGAACATGGGACTGTTCCATTCTGGCTGGAGACAGACATTGGAAATGGCCACACATCCTTGAGGAGGCTGACCGGGTTATGATTTGGGGGGGTGGTGTATGAAGATTTATGATTTATTTTTCAGTTGTTCTATCCAGCCAAACCCACTCCTGCTGTTGGGAGTCACCTGAAAAGCAGCAGTAGGAGAATTCTCACAAGGGAGTTCCCCAAACAGTCCCAAGACGGGGCCAGTTGGATTCCAAAGAAAGAAGCACTGAACAGCAGAGTGATTAGTCCAAACCATGTGTTAGTGGAACTTACACAGAGTGGGCTGCAGTGCACCCTCCAGGCTGTAGAAAAGGGCTGTTCTACCAAGGTGTGTCCACAGCAAGGGGTCAGATATGCAGTTTACATGATGGTTTAAGGAATTTGACTCACAGCAGGGGCCAGTTTTTTTCAGTGTTTGGGGCAACAACCTAGATACCTTTATCAGTGCCTGCGAATGTTCAAGGCCCTAGTTTTGGTTCGAGCCTACTGGGAAAAACTGCAGCTGGCTGGATCACAGGGCAGTCAAGGCTTTCTGTGATTTTCCATCAGGACACAGAAAGAAAGTGGGGAAAACTTGGGGGACGCTACACACCTTGTTGACTCATTGACTTTTCTGCCCAGACCATGTTGCTCACATGTTCAATAAATTTGGCTGGCTGTAGGGACCTTCCTCTGGAAACCAGAGTGTTCTTGAACTTTTGTGTCCCAGCTCTTGCACATGTCCTGCAATGGAATGGAGTCCCAGGACACCAACAATCCAAGAAAGATGTTCTTTATCCAAGATCCAGGCAACTGTGGCTATTGTCTGGACCCACGTAGGATAAGCCTGTGTAGAAGGCACAAAACCGTCAGCACTCTGCACTCAAGTCTCGGGCTCTCCACTTCCAAAGACCAGAAAGCTGGGCATGATGAACTTGCTGATTTGAACAGATTGCTCATCAGCTGCCTGTGTTAGCAGTTTTCTGCTGAACGTGGCAGGTGTACAACTTGCATCTGAATTTCATATCCTCAGCTATCTTAAGAGAAAAAAACTAGGCCATCTTTGGTTCAAATATTGTTTTTTATCCAAATGTAAGCCCTCACGTAAGTCCCTCGGAAGCATGGGAGAGTCCTCTTAGGACAAAACTTTTTCTATTGCCTTGCACTGGGCATGCCATTTCACATGACTGTGCCTCTCCACTATCAGTCCAAGAGCTGATTGTAATGGATTCCATTCTGCTGGTAAAAACCCAGATCTCTCTAGAGGAAGCTCTGATCCTCTCTATTAGGAACCTGCAGGTGGATTCTAGGAGCTCAGGTTCTGACCAAGGTGCTATCCGCCAAGTTTTAGCTTCCAAGTGATTGTTGGGGCCACAACATTAACAATCATTGCAAGCAGGATGCATGCCAGCTTGGAATGCAGCCTCCAACTTCCTGCCAGACCACCTCTAGGAGTGCCTGAATTGGGGGCAGACTCAAACCTCACTTGTTCCATTGCTGATGGTATTTCCAATATCCTGGGGGTGTGTTCAAAGAGCAAGAGAGCACAGGCATCCTTGAAGCTGAACCCAGACATGTGTCTGCTAGTATGGCTACCCAGGCCTGCCACGTTCTAAAAGTATGACATGTATTAACCCATTAACTCTAAGGACAACCCTGTATTTGTCAGGTTTCTCCAGAGAAACAGACACCCTAGGTTCTGTGTATATATACAGGGCTCTCTGGAATGTATGCAGCCATTGTTAATATAATGTGAAAGTTACAAGGTGGATACTTTCCACGTGCACATGGACAATGAATGGGGGGTGCTCCTGGCATTGAGGCTGAGCCCAGAGATATCGGCAGGGCCCAGATCTAACCCAGCCTTCAGTGGGCAAAGTCATCTGTTCCCCACCACAGCATCCAAGGGAGCCAGATCTCTCCTGTCTCTGAACCGAGGGCCAGCGCCCTCACCCCCAGAACTTAGCGGTGCACTTGAGCATGTGAGGCTGTTTGGCTCCCACTCCTGGAGCCCGAGGGGAATTTCAGCCTTAAGAAGCCTCTGAAAACCCATCCCCTACCACTGCACAAAGTTCACGGCAGAGGGAATGCCCGGGAAATCGAGGTGAGCCAGACCCCAGGGTGGGGTCTCCATTGAGTCTGACAGTCCCGAAGACTCTCTGTAATGACAGGGTTATGCAAACAAGGTACAAGGAGGGACCCTGGGGTGAGTGTGGGTCTCCAAGCTGCTGTCAGGCTCCTCCATGCCTGTCCCTTCTAGGAGCCATGCTCAGGGGGAGCGACACTGGCCCCTTACCTGTACCCCAGCACCCCATACACAAAAGCTACCAGCACTAATGAGAAAAAACACATCTATTAGGAACATTAGGAAGCAATACATGTCTTGGTAGGAAGAAGCCATTAGCATATAGGGGATGTGATACCATGAGACAAAACAGGTCTTCTCTGAATGGACCCACTTTCTCTTGGAGAAAACTTCGCACCAGGAAAGGTACAAGCGGCATGATCTGGTTGAGCAGACAACCATGTCGGGTGATAGTGAAGGTGGCCCGAGGCTCTTGCCACCCTTAGTTCATGCTGGCAGGAACTGGCTGGGGGCACCGGCTCCCTGAGTGGAGAAGCCCAACTTCTGTCCCTGATTTGGACCTCCCTGTTCTTCCTAGGACGGCTGTAGCCTACGGTGGTGGTGTAGTGACTGCAGCTCACCTCTTGCATCACTCTCTTTGCTCATTTGCTCTGGGAGGGAGGGTTGCCTGGGGTAGCAGGAACACCCATGTGCCAGGGCCTCTCTCACATATCAGGGGACAGAGAGAAAACCAGTCAGGGTGAGGACTGACTTGTCTATTGTCACCTTCTCTCCTGGACCTCTCCAAGGATGTTCTCCCAGGAAATTGTCAAACTATAGAGTGCTCCCCAAACTCACAGATCATGCAAGAGGGAAAAGCAGAGTGTGGAAGGGGCCAGGGCTGAGCCTTGAGTTCTATGGGCTCCAGGGATTGGAGTTTTGAACCCCACCTGTGCCTAACCCGGAACCTTCCAATGCAGCTTCTAGCATCTGTTGAGTGCACGGATGGAGGAAGAAAATCTCCTGGGAGGTGTTTACACAGCATTTACATCCCCTGCAGGATGGTAGATTTGTGGGTTTTGTGCAGGAAAGAATCTCTTGGAAGGGATCTATGAGGGTGGAAGAAAATAAGGACCCAAGCAGGGACCCAAAGCAAGATCTGGAGAGATGCCCAGAAGATCCATGCACAGGTTCAAGAAACACCTCACTGAAGGTTCTACAGAATGTTGAGGAGGAGGAGGCAGATAGTGAGTGGATTAGCCCCTAGAGCTATAAGTGAGGAAATTGCTGACCCAGGTGCCCAGAGAAGCAGCATGTAACAAAAACCCTTAAAGCTCATTTAGACAGAGGACCATTGCCAAGGGCGTGGTCCCTGTGCCAGTGCGTGGGTCCTTCCTTCCTGCCAGCCGTGCTGTTCCCAAGTCTGACATCCGCACTAAACCCACAAATCTACCGTCCTGGAGGGGTCGGAAATGCTGTCTGAACACCTCCCAGGAGCTTTTCTTCCTCCATCCGTGCACTCAACAGATGCTCGAAGCTCACACTGCAAGATTCTGAGCGAAGCACAGGTGGGGACCAAAAATCTTAACTACCTGGGAATTAAGAAACACACTGTTAATTTTAGCCAAAGAGAAAATCGAACTGGATATAATAAACAATCTAAAAAGACATAAGGAAAGTTCTTCGTAACAAAATGTATAGGATTCAGTCACAGCTGTAAGCAGGGGGAAATGTGTGGAAATATTTCATTATTAAAGACTAAAATCTGAAAGTAGAAGAACTTATTGTTTAGTTTAAGAAAACACAGAAAATAAGTAAAAATAAATAGGTGAAGGAATTATTAAAAATAAAAAAGCTAAAAGGAATCAAATTAAATATAAATTACTGGAATTATGAATAAATCTAAAATTTGATTCTCTGAAAAGATCAATAACATAGACTGTATGAGAATCCTTAAGGAAAAGGAAGAGTGTGTGTTAAAATATATAAGATGAAAAATAAAAAGGAGATATAACTACAGATACATAAGAGATTTTAAAAATATTACTTGCAACTCTAACAAATTATTGCACTAGCAGAGATGATGGGTAATCTCCTGGCAAAAAATAAATTATGAAATGAAAAAAGAAGTTGATATTGGAAGGTGAACAAAGATCTACTACTGAAAAGGGCAAAAGTGATCTTCCCTTCTGTGCAATATGATGAACTAACAATATGAACCACCCTTTTGATGCAAATAAGCGTAATGCATAAAAAAAGAAAAATTCATGTTTTAAAATACATCACAGAGGAAGGAAATAGCAGAGAACCTAAACAGGTGGAAAACCATACCACGCTCGTGGGTCAGCAGAATCAACATTGTTAAAATGTCTATACTACCCAAAGTGATCTATAGAGTGAATGCAATCCCTTTTAAAATACCATCATCATTTTTCACAGATATAGAAAAAATAATTTTACGCTTCGTATGGAGCCAGAGAAGACCCCGTATAGCAAAAGCAATCTTAGGCAATAAAAACAAAATTGGAGGTATCAGTTTAGCAGACTTCAAGCTATACTACAAAGCTATAGCAACTAAAACAGCATGAAAATGGCACAAGAACAGAGACATAGGCCGATGGAACAGAACTGAGAACCCAGATATAAAACAATCCTCATATAGCCATCTAATCTTTGACAAAAACAGAACCTGGAGAAAGGAATCCTTATTCAATAAATGGTGCTGGGAAAACTGGATAGCCACATGTAGAAGACTGAAACAGGATCCACACCTTTCACCTCTCACAAAAATCAATTCACACTGGGTAACAAACTTAAATCTAAGGTGTGAAACTATTAGAATTCTAGTGGAAAATGTTGGAAATACTCTTCTAGACATTGACCTAGGCAAAGAATTTACGAAGAAGACCCCGAAGGCAATCACAACAACAACAAAAATAAATAAATAAATGAGACTTGATCAAATAAAAAAGCTTCTGCACAGCCAAAGAAACTGTCACGAGAGCAAACAGAAAACCTACAGAATGGGAGAAAATTTTCACAAGCTACAGATCTGATAAAGGGCTGATAACTAGAATCTATGTAGAACTCAGGAAAATCAGCAAGAAAAAAATCAAACAACCTTATCAAAAACTGGGCAAAGGACATGAACAGAAACTTTTCCAAAGAAGACAGAATAATGACCAACAAACATATGAAAAGATGCTCAATATCTCTAATCATCAGGGAAATGAAAATCAAAACTATAATGAGATATCATTTATCTCCAGTGAGAATGGCCTTTATCAAAAAGTCTCAAAACAATAAATGTTGGCATGGATGCGGGGATATAGAAACACTCACACACTGCTGGTGGGACTGCAAACTAGTACAACCTCTGTGGAAAGTAATATGGAGATACCTTAAAGAGATACTAGTAGATCTACCATTTGATCTAGCAATCCCATTACTGGGCATCTACCCAAAAGAACAAAAGAAATTCTATAAAAAAGACATCTGCACTAGAATGTTTATAGCAGCACAATTCATAATTGCAAAGATGTGGAAACTACCCAAGTGCCCATCAATACATGAGTGGATAAATAAAATGTGGTATATGTATACCATGGAGTACTATTCAGCTATAAGAAACGATGGTAATATAGCACTTATTGTATTTTCCTAGATAGAGCCCGTTCTACGAAGTGAAGTATCCCAAGAATGGAAAAATAAGCACCACATGTACTCACCAGCAAATTGGTTTCACTGAACAACACCTAAGTGCAGATATAGGAATAACATTTATCTGGTGTCTGGCAGATGGGATTGGGGAGGATGGGATGGGTATATACATACATAATGAGTGCATCCGCACCATCTAGGGGATGGACATTCTTGAAGCTCTGACTCTGGGGGGGAAGGCAGGGCAGGGCAACACACATAACCTAAACACTTGAACCCCCATAATATGCTGAAATAAAAAATAAAATACATCACAAAGTTGTCCCCAAAGTAGGCAATCCTCAGAGGTCAAATTCAGAGCATACTGTGGATAGTGGGTGAGTCAGAAGTGGGCTCCAGGAGTTCCCTAGATCCCCAACACGTTCACCTTAGAGGCTGCACAGGATTCAGGGGCCACAGGCATACGGCTGTCTCAGGTGGGACAGTGTCATAGAAGACCCCTCCATAAATTTTGCCGCAGCACACAACCCTCAAAACAAGCCTGGAAGAGAAGTAAACTGCTAAGCAGAAAGGGATAGGAAATGAATTTGCCTAATTTATGTGTTCATAGCTACCTTTTATGTGCATCCTAGAAAGTGCCTGAGGAATGAATTTGAATGGAACTTGACAGAGGGCTACAAAATGGTTTAGGAATCTGCAAGAGTAGTCCCAGGATAAAGAGACCAGAGCACAAAGATGCTGAAAAGGCAGTATGAGCAAGACCTTGTGACTGATTTGGATGGTGGCAGCAGTGGAGGCGGGGGTGGTGGACCAGAGGACGAAGCTGAGAAGGAGGGGAGAGAATGACCTTTTTGTTTCTAGCTTGGATGCTGGTTGGATGATGCTACCTACAATTTCATGGAGAATACTGAAGAAAGAAACCGGATTGGGGAAAAAAGATAAATTTAATCTTTTACATGCTAAAGTGAGAAACCTATGTGACATGCAGAAAGCAATGTCTAGACAAAAACGAGTTCATAATTGACAGCAAATCTGAGCTGGAGGAAAACATGCAGAAGGCATCCACTGAGGGATGACAGTTGAAACTATTAGAGTAGGTGGACTCTCTTAGAAGGATTATCTTGGGTAACAGCAATTGACCCCTAAGAAGCTGATGAAGACTCTCCTCTAGAAAAATAAAAATACACACATACATATATGAGTAAAATATTTTACAAAATTTGGGGGATTTACAGACCTAAGGTGAAGAATTCCTGGTTAATTCTAGATCCTGAAAAAATCAGCATTTAAAAGGGGGATCAAGATTTCTATGAACCAAATGGAGAAGTAATGGTTTTTTTAAGAAATTCAAAAGAGAATGGCAGAGATCTGATTAGGTAATGACTTCTAAAATGACCACTGGGTTTGGCAGTGACAATGTATTCAGAACCCTGAGTAACAATTTCAGTAGACTGATTGAGGTGGACAGTGGATTAAAATGTGCCCAAGAGTGACCAGGAGATGAAGAAGGAGAAATAATGTGTGTCGTCTCTTCTTTCAAGATGTCTGGTCAAAAAGAAGAAAAGATTATTTATATGGGATGCAGAACTTGAAAAATTTTATGGACATCAAAATATGGAAATGTAACACCTTACAAAAGGTTAGGGACACCCAAGAGAGATCTTTTGCTGTTGGCTCCCATTCCTACCCCACATTTCTACCTGAGTCTGGGTGGCATGGAGAGTGACAGGACAGCACTCTTCCAGGGGAAGAGGTTGGCAGGCCTAGGGGCTGGGAAGGACGAAGGTTTCCACCTCAGGTTCACAGGCTCCCTGCCAGGCTGTGGAGGATCCAGCACAAACCCCCAAACACAGCGACCTCGCGCTTCTGGATTGGTCTGTGCACACAGTGAGGATTCTCAGGAGGACAGTCTCCCCTGACACTTGATCGTCACTTTCCCATGTCAAGTGTCACTTGACCAAGCCTTCCCTCACGTTGGGCTGATCAGAAGAGTACTGTCATGAGCATCCACGCTCTGTCCCCAGGATACAGGGTCCTGAGGGAGCAGAAGTGACTTCTGCTCGTGTGTCCTCCTCAAGCACAGCACTTGTGAGAACACCAAGTGGGGATTTCACAGACAATTCCTCCTTTGAGTTTCTCAAAGAAGGAGACACTGGAATTCATTCATCACTTTTAAAAATGGGTGAAAGAAACACATTTCTATTCTTAAAAATGGACACTCACGTTATCCTTGGAAAATGAACAGCTTCTTAGAGAAAAGGAGGCAGAGAGGGGAGGCCCAGACCCTCATTCTTTTCTTTTTGTTCCCAGCGCCAGGGCAGAGGGAAGAGGAGGAGGAACAGTGGGACCCTGAGAGGTAAGGTTCTGTCTGTGTCCCCTGAGATCTCCAGGGGGAGCCTCCTGTTCCTTCCATGGGGCCCCAGGTCCATGATCTCAAGGATGTCAGTTGCTGGGCACGGTCTCTGGGATGGCAGAGCTCAGGGGAGGCTCACAGGAAGGCAATGAGACCTGAGTTACTTCTCAGAGTCCCCCTCAGCCCACCTGTGGCCATCAAGCAAGTGATGGGCCTGGGCCATGGGTGCTCCCCGGTAGGTGGCCATGGGAGACGTCCAGGAAGGTCTACCTGTGGGTCTGGAGTCAACACTTCTGTCCCCTGACTTTGTATAAAAGCCCTGACTCCCTGGGTGCTCGAGTTGCTCTGAGGGAACCACTGACTTCTGTGCTTCACCTGGTGCTTTTGAGCATCACGTGGGATAAAGGGTGAGACAGTACTTTCTATATGAAATCACACACACACGTGACCCTTGTTAATATTACTGTTGACCATTTGACCACGTCTGCTGATTTGGGGGGCTGCCAGATTTCAATAGGCCAAGGGTCTCCCATAAAGGGAGTCCTGTGTGATCCCTCTCCTTCTACCTTCCTCACATATCACCTTGTCTCCTGGTTCCCAGCTCGGAGAATGACCCTGAGAGAGGCCGCGGAGGGAAGGAAGCTGCTTTCTTCCATGAAAAGGTGATGAATCTTTCTCCTTGTCTCCGGGGCCCTGTTGAAAGCATGTTCTGTGCATTTCAGGATTCAGTGCCCCCTGCCATAGCCATGGGAGGGGGTTGCCATGGGAACGGGACTGTGAGTGAAGGGCTTGGGGGAGGCTAGAGAGTGGATTGTAATGTCACGGGAGGGGGCAGCAGGCTTCAAGGGGCCCCACTCCTCCTAGACATTCAGGCTCCCCTACTCTTCTCATGGTCCTGGCTGCAGCTTTGTACCTCCTGTATTCTGCAGCTCCTTGGGACAGCATGATGTTGTCTTCCACCTACATCATCCTGCACACCCACACCCCCTCTGTGAGCTGTGTCGCAGAACAACACCTAAAGCCAAACCATCCCTGCCCCAGGGATCCCTCCATGCTGCTGTTCCCTCTGCGGCCCCTTTCACTTCCAGCACGACCTCGCTCTCAGCAAGCCCTCCAGGACACCTGACTCCAGCCCCTCCACCTGACCCTGCTGCACCCCAGACACTTGCCTTTCCCCGCCCCCAACGTCACACTGCACAAGCACGTCCTCTTCTCCAACCAAAGGCCACTTTCTGTCTCAACACCATTGTGTTGTTTCACCCCAGCCTTTCCCGAGACATGGACCCCTTTCCCCATTCATCCCCCGCCACGCATCCCACTGATGCCCGTGCTCATCACCACACGCCACCAGCCCCGTCTGCTCCACCACCGCCAGACGGCACTTTAGCTGTGACTCCATCTAAACCAGCTCCCACCTTACTGAAGCTTGCTCTGGAGATGTTCTCTCCAGGTAGCGCTCCTGAATTGTTCACTCATGTCCCTATAATGAGAGGCACGGACCCTCCAAACCTGGCAATGTCAGCATTCTCCTGGTGGCAGCCTCATGCCCAGGACTTGTTCCCCTCCGACTGGGCACCACCGGATTTCAAGCAAGAGCTTCTCGCCCTCCACTCTTCTGAGGCCTCATTTGCGGGACACCCGGCAGCCAGCCTTGTGGTATCTGGTTACCTCACCCTGCCCAACTCTCACCTCTGGCACTCTTGGAGAGACTAGTTAAAAAGAAGGGTCATTTCCTGATGTGGAAGGAAAAGGAAAAGAAAACGTGATCTTTTCCAAAGCAGCTCAGGCCACACAACCGTCTCAATTCTTCAAGGACCATGTGGCAGCAGCTGCCAATCAGTAGGGCGTGGCAGTTTCCCTCCCTTGCCAGAGAAGCAAAGGCAAAGCAGCGGAGCTGCACATGCACCAAGAGCCCCTGTATTCTGAGACCTTGGAGGATGACCTTGAGCAAAACTACCTCCAGCTCTTCTGGCACCTGCTATCTCTGCATGGCAAGTCCCTGCACTCTGTTGTCCTTGTCTCAGGTGGCTGTTCCTCCACATTAGTGTTGTTTAGCACAATCTCAAATTCCTTCACAGCTGAAGGATCCCTAGCACTTAACTTTCCCCAACTGCTGTGTTTGCCCCAAACCCTGCCCCAGTCTCAGTCCCTAACCCTCACCCAGGTCCGGCCTCAGGCCCGATTTCAGTCCCCACTCCCGATCCTACCACCTAAGGCCTCTATGCCCGATTCGGATCTGTGGGGTGAGTTTGCACAAACCCCAGATTAACGCGTGGTGTCTTGTGCCATCTGACATCCCCCACCTGCAATGGAACGTGCCCCAGAAAGATCAGACAATGGTGTGGGGTTTATCCTCCCCGATCAACAAATTTCAGGAAGACTTTTGTCCTCCAGTTCCCAGCCTCACATGGCTCATCCAGTCCTTCAAGGTCTACGTTCCAATCTCTGTCCTTCCTGGAGACTTGCTCCCAGCACAGAGCTTCAGAAGAAAACCGGACTCCACCGTCAACCCAGGCTCATCCCCCACGGGTGGGGCTCATCCAACACCTGCCGCGTCCGTGGGTCTCTGCCACTGCTAAGTCCTCGGAGAGAAAATCCTGAGATGTCTGTGTCCATGTGCCATCGTCCCCTCTCCTGGGTTTCTTTGCTTCAAGGTGACGGCAAAAAGACCTAGAATATTTTGTATTCCGTCCACTGGAAGCTTCTGAAAGACACGCTCAGAAATGCCTCCACTTAAGGATGTGAGGAAGGATCAGGAACGAAGCCTGGAGATTGGTCCAAAAGATCATCTGGAAACAAGACATTCAGAACATGGGATGTCCAACTCCCCTAGAAGAAGCTCTAAAGCTTTTCCTGGAGAAAAAGTCAGAACAACAAAATTAGCTCTCAGCCTGCATCATCCCCTCCCTGCCTCATCCCCTGCGGAAAAAGGGGGACAGGGAGACCTAAGACAGTCACACTGTGGTGCCAACCATGACCTTACAAAGAAGATCCGGACAAATGAGGACAGCAGACAGACTGGTCTGCACCCCACTCAGGGCAGCATAGACGAGACGTTCGAGGAGTACCCTGGGGGCTCATCTTCCCCAGCCATGCCAGCGGAGGGACAGCCTCCGTCTCAACATTGCTTGAGTAAGTGAATGCTCCGACTATGGCGGTGGCTTCGTAAGCCCAGAAGAAAGCACAAGGGGCAAAAGAATTCTCTGGGGGAGGGCAGCTCCCTGTCATGTCAGGAGGCTTCCTCAACTGCACTCCTTGGGGAGCCTGAGCACCCTCCAAGCTCCCCCTCCAGGGCTCAGGTAGCCCACAATCCTCTGGCCACCCCTTCCCGTCCTTAGAACACATGAAGATTTAGGAGACTTTTCCCTTGCATTTGCTAAGGGGGAAATCACTCCCCAAAAACTTCAACATGGTTCTCTGAATAAATGCTCTAAAGAGTGATGTCTGCTGTGTGTGCTGTGTTGGGGGCACAAGTTTCGAGTCACCTAGAGCTCATACTTCGTAGGGACAGGCAGGAGTTAGGTCAGCACTTCCTCATGGCCTATTTTTGCTTCCAAAAGGTCACCAGTCCCCCGGAGTTTTGTGGAGGAATGGCTACCATGTGGCCCCACACCCATTCCCCGCCTGATGAAGTTGGGGGAGATGGGCTCTGCACCTGTCCTTGTAGCTTTGCCTGGTGACATTACGCTGCAGCCCACGCCTTCCCCCTCACTGCTGGTTCACAGCCTTTAGAGCAGTAAAGACGACGGGTCTTCCACAGCTGAAGACAGGGTTAGACAGGTACACATTTCAGAACAGAGTGAACCAATCATTTCTAAGAAACAGCTGTCATTGACCAGAGGATCACACGCGTGGGTGCAGGGTGGGGGGCGTCACTGCTGCAGTGGATACTGGGCTGGGTGGGGGAGGGCTGAAGAACAGGGTAGACGCTGCCTAAGAACCTGTCCTGTGGGGCTGGCTCAGATGTTGGGGAAGCACACGTGGACCCTGATGGTGTGGTGTCCTTCCTGCAAAGTCACCGTGGGAAGTTGTCCCTCCCCTGCACATTTCTTCAGGTTGCCGGGATTGATGACATTTACAGATCAAAAGGATCACCCAGTTGTCAGTGGCAGCAATGTTGCCCAGACAGCCCCTGACCTCCCAGAGTAAAATAAAGCTGACATAAGGAAAATATGCCTTACAGTAAGTGGAAAAGTAAGGAGAAAAAAATGAAGATGGGAAAGAATGTCCTTGCTGGTGGAGCAAAGGTGTTTCTGCCCTTGTCTATCCTGTCCTTCTCCCCCCCTTCCCAGTCTGATCCAGGCACCACTTCCCTGAGGCTGATCAGGGCGCTGCACAGCTCACGGATGCCATTTGGCAGAAGCGTACAGGGGGCTGTTCTTTGGTACTAAAGCAACATCTGCAAGGCTGTTGTCAGCCTCAGCAGCCGCCCCCTTAGGGAAGGTGAGCTCAGTGCCCTCCTTCCATCTATGCTTGGTGACGGCTGCAAGATCTCGCCCTTAGTGTGTGCAGTTCACCCATCAGGATGGAGGGGTCAGGTGTGATCCTCATGAGCTTGGGGGAGCCACGGTAGCTATCCCCCAGAACACCTGCCCCTCATGATCCACTGATGAACCCTGGACTGTGCACAGGGTTACAGATATTTGCGTGCTCACCATGGACCTTTACAGAATGCTCCTTTTGGCCATGACTAGCCATAGAGGTCTGGAGAGAAGGCAACTCTACTGGTACAAACAGGGCCTGGACTCAAAAATGGGGTGAGTTTCCTGCAGGACACTTGAGATAGCTTTTCCAGAAAAACAATTTATAAATGCTGGGTGTCAAAATACAAAGAAACAACAGATGTCCACTACAGCCCCCTTACTCTGCATCTACATCTTGTCCAGAGCTATGCCATTGACCCTCAGTGTCTGAAGCTCAGGGTGGCTGAAGGAATGCAGAGTCTCGGGAGGCCCTGGGAAGGAGGAAAGGCGGGATGGGTCCGGGGGGAGGAACTGTAGAGGTGGAGAATCAGTGGAGGACCCTGACATCCACGCAGATAGATCAGCCAACAACCCGGCCTCTCAGTTCCTCCACCTTCCCACCTCCGTGTCCTTCACCTGCATTCCAGCTCAGTTACTGCCACTCCTGAAACTGATCATCAGGAGCCCGGCTGACATGTGTGATAGCACAGCTCGAAACTCCACCTTTGACCTCATCCCTCCACTCTCCCAGCGTGTGCCCTCAATTTCTCATTGTTTCACTTCCTGAAATGTCTCCTGGAGAGAGATCAAATACAGTCTTGAGGGACAGGCTCACCCCTGCCAGCTGTCCTTATTGCCCCACCCCCTCCTCAGGAGGCACTCCACATAAAAGTATTTTTAAAAGCTTTTGACTACAAATATGTTTAAACATACACAAGAGCAGAGAGAACAGCGTAACCCCCACGTACCACCATTCAGCCTTCACAACTACCAGGCACGATGAACCCATCTTTTACACAAGGATTACAGTGTAAAAGTCCAGCAAACATCTTCCATCTCTCTCTTCGAAGACCCGCTGTGTGCCCCATGTCAATGCTCCCATGTTCCTTTGGTGTTTGCCACACTCACCCACAGCACACAGACGCAGCCTTGGTGACCGAAACACACTGAGCTTTACTGGCTTTGGCGTCCGCTCTGCTCTGCCTCGTGGTCAGCTCTGAGGAGCCGTCTGCTTCCCTCCCTCCCCGCTCCCTGCAAGCCGCGATCTGCACACTCACTCTCAGCACAGCGTTGCGGTCCTTAACTACACAGTAAGAACTACATGAAAGTGATACAGAAGCAGACAACTTTCCATGTTAATAAATACTTAAGATTGCTATATAAATGTTTTCAAACATTTAGAGGAAAACAATTTTTTCTGTCGCACCTTTAAAATGACTTACTGTGTTTCCAGTTAAATACAATAGATCACAGATACTCAGCTATCTCCTCTGCTTCGCTACATGCCATTAAAACTAAAGGATCATATGAAAAGATGCTCACCATCATTGATCATCAGGGAAATATCAGCACAAGTCAAAACCACTCTGAGTCATCAAATCAGTACTGATTGATTAACACTATGGTGCTCAAATGGTGGTGGTGTTCACCAGGGATTCAGGGGTTGGGGGGTAGACCCACATCAGAAGGATGTGGTGAGCACTGTGGAGGGGAAGGGCATACCTCTAACCCTTGCTAGGGAGAGGCAAAGATATAAAATGCAACCAAAATGTTTGTACTTTCATATTTTCTTGAAATAATAATAAAAAAAAAAAACCACTGTGAGACGCCACGTCACCCCCACCAGGAGGGGTAGAAAGAGAAAGTCAGGTAAGTGCTGGAGAGAGTGTAGAGAAGCTGGCAGCCTCACGCACTGCTGGCAGGAATGTAAATGGCTGTTTGGGAAACAGTCTGGCAGTTCCTCACATCATTCAATGGGCTTGGCCCACGACCCTGCAATCCCCCTTCTAGGTACATACCCAAGAGAAATGAAAACATGTCTCCACACAGAAACTTGCACGCAAAGGTTCATGGCAGCATTATTTGTAACAGTCAAAAGCTGGAAACACCCACACGTCCAGCAACTGACGAATGGGTGAACAACATGCGCTGTGTCCACACAGCATAGCACTGTGCAGCCATGAGAAGCGATGACCTGTTAACACCTGCCACGCAGGGATGGTCCTGAAAACATTACGCTAAGTGAGAGAAGCCAGAAACAAAGGACCACATGTGCATCCTTGTTATGGAATGTTCAGAACAGGGAATCCACAGGGACAGAGAGTGGATTAGTCACTGCTCAGGGCTGGGGGAATCAGGGGCGGAAGGAGTACAGTTTTTTTTTTAAATTTGAAGTGATGAAAATGTTATAACATTGATGGATAGATTTGGTGATAGATGTATAACTCTGTGATATAGTAAGAATCACTGAATTACACACTCTAGATGGGTGATGGGTGAATTGTATGGTATATCAACCATATTTCAATAAAACTGTTAAAAATAAGGCATTTAAAGAGAGTAAGTGCTCAAGGATGACAAGAACAGGAGTGGATACAGCAGAAGAGGTCAGCACGTTTTTGGAAGATAGAAATCCAGGTAATTGATTTAGTAAAGCAGAGAAAACACCTGCAAACCAGTTCTCACCACAAAACCCCAGAAAAAAGGTGACATGGTGGCACCAAATGAGAATTGGGGTTTATATGCTATAAATGTGGTTCTTTGAAATTTTGGTCCTTTTTTGTTTTACATTCTGTATGATTTTTTAAAAATTGATCGGGGGTGCTTTTGCTCTTTTTCAGTATTTTGTAAAATGCTGTTGAAATGTCAGCAAGCTGCAAATGTGGAAAGCGGATCCCAGGTTCTTGCCTGGGACAGAACCTGAGACCATGGTTTTAAGCTGGCAGTGCACACTGCTGGGGCTGGGTGTGGTGTGGCAACTGCGGGAATCAAAGCAAAAACCTCAAATGTCATGTAAAACTGAAGACAATATAGCCAACTGTCCAGCTCTAAAATGTATTCCTTTGAAAGTAATTAAAATGCAGAAAAATGGCATGGATAGTAAACATCACTACACCTTTATCCAGGCTTACCTATTCTTAATATTTTGACCCATTTAAGATCGTTCTGCATCCCTCATTCTTTTTTTCTTTCTCTGCACACACATATACACATACACACACACACACACACACAGACACGCAGAAAGTATACATACATTCCTGAACATTTATAGATACATTTCATACATCTTGCAGCTTCTCGTTGAATATTTCATTGTGTATATCTAAATAAAAGAATATTCTCCTGCATAGGTGATTCTCCCCTTCCGTGAATTTAGCATTGGCATAAAACTTGTAATTAATCTTTCATCCATATTCCAGTTTTGTCATTATCCAGTAATATCCTTTGTGGCTTCTAAAAAAATCTCCACTACAGGATCCGGTCTAGAATCACATATTGCATTTAATGGTTATTTGTATAGTTTCCATTAATCTGGAGCAGTTTCTCAACTTTTCTCTTTCTTTGGCATGGACATTTTTGAAGAATATGTTAAATATGCCATTTTTAAAATTTCAAAATATTAAGGGGGTACAAATGTTTTTGGTTACATGGATCACTTTTGTAATGCTTGAGTCGTGGCTACAGGTATGCCCATCAGCCAAATAGTGTTCATTGTACCCATTAAATAGGTTTTTGCCCTTCCGCTCCTCCTCCTGCCCCCAACCCCACTTGATTTCCACTGAGTTTGACTTCCCTCTGTGCATATGTGTGCTCATCAGTTAGTTCCAATGTAATAGTGAGTACATGTGCTGTTTGTTTTTCCATTCTTGAGATACTAAGTGAAGTATGGTCTCCAGTTCAATCCAAATTGTTGCAAAAGGCATTATTAATTTGTTCTGTTTCATGGCTGAGTAGTACTCCATGATATACATATACCACATTTTAGTAATCCACTCAGGAATTGATGGGCATTTGGGTTGATTCCACATCTTTGCAATTGTGGATTGTGCTGCAATAAACATTTGAATGCAGGTGCCTTTTTATTTTTTATTATAAAAAGACTTATTTTCCTGTGGGTAGATACCCAGTAGTGGGATTGCTGGATCACATGGTAGGTCTACTTTTAGTTCTTTAGGAATCTACACACTGTTTTCCATAGAGGCTGTCCTAATTTGCAGTCCCGCCAACAGTGTATAAGCGTTCCTTACTCTCTACACACCAACATCTATTGTTTTGGGATTTGTTAATAAAATCCATTCTAACTGGGGTAAGGTGATATTTCATGTGGTTTTAATTTGCATTTCCCTGAGGGATTACTGATACTGAACATTTTCTCATATGTTTATTGACCATTTGTCGACCTTTTTGGAAAAGCTTCTGTTCACATCTTTTGCCCACCTTTTAATTGTGTTGTTTTTTTCTTGCTGATTCACTTGACTTCTTTGTAGGTTCTGATTGTTAGCCCTTCATCAGATGTATAGTTTGTGAATATTTTCTCCAATTCTTTAGGTTGTCTATTTGCTCTGTTGATTATTTTGTTAGCCTGTGCAGAAGCTTTTTAGTTTAATCAAATCCCATTTTCATTGTTTCTGTCATTGTCATTGGGATCTTATTCATAAATTCTTTGCCTAGGCTGATATCTACAAGAGTTTTTCCTACATTTTCCTCTAGGATTCTTAAGGATTCATGCCTTACATTTAAGGTTTTTATCCATCTTGAATTAATTTTTGTGAGTGGTGAGAGATAGGGGTCCTGTTTTATTCTTCTGCATGTGGGTATTGAATTTTCCCACTACGATTTGTTGAATAAGGCTTCTTTTCCTCAGTGTGCATTGTTGTCTGCTTTATCAAAGATCAGTTGGCTATAGGTAGATGTTTTTATATCTCGGTTTTCTATTTTTTGTTTCATTGGTCTGTGCCTCTATTTTTGTACCAATACAATGCTGTTTTGGTTACTACCGTCTTATAGTACAGTTCGATCTGTACTGTGATGCCACCAGATTTGTTCTTTTTGCTTAGGATTGATTTCATGAGTTGGGCTCTTTTCTGGTTCTAAACAAAGCATAGAATTATTTTTTCTAGGTCTGCGAAATATGTTGTTGGTATTTTGATGGGGATTACATCGAATCTGTCAATCACTTTAGGAAGTATGGGCATTTTAACATTGTTGATTCTACTGATGCATGAGCAGGTAAGTTTCTCCATTTGATAATTGTTATTTTTAAGTGTTCTACACTATACCTCTGTGCTCTGGACACAGCCAGGGGGCTGTTAGCTCGTGTAATCTATAAAATGTATAAAAATAACTTATTTTTCCATTACTTTTCTAAGGTAAAAAGTTTCTAATTATAAGAGTAGTACATTCACATGGAATCTTTGACCAGGATTCTCAGTGGCGTGTGGGAGTTTCAGGGAGTCTCCACGGCCCACAGCTGCAGAAAGAGCAAGTCCTCACTACCCTTTCCCTGAGGGTCTTGCCTTCCCGGCCCCTAGAATTACTCGGAATCACTTTGATATGCCTCCTGAAAAGGGAAATTCAACTTTCTGTTTCACATAATCTTAATGTTTTGTTGGTTTTTTTAAAAAAACTCTTACACTATAAAAAAAGGTGCAAGTAACTGAAGAGATATACCTTGTTTCAGAATGGGAATATCAATAATTCATAGTTGTCAATTCTTCCTAAATGTATTCGTTGACACCATTCCATATTTGTAGAATTTTACAAATGGATTTTAAAAATTCATCTAGAAGAATGAGAATAAGTACCTATAGGAATAGATAAGGCTGCAACATGCCAATGCAGGGAAAGAAGAGTAATAAGAATGACTTTAACAATTACTTATTGATCTGTGTTGCAATATTATAGTGATTAACAAGTATAATGTCAGAGAGAAAAGTCTAACAATAGATCCAAGACTGTAAGGATACTTGACATGTGACAAAGGTATAATTTCATATCAGTGGGGAAAAAATCAATGAATCTGTCTATTCTAAAGTAATAATGGTTCTTTCTAGACATGATTCGAAAACCAGAAACCAAAACCTTATAGAAGCCAAGACTGTGTAAATTGATCATGTTTAAATTTAAAAATTCTGTACAGAAAATTAGAGCATCACATTTACAATATTCATGAAACAATGAATTAATATTATTAATAAGTTAAGGGCACTTCCAAAAGACAAACATCTTAGAAATACGTATATATTTATATAAAATATTTTTTCAGCACATTTATATATATGTATATTTAACCTTACTAGTGATTAACTTGAAATTAAAGGAGCACTGAGTTATAATATTTGGTCTATCATATTGGCAAATGTATAAGTAATTAATAGTATAGAGCTGTCAATTTTTTCAACCTTTTCTGAGTGGCAATTTGGCAATATGTTTTCAAATGCCTTGGAAAAGTGTGTACCCTTTGACCCAGGAACTTCACTCATGGGGACTTATCTTCAGTAATTACAAGAATGTGCACAGATGAATGTACAAGGATACTTATTGCTGCATTCCATATAGCCTAGATGATTTGAACCAATACAGGTTTACTGATAGGGCATTTTTAAAATCCATTTTGTTACATCCATTCAAAGGAAGACTATTCATAGAAAAAGATGAGGAAGATCTACATCTAATACCATGAAAAGTTGTCTACTTATATTATTCAGTGAAAAGAATAGGCTACAGAGCTTTAGGTATAGCATAATTCTATTTTTGTAAATATTATTATGAATGAAAACATTTTAAAAATTATATACAAAATATCCATAATGAACAAAAATAGTCTCTAAATAGTAAATGTATGAGCGAATTTTATGTTATTCCTTTTGTACTTTCTAATATTTTAATAAACATGCACTTTTATTTCATTACAGAAAAAAGCTGTTTAAAGCTCTAGATTGAATAAATGAAGTGTCTTCCTCCTAAACAGCAATGCAAAGGGAGAGGGCTGCCTTCAGGTTTAAGACAGTGTTATTAATAGCAAAGATCTCCATTCACCCAAGGAGACTTTTCCATATATACCAAATCTCTTTCTCTAATTATCTTTGTTATATATATTTTCTGTTGCTGTTGATCTAATATGAAAATACTCTACCTCAAACAGACAGAGTGTCTCTGTAGAAAAGACAGCTTCTAGAAGATATTAGAAGAAAGAAGCAAGCAGATGACCAAACATTGGACGGGGTTCGGAAGGAGGGGGACCAGAGACTATGGGAGACTCCATGGGAGGAGGCTGCAGAGGAGAATTGGGAGAAGAGACCTCCCAAGCGAGCAGCTTGGAGAACAGTGGCAAGGGTACGTGGAGCGGTTAACTTCCCCTCCCTTGAATCTCAGATTGCTGGTGGGCTCCCCCGTGGTTGAAGAGACCTGCAGACGCCGCCAGTGAGTGGTAAGCCTGTAGCAGACGCGGCACCAGGCTCCCAACCCCCTCAGTGCCCCTCCATGCGCACAGACCCGACCGCGCAGCAGGCACCATATTGCTGCGCTCTCCCCTCCTCTGTCCCTACCGCGGCTGCGAGAGAGACAATATAGCCACCAGCCAGAGGCATCTCCAGGGAATGGGACCCTCCCATTTGGGGCCCTACAGCTGACTGAGCGGTACTCAGACGGGTTGCTCCCTACTCACCAGCCCTTCCAGGTGCTGCTGGCCTGGAGATTCTGGGAGAACAGGGCAGACCCTGAGGCTGAGAGACATCGACCCAGCTTGGGCTCCCCATGGGGGAATTAGGACTGGCACTCCTCTCCCTGGTGGGGTTAGGGATTGAACTCCAGGGCCCAGAGGTCAGAACTGCGGACCAGATCCTGTGCACCCAGGTCTCGCATTGCCTGGGGCAAGGAAGGGATATTGGGAAGGAGCCTACTAAGGTGTGTGTGCCTTCAGGGGCAGATCAGCATGCTTGAGGGCAACCTGCTCCCAAAGGGGGACCGTGTGCCCAGCCCAGGCAGCGACCCAGTGCAGGGAACCACCCAGCCTGCATCACTGCCAGAGGAGACCCAGTGGCGTGACCTCTGGCCTGCTGGCAGAGGCCCAGGAGAAGCCACGGAGTTGGGGAGGTTGGAAAGGAGCGAGGCCTGCTCCAGACTGCAGGTCTCAGACAGCTCCACCCCCACACAGAGACTTTCTGACTGAGTGGGGCCATCCCAGCCCTTCCCTGACAGCTTTCCTGGGAGCAGAGAACAGAACTTTGACCCCTGCTAACAGCATTTTTGGTGCTTGAGGGCAGGCTTACCCAACCCAGCTCCGCCCAGACTCACTCCCAGACCTGCCCTCACTGAAGTGGAGAATAAGGACACACCTGGAAATCCCAGGGCCCCACCCACCACCTGAGGCACTACAGTGCCTCTCCAGAGGAACAAGAGCTGGTTACAGGACCCAAAAAAAGCAGTGTAGCCTGCTCCTCCGAGCAAGCACCACCTACTGACAGGGAGGACATTCTGCACACCCTTTTACAGCATCTACTGACTCATCGTACAGGGTGTGGTCAAATCTCACCCACATACACCACCTACTGGCTCAGAGACTAAACAGGGTGTGTCATTATCCAAACAAAAACGTAAAAGTAAGAAGCAACAACTGATCCAGATGGGAATAAATCAGCGAAGGAACTCTGGAAATATGAAGAGCCAAACAGAAAGCATACCACGAAAGAGGAAACCCAGCCCCTTAGAAATGGACAGCAACCAAAATTCGACCACTAAAATGACAGAAGAATTTCGAGCATGGATCAACTTGCAAGAACAACTGGATAAACAACTCAAAGAAAATGCAAAAAGATTCAAGGACCTGGAACAAAAACTCACTAAAGAAATTGAAACAATGAAGAAAACTCTAACCAAACTCCTGGAAATGAAGATTCAATTCAGGGAACTACAAAACACAGTGGAAAGCCTCAAGAACAGGGTAGAACAAACAGAAGAAAGAATCTCAGAGACTGAAGATAACACCTTCCAATTAAATAAATCAGTCACAGAAGTAGAGCAGAGAAACAAGAGAAAAGAGCAAAGCCTACAAGAGAAGTGGGATTATGTGAAGAAACCTAATGTGAGGGTTATAGGGTTACCCGAAGGAAGAAGAAAACAGTCAAGGGTTGGATAAGCCATGTGAAGATATAATAGAGGAAAATTTCCCAGGCCTTGGGAAAAATCTTGATACTCAAGTTCAAGAAGCTCAAAGGACCCCTGGGAGTTTCAATGCAAACAGGAACACGTCACGACATGCAGTCATCAGACTGACCAAAATATCAACTAAAGAGGCTCTTCTACGAGCTGTTAAATGAAAGAAGCAAGTAACATACAAAGGAAAGCCAATCCGAATAATGCCAGACTTGTCTACTGAAACTTTAAAAGCAAGGAGAGACTGGGGCCCCATTCTCACTCTTCTGAAAAAGATTAATGCTCAACCTAGAATCTTATTCCCTGCAAAACTAAGTTTTGAATACGAAGGAGAAATCAAGACATTCTCAGATAAGCAAAGACAGAGAGAATTCACCAAGATAAGACCAGCCCTCAAAGAAGTACTCAAAACTGCGTTACCCACGGATCAGCACAATTAACACTCACGAATGTAAATCTACTTAAAAGTTAAAGTCCAAAGCTGAGATACCACAATGGCTCAAGAGAGAAAACAAAGCAACCTAGTTCAACCCAACATAATGAACAGAAATCTGCCCCAACTATCAGTCATCTCAATAAATGTGAATGGCTTGAACTCCCCACTCAAGACACATAGGCTGGCCGAATGGATAAAAAATACAAGCCAAGTATTTGCTGCCTTCAGGAAACACATCTAACCTGCAAGGATGCAGTTAGGCTAAAGGTGAAGGGGAGGAGAAAAATATTTCTAGCAAATGGAAGCCAAAAGAAAGCTGGTGTGGCAGTGCTGATCACAGATAACTTAGTTTTTAAATCAACAAAAGTAATAAAAGACAAAGAAGGTCACTATATAATGGTGAAGGGTACAGTTCAACAAGAAGACATAACAATTCTAAATATATATACACCCAACCTAGGTGCACTCAGATTCATAAAGCAAACTCTACTTGATCTAAACAAATGGATAAACAACAACACCATAATAGTCGGAGACTTTACACCCCACGGACAACACAGGACAGATCCTCCAAACAGAAAATCAACAAAGAAATAATGGACTT
>VBSM01002194.1:61298-75060 GCA_008086735.1 Cheirogaleus medius
CTTGAAGCTCTGGCATGTGGGGGGCAGGGGTGGTAGGGGCAATGTATGTAACCCTAACTATATTTTTACCCCCATTATGTGATGAAATAGAAGGAAAAAAAATAATTTAAAAATTTTAAAAAAAGTGAATTTTTCTCCCATCTATAGGAAGATAAGACAACATATCCTTACCTGAGGAAAAAAGTACTCATCTTGTAAAATCATTCATTACCCTAGTAGTCACAAACAAGTGTTACCCTCCAAATACACATCTTTTCCAAAACATAAATTTTCTTGCCAGCCTGATGAGATGATGGCACCCTCCTCTGGTAAGAGCATTGTTTGCAACCTGGGCAATATTAACTGTACAAGTGTTTCTAACAGCACCGATGTAGAAAAAATGCACCTCTCTTCTCAATCTAAACTTGGCACTATTAGAAACATTTGATAAATATTCTCAGGTGGCAGGAGTGCCTGTAGCGAGTGAGACAGTTGGCAGACAGCAATGGGACAATAGATCAATCTTTTTGCTATACTGCACAGACGAAATGAAATCCACAGTGCTTACATAACTTGAGCAGGTAAATATGGGAAGAAGTGGCATGCTATGTAAAAAGTTTTACAGCACTGTTGCATTCTTTTCCAAATAGTTCCAGTCATAGCGTCGTGATTTCCGGTAGCCCAGATGAACTTATCTCGGAATCTACTAGCTCCCAGCATCACCAATAAGGCACTGCAGAATTTTAAATCATTTGACCATTCAGGTGCAAGGAGTGGGGTAAACCCACAACTAATGGAAGCAGAACGCGCTGTGTGGGGGAAGGTCACGCTTGTACCCTGGCTTGGGGGAGGCAACACATTACATGTAACGAAATGTTTGTTATCTCCATAAAATCCTGAAATAAAAAATTTTAAAATAAGAATTTTAAATTTGAGACTCATCATGTGCCAGGTGCTATAGACATGAAGATGAACTAATCAGTAGCTTGTACCAAGGATTCAATGTCTAGTAAACGTCTCTAACCATAGCATTAGTATTATAAAAACAAAGTCCCTATGTTGTTCACCATGTTTGCACTGCTTCAATTTCTTCCCCATATCAAGACTTGTGGTTACCAAGACAGAAAAAGGATGTGTGTGTGTGTATATATATATATATATATATACACACAATAAAGTGAATAATCTGCACAATAACAGAACTCACCAAAAATAGTTAGAACCACGCTAATTCCTCATAGGAAAAACCTAGTATATTTCTTGAAGTTCTAAGGATGTTAACTCTTTGGAATAACTCACTTTAATTATGTACTTTCTATGTGCCAGGCACTAATCCCAAGTACATTACAGATATTAACTTGTTTAATCCTCACAAGGACACTATGACAGGCTTAATGATAAAACTGGGACAAATATTGAGAAGTTGAGGAACACATACGAGAATAATGGCTGGAAAGTGTGGGGCCAGGTTGGAATCCCTGGCACTGAGACTGCAGGCCTCCTATTCTACACCACTGCATACTTGTAGCTCTCTGGAATACCAGGTCAATGTAAAGCGGTGACAAGTTGTCAAGGTCCTACTCACAGCTCCTATGGTGACAGAGTATGGTGTCCTTGTAGTGAAAACAAAGCCAAGGTTTTTTGATCCTTTCATTAAAGCTGCCTCATCTGTCAACAAAAAGTTTGTATGACCAGGAATTGAGCGAAGGTATAACATTGAAGTTAATTTCATACAGATTGCCATTGTCCAGCACTAAAATATCATGTATTTTTAAAAACTTGACTTTTTGTATCCAAATGCACCTATCTGTCCTTCTACATGCTGGATACTGTTCGTGAAAGAGGATATTTGGTTAAATAGGGCCTCTTTCAGTTGGGCTGAGATGATTTTACCAGGCTGTCAGTGAAATGTTTTCTTTCTCTTCATCACGATCCTGGTCTCAGAGCCATTGACAGCATGTCCATGAAATGTTGTAGGGCCTTGACTTTACCTCTCCTTCGTTACTGGTTATCACCAAACACTCTGAGCCCCAGGTTATGAGCATGCTCCCAGTCTTTAGGGCTAGGGAACCAGGAGCCCCGGAGCTATAGAGAGGCTCAGAGCTGCTCAGTAGCACAAATGCCAGACATGTAAGAACTCAAGGGCAGGAGAAAAGCAGCAGCAGTCAGGGGTTCAGTGGCAATACTCACCTCCTCTGAGACCTCATCACCCACCGGGCATGATGGGCTATGTTTGTGTGCCACCTACCTAGGGAGGATGCCTGGTAGATTATATTACTTCCATCTCTCTCAGGAACAACAGGGTGGCACATACATAACAGGGTAAAAATTCCCTTAGATATCTGCCTGTGGGCTACAAAAAAGGCACAGAGTTTGTGAATCTTTTTCAACTTTGGCAACACGAGAGTTACATTAGTCTGTAATTGGTGCCAACCGAGGTTTGACCACAGGTACATAAAAAGTCAGGCATCAGCCAAAAACCATATCATGTATTCAAAATGTGTTTGTGGGGAGGCTGCCAAGTCCGGGAAGTGATTCTTTGGGTAGTGTAGACATTTTAACAATGTTGATTCTGCCAACCCGTGAGCATGGTATGGTTTTTGACCTGTTTATGTCCTCTGCTGGTTTCTTCCTCAGTGTTTCGTAGTTCTCCCTGTAGCAGTCGTTTACCTCCTTTGTTAAATATATTCCTATTATAATATCAACATCATTTTTCACAGATATAGAAAAAAATAATTCCACATTTCATATGGAACCAGAGAAGAGCCCGTATAGCCAAAGCAATCTTAAGCACAAAGAACAAACCAGGAGGCTTCAATTTATCACACTTCAAGCTATACTACAAGGAAGGTTATAGTAACTAAAACAGCATAGGATTGGCAAAAGAACAGAGACATAGGCCGATGGAACAGAACTGAGAACCCAGATATAAAACCATCTTCATATAGCCATCTAATCTTTGACAAAGCAGACAAAAACATACACTGGGGAAAGGAATCCTTATTCAATAAATAGTGCTGGGAAAATAGGATAGCCACATGTAGAAGACTGAAACAGGATCCGCACCTTTCACCTCTCACAAAAATCAAATCACAGTGTATAACAGACTTAAACCTAAGGCACGAAACTATAAGAATTCTGGAAGAAAATGTTGGGAAAACTCTTATGGACACTGGCCTAGGCAAAGAATTTATGAAGAGGCCCCAAAGGCAATCACAGCAACAACAAAACTAAATAAATGGGACCTAATCAAATTAAAAAGCTTCTGTACTGCCAAGGAAACTATCAAGAGAGCAAACAGACAACCTACAGAATGGGAGAAAATATTCACATGCTACACATCAGATAAAGGTCTGATAACTAGAATCTATATAGAGCTCAGGAAAATCAACAAGAAAAAATCAAAGACCCCTATCAAAAAGTGGGGAAAGGACATGAACAGAAACTTTTCAGAAGAATATAGACTAATGGCCAACAAACAAAAAATTCTCGACGTATCTAATCATCAGGGAAATGCAAATCAAAACCACAATGAGATATCACTTAACTCCAGTGAGAATGGCCTTCATCAAAAAGTCCCAAAACAATAAATGTTGGCATGAATGCAGAGAGATAGGAACACTCATACACTGCTGGTGGGACTGCAAACTAGTACAACCTCTCTGGAAAGTAATATGGAGATACCTCAAAGAGATACAGGTAGAACTACCATTTGATCCAGCAATCCCATTACTGGGCATCTACCCAAAAGAATAAAAGAAATTCTATTAAAAAGACATCTGCACTAGAATGTTTACAGCAGCACAATCCACAACTGCAAAGATGTGGAAACAACCCAGGTGCCCATCAATACATGAGTAGATTTAAAAAATGTGGTATATGTATACCATGGAGTTCTACTCAGACACAAAAAACAATGGTGATATAGCATCTCTTGTATTCTCCAGGATAGAGCTAGAACCCATTATATGAAGTGAAGTATCTCAAGAATGGAAAATAAACACATGTACTCACCATCAAATGGGTATTAACTGACCAACACTTAAGTACACAGATAGTAGTAACATTCATCAGGTGTTGGGCAGGTGGGAGCAGGGAGGAGGGGATGGGTATCTTCATACCTAATGTGTACAGTGTGCACCATCTGGGGGATGGACATGCTTGAAGCTCTGACTCAGGTGGGGCAAAGGCAATATATGTAACTGAAACATTTGTATCCCCTAATATGCTGAAGTAAAAAAATAAAAAATAAAGGCAAAAACAAAAAAACTTACAGACCCAAAGCTTATATGACAAAAAAAAAATATATATATATATATATATTCATGTAGATTACATGGGTGTTTGTTATTCTTTTTACATTTCTTTATTCTTTTCATTTTTCTACTTTTCTCAAATATTTTAAAATGTAAAAATAATATAATTGTGTAAAAAAATGAAAAAGAGAGGAACATATTTGTATAAGGAAAATAATCAACATTGCCTATTCCTGGGGTAAGGGCTTATAGGTAAAAGTTTCACTCCAGACTTTTCTATATATTCAAATTTTCTACCACGAATGTCTTAAAGAATAAAATATTTTGCTGAAGTTTTAAAAAAAAGAATGAAAGAATATGCAATAACTTAAAAATGTTTTTAAATGTCAAGCTGTGTCCTACTAAGTTTCTACTACATTCCTCTAACAAGGAAAACATTGTACTAAATTTGATAAGACATAGTGGGAGAAGGACAAAAGCAGAGAGCTTCCTGGTAGGGAACACACGGAGGTATGGGGAGGGTGGTTGCTGTGCCCAGAGAGGGCAAGGAAGCTCTGTACCCCATCCAGCCCTGCCCTGGGCAGCTCTTCCATTTGGCTGTTCCTGAGTTGTGTACTTTATCATAAATGTTTTCCTGAGTACTGTGAGTTGTTCTAGCAAATTATCAAATCTGAGAGGGACTGTGGGAACCCCTCAATTGTTCACCAAGTTATTTAGTGCAAGTGGTCTGGGAACCCCATTTGCAACTCGCATGTGAAGTGAGGACAGTGTTGCGAGACTGACCCATAAACCTGTGGGGTCTGACGCCAGCTCCAGGCAGTTAGTGTCAGAATTGGATTGAACTGTAGCACATCCAGTTGGTGTCCGAAGAGTTGGCGTCAGAACTGGTTGGTGTCAAGAGGGGGAAGAAAGCCCCACACCCCTCCCCCAGGACATTCCTCCCACCACACAGGGTCTCAGGGTCTTTCATGGAGCACTCAGATCCCTCTGGTCATCCCAGCGTTTAGTGCCGGGCTTTCCCCTTCTGGTAAGTCTGATCTTAGAATGTCCTACAACAGGTGTGTCGGCCACTAAAAAAAACACTAACACTTACCTAATATATTTAATGATTACAAAAAGCTTTTGTTGAATTTGATGTCCCTTTTAATAGATAAGCAAATTGAGGCTTAGAGAAGTCAATCAGCCACACAAGGAGTGAGTAACCATGTAATCGTGGGCTCTGCCAGCCTAGGTCAAATCAAGGCATCTCTAGACACTCCTGGTCCTATTTATTACACAAAACCAAATCAGTTGGGTAATGTCACTCCTCAACCTGGAGACCTTGGCCTATGCTGATTGTACAAAAGAGGAAGAAGGTCTGGGCCCAGCTCCCTGAGGCCTGGCTTTGCAGGGATAAGGCAGGAGTTGTTCTGCTTTCGGGCGGAAATGTTTACTAGCTGGGTGTCTGGCTGCTCACAAAGCAGAGACTCCTGGGACTGGGACATACACTTCAGTGCCCCTCAGAGCATGGCACGAGGGGCTTTGGAGCTCAGGAAACCCCCAAAACCATGAAAGGTTGGGAAGGGTGCTCCCTGGCCCAGGTATAATGTTTCCCCCTGGCAGACACAGGGGCCCCACCCATCCTGAGTTCCTGGCCCTGGGCCCCACACCCGAGTGCCAGGAAAGTCTGCACCCTGTGTCTGTGGGCAGGCTCTGGGTGCTGGGCTGGCGGAGGCCTGTGTGAACAGGCATGCACTGTGTGTTGTATGGTCTGCACCCACTGCAGCAACAGCCTGTCTGGGCCTGTGCCCCTTGCCACGCCTCCTCTGGCCACACCTGCCATGGGTTTCCTCTTGGTGACGTTTTCTTCCTGCTCTGACTGGCTGGGGCTGTGGTCACTGGCTGGTGTCTCAGGGCCAGGAGAGGTCTGAAGAGACCAGGGACCCTGGAAGACCACCCCTGCCTTGCCTCTCCCCTAGCCCACCTCCTTGCCAGCCTTGCAGCTCAAAGATTAATCCCAGGAGTCCAGAGCCCAGAAGAGGGAAGAATCTGAGGAACACAGAGCCGTGAGTGTCACCCACATCCGATCACCCACCCTCCTATTCCCCCTCCCAGGCCCTGGGCCCCATCCCAGCACCCCCACATAACCTGACTTCTTCCAGGGTCTCTCGGTCCCCTCCAGGCCCCTCCCTCCCAAGACTTTTCCTACCACTCCCTTCCCCAACCGCCAACACCATCTATTGACAGATGCCCTGGGGTTTCCAAAACTGGGTTCTAAATGCTGAATAGTTTACCAAGCCAAGACGAGTGAATCCAGTGGGAGTACCACACTGGGAGATGGTAGGGGCCAAGGCAAAGAAGATCACTGTTCTCTGCCTGCCTGATGCCCCTCACTACCCATCCACCTCCCCTGACCCCTGAACATCCCCCAGTCCCCCCACTCTAGGACAGAGATGGCCAGCAGAGCCCAGTTGGGCTATTACTTGGAGCTACTGAAGAAGGAGGAGCTGAAGGAGTTCCAGCTTCGGGTGCACAATGAAGCACCTTTCCGGGGCTCTTCCAGTGCGATGGCAGTTCCACCAGAGAAGATGAGTGGCATGGAGGTGGCCTCATGTCTAGTGGCTTGCTATGGGGAGCAGCGAGCCTGGGACCTGGCCCACCACACCTGGAGGCAGATGGGCCTAAGCTTGCCCTGTGCCCAGGCCCACAAAGAGGAGGCCTTGTTGTTAGGTGAGAGGACAAACGGCCCCTTTGCCTGCTGTAGTCTCCTGACCCCGCTACTCCCCCTGGGGGCCCCACCACCACCACTGAACCCTCTCTGCTAGATGAAGCTTTGGGCAGTGACTTGGGACCACCCTGTCTAAGGGAGAATCCAGGCCCCAGACTAGGCTGGAGCTGGGGCACCCTTGCTGGGGCCCAGAGCCCCACCCCTTCTTCTGTCCATGTGCATTCCCAGGCCCCCTTGTGGTCCTCACAGTGCCTGGGAGGGGGATGCTGAGAAAGGTAGGCGTGGGCTTTGGACCCTGCTCCCAGGGGAGAGGACTTGCCTGGCATTGTAGTTACAGGCACAGACTTGGGATCAGACAGAGGCAGGTTCCAGCCCTGGCATTACCACCCTGAGAAAATCACTTTATCACTCTCTGCCTCTATTTTTCCATCTATAAAGTGGGAGAGTAAGAGCCCACCTCCTTGGGCTGTGTGAGGGTTAAAAGAGCTAATCCCTGTTAAACATTCAGCACAGAGTCTGATATGTAGGGAGTGCTCAGTAATTGAGAGCTCTTGTTGCTATTGTTGCTGCTGTTGTCATTGGTACTATGAGCATCCCTGGGATGCAGATGCTTAGTTCCACATGGGAAAAGAGTAGTGACTTACACAGGGAGTAGAGTTAGAACCAGGACAGATATGCAAATTTCCTGGATCCCAGACCAGTACCTTTTGCCCAGCAGTGTCTATCAGAGCATCACTCTTCAGAGGAACCCATGGAGGAGACTGCAGAGGGCAGCAGTGGGTTCGATGGTTTCTCCTGACATCTCTTGGCTTAGTAAGAAGACCTGCTTAATACAAAGAACCCTGGCCTCAGTCTCCTGGCTCCTGCCCCTGCCCCTCTGACACATCCCCAACCTTTCTCTCTCCTTCCTGCAGATGACTTCTCCCCATTCCTCTCCTCCCCAAGTGCACCCAACCTGGAGTCCCCCAGCCAGCCCACCTCCACCGCTGTGCTGAGGATCTGTGGCTCTGAGTCCCTGGGGCATCCCCAGGTCTCAGAAAGGAGAAGGATTTCAAGATGGCTTCCTGACACATCTGGACACCCATTCGGAGGTGAGGCTTGCTGAATGGGGCTGAGCGCCTGGGGTAGGGCTGTGAGTCAACCAGTGGGTCTCCACCTGGGTGAGTGTGTACCTGCATGAGGACCTGGAATGGCGGACAGCAGAAGAAATGTGGAGGAGCCAGGAGGGGGTGGTGAGAGCAGCAGGCCTCAAAATATCTTTCAGGGACCTGCCAGTGCTGAGATTATATCCCTCCCCATTTGACAGATGGGGAAACTGAGACCCATGTAGGTCAGGTAGTGTGTCTCACCCAACTGGGTGCCATGTGTGACATGGTCCTTGCCTCCACAGAGTTCAACTTGCAATCTTGGTGGGCTCTGAAGACCCTTGGGGTCAGGGTGGTCCAGATGTTCAAGAGGACTCTGTTCTCCAGATGGGCCCCAAGAGGGGGCCAGGCTCATTTCTCAGCCCAACCCAGTTCCCTCACCAGACTTCCCTTATTTTGGTCTCTGCCACCCTGAATCACCCAGGCTGCAAACCTCAGCTACACCCTTGTCTCTTCCTCTTCTCGTGACAGCATCAAAGTGGTCACCTCTTCCCAAAGCAGAAGGGCCAGAGAAAGCAGCTCATTTGTCCAAGCTCCCACAGCATTTAGTAGCAGAACAAGGGCTAGAACCTAGAACAATCCATTCTTGGTGCAGTGATTTTCTCCTTACCCTGCTGCTGCCTGTGACAGTCCTACCCTTTTTCTTTCCCTTCCTTCTGTGCCCATTCTCACCCCTCCCACCCCCATGCCCTGGCAATCATGGTCACAGACTACACTCCACTGCCCTCAATTTTCACCCTAACTTCACCAGCTTGCTGTGTGACGTGGAACAATTTGCTCCACCCCTCTGTGTCTCATTTTCCTCCTCTGAGCCTTCATATTACTGTTTTCACTCCTCATGCCACCTCTCACTCCACAGTACAGAATTTGCATCTCCTTGAGTACTGTACAAGAAATCCACTTGCAGAGAAGTCCAAGTGCTTGATGTAAATTCTACTAAAGATGTTGTAGGAGACAAAGGTTAAGCTGCTCACATCTCTCCCCACAGAGGGGCCCTCCTATGCCCCCACCAGCATTCTTCTCTCTTCCCCCATGTAGTAACCCGTGTTACTGGCTCTTCCCTGTTCTATGCTCTGCCCCCAACTTGCATAGCTCAAATTTCAGTGCCTAGCAAAGTAACACTTGGCAGTAAAGACAAACCGCCCTCCCTAGAATGCCACTTAGTAACTATTTATTGTTACTTGAAATGGGGAGCTCAACTCTTAAAGTGGCTTAGAAAGATCCTACTTCAAGCTGAGTGTGGTGGCTCATGCCTGTAGTCTGAGCTACTTCAGAGGCTGAGGCAGAAGGAACGCTTGAGACCAGGAATTTGACCCTGCAATAAGCTATGATGATGCCACTATACTCTAGCTCAGGCAAGACAGAGAGACCTTACCTCAAGGGGAAAAAAATCTCTTTCTACCTAATACACACTGTTCACACTGTACTCCCACCAAGAAGTTTCAGACCGGTTACTAAGAGAATAAAATTATCTCTCTACATTTACATGGTTTTAAAAATAGTATTACTAACACCCATCTCACAGGATTGTTGTGAGCATTCCAACCATATGCACCTAAAATAAAACAGATGTTCAGTAAATTGTCATTTTTTTCTTGTCATTCCCCCTCCAGAACACCTTTCCTCACTCCTCTACCAAGCTTTTCCAAGCTCCCCAGACCACGAGTCTCCAAGCCAGGGGTCACCCAATGCCCCCACATCCACAGCGGTGCTCAGGGACTGGCAATCCCTAACTCAGCCCAGCCTAGGACCCAGAAAGCAGGACGCTCCAGGGACTGAGTGGCCTCTGGCTGAAACATCTGGAAACTTCCACACAGGTGAGACCCTGCTGAGCTCCTGGAGAGGGGTTGGTGAGGCAGAGGCATGGACAAAGAGTTCCTTGGGGGTGCAAGATGGCATGCTGAACACAGAGGATCTCAAAAACATCTGAAATGTCTCTCCAGAAATCCTACTATTGGAGTCTCTCCATTGGACCAAGGTACTGTTTCCAGGAGGCCTTTGAACATTAAAATGCAGATGCATTTTCCAGCACAGGAAACACATCACCTGGTTTAGTGGACAGGGAACTGGCCTGGGGTCAGGAGAGCTGGATTTCATTTCCACTGAGCTTCTCACCCACTGGGCAGCCTAGAGCAAATCACATGCCATGTTTGCTGGACATTCTGTGTGTCAGGCCCTGGGCCTGCTGCTACACTTGCACTTGAATTTTACAACCAGCCCATGAGACAGATATTGTTATTATTCAACCCTGGAAATGAGAAAACTGAGGCTCAAAAAGGGAAAGTCTCGTAGTTAATAGTGTGGAGATGCCTTCACTCTCTCTGACACCACGATCCACACTTTTAACTCATATATCCTGCTCCCTCTGCCACAGGCACACAGGCCCCTGAAGCCATGGTCTTAACCACTGAACTGTACTGCCTTTCAATACTAGGAGTTGTCCCCTTTGAAATCTGAGAGTTGTTATGCTTAAAGGATTTCTTCTGCATCCAGCTAGGAGTAAACTTGTAGAATTCATGGTCCTAAAATATGGTGCGGGCTCAAAGTGTATCAATCAACTTATTTAGTCACACCATTTCCCATTCAAAGAAAGAAAAGAAGGAAGAAAGGAAGGAAAAAAGGAAAGATTAGAGACATCTTACAGAAACATACAAATGTAATAACCTTACTATAATAGAATGCAATAACCTTAAAGTGAAAAAAGCAAGTAAGAAAGCCATGAGGATTAATCAGTTGCTAAAATTGAAGTTTCCATTGGTTGTGAGCATCCCAGAAACCAGGACAAAAGGGGAAATATAATGGGTTACATAATACCTATTGCTCAATAGAAGAGAAAAGACCAATTCAAGAGAAATACATTTTTCCCTGATTCTAAATTCTAAGCGAATTTTTCAAGTGAAGAACTTGAACAAAATTACATCCACAATAACAGTTCCATAGCAAGTACAGAAACCATATCATATGCTTTTTGATATATCAAGAACAAAGGTAGGAAAGTATGTTTGTGTAAAAGACAACATAGTAAATGTTTTAGGCTTAGTGGGATGTGGTTTCTTTGTCACAACTACTTAACTCTGCCCTCATAACCCAAAAGCAGTTATAGTTAGTATATAAACCAATGGCCATGATGTCTGTGTTCCAATGAAACTGTACTTATAGGTGCTAAATTTTGAATTTTACATAATTTTCATGTCATGAAATATTATACTTCTTTTGATTTGTTTCAACCATCTAAAAATAAAACAATTCTTAGCTTGCAAGTAGTACTAAAACAGGTGGCTGGCTGGGGTTGGCAAATCCAGCCAGCCACCTGTCTTTGTGGATTTGGTTGGAGTTTGTCAATACATGATCAAAAGCATGATATTAAAATGAAACTCATTAGTGGCATCAGGTGTAAGGGTAGAATTTTTAAAGTATGACTTGATATAAGAGGATTTACATATGTGGCATGGTAACAGAGCCACGAAAACCAGGAGGTTTTGGAGACTGTGGCATTAAGAAGAGCCAAGCCCTCCAATGGCACCTCAGCCAGACACAGTCTGAGCAGGGCAGACTATGGCCATGACCCCACATGGCCATCCTGAGGCTTGTAGAACATTTTCACATTGCCAGAAATATTCCCACAAAAGACAATAAAAGCAGAACTATAGATTATGAACTCAGAGGTGGGGTGGCCCTCTGAACATCCCAGTCTCAGCAGCACTAAAGGCATGAACTGACCCCACACTCTCCACTCTCCCGAGATTTTCCTCAGCACGCCTGCAAAGGTAGGACAAGTAACCTTGAACTATGGAGGCCCAGTAAGTTTCCCAGGGTGAATGGGGCTTCAGCATCCCAGATGAGTCACTTGCATCATCTCTAAAATTCCACTAAGGAGAAAAGTGAGAGGCACTCGAGATATTGGGAAGGGAAAGAAAGGAAGGGGTTGTAGCAATTGTTCAATTTGGAATGTGATAGGAGCCTGAGGTCCCTCCCTAGGGACAGACCCATCTGTGAGCTCAGCTCCTCACAGTTCATAAGGCATCTTCCCTTGTGTCTCAGGTTGGGCTCCCTCAGAAACACACCCTGAGGCAGGATTTGCTTGCAGATAGTTCACTGGGGAAGAGAAGTGAGGGAAGGGAGGAGCCCAAGAAAGGTGCACTGTGAAGCAGTTTACCCCTGGGAGCAACTGAGGTTCATGATGCCAGAGATGTCTGGGAGACAGTAAGAGCATATCTTGGGTTGTCTGTATTGGGGACAAGGGACCCTCATCCATTGTCCACTGAGGACTCTTCCTGGAGTCTTAACTCCCCAGTGTTTCTGGCCCATCCCGCTTGTGGCCCTCAGACAGACAACCACAGGTGTTGCAGATGGACATTGTCGGCACATACTGCAATGATGGGTGCTAAGGGGATGCTGTCAGGACTCAACAGCATCTGCAACACTGTCATTGCCTCCTTCACCCCTGCATGACCTCCTCCAGGGATATCTCACAATCTCAGTTTACAGATGAGAAAACTGTAGCTCAGTGGAGCTAATGGCCCAAGTCATGGCCTTAATGGGGACAGAGACTTGTGCAAGTATTGTTCACTCTTTATCCCCAGCCACTAGAACAGCACCTGCCACATAATAAGCCCTTGATAAATATTTAATGAAGGAAAGTCCTGCCAAATAATAAGCCCTTGATAAATATTTAATGAAGGAAAGTCAAACAGGAAGGATGACTTGATTCAGTCAATACTCGAACTGAGATCTTCTACCCCAAACTGGGATCTTCTTCCCTTATGCTGCATAGCAAGAACACACTAATGTCTACAGCCAGTGCAGTGTGTGGCTTGCAGTAGGTACCTAAAAAAGTTGTTGAATGAATGAAAAAATGAATGAACAAGTCTATTCTATATCTTTATGTTCCATCCTACCCTCTCTTAGGAATGAGAGAAAGATACCAGAGCCAGAGGAGAGAGAACTCCTGTTCGACACTGTCCTGGAAAAGTGTGGATTTGCACCAAAAATTCACACAGCTGATACTTCTACAAACACCTCACCCCAAAAGTCATGAGTCCCTGGACAGGGGAAGCTGGCATCATGACATGGTGGAGAATCAAGGATGTTTGATTGAGATCGGAGACTTATTTCGCCCAGGCCTGGGAACCCAAGAAGAACGTCACGTAGTCATACTGCATGGTGCTGCTGGAATTGGGAAGTCAACACTGGCCAGGAAGGTGAAGAGGGCCTGGGAAGAAGGCCAGCTGTACAGAGACTGCTTCCAGCACGTCTTCTACTTCAGCTGCAGGGAGCTGGCCCAAGCCAAAGTGCTGAGTCTCGCTGAGCTCATCACAAAAGCCTCAGCGGCCCCTCCGTCTCCACTTGGAGATATCCTGTCTTGTCCAGAGCATCTGCTCTTCATCCTTGATGGTGTGGATGAGCCAAGATGGGTCTTAGAGGAGCAGAGTGCTGAGTTCTGTCCACACTGGAGCCAGCAGCAGCCGGTGCATGCGCTGTTGGGCAGTTTGCTGGGTAAAACCATACTTCCCGAGGCTTCCTTGCTGATCACGACACGGACCACAGCTCTGCAGAAGCTCATTCCTTCTCTGGAGCAGCCACAGTGGGTGGAGGTCCTGGGGTTCTCTGACTCCGGCAGAAAGGAATATTTCTACAACTATTTCACAGATGAAAGCCAAGCAATTAGAGCCTGT
>VBSM01002197.1:20158-35292 GCA_008086735.1 Cheirogaleus medius
TGACTTGAGGGGAGAGGGGCGCAAGGGCAATATACGTAACCTTAACATTTGTACCCCCACAATATGCTGAATTAAAAAAAAAGAAAAATGAAACTCTGAGAACATTATCCAAGTTTATCATAGTGCCTACTGTTAGAATATATTTACTTTTCATGTTCTTTTCAATTGTTAAACTATTTGATTATATGTATTCTTTTTTAATGGTACTTGATAAGTCCTATAAATTTGTATGTTTCTCCCATTTGAAATAAGTCTTCATATTCAAGATCTTTCTCCTGTTTTCTTGTGGTAGTATTCTATCTCCATTTTGTAATCTGTAGGATATCTACCCTAATAATTTAATAGTATGTCTTCCACCAGTCCTCAGAATCTCTAGAGATGGTTCAGACATTTTTGTTCTTCTGAATTCTTTTTAATAGTTTTAATACATAAATAAATGTTTGGCAACAGAAAAACATAATAAATAGTCATTTCTATCTATCACCTATCAGTATGAGAAAAATTAGTTGTTGTTTGTTTAGTGCCTAGAGTAATAAAATTAAAAAATACATACACATAAACCTTATATCTAAGCAATACAGATGAGTATTGGTTTATGACACATATACATATGCATTACACATAAGCATACACACATATATGTATCATATACACATATATGTATAGGTATACACACATATACATATTTTTGTAGGACAAAAAGATGGCATATGATGGTAAGGACTGATTAGGACATAGAAAGTCAAGAAGGAAGTCTCCTGTAGTTTTCAAAAAGGGGAGTAACCTCCTCTCTCTCATTGCAAGTTTTAATTTTATGGTGAGATGAAGGAGACATCACATTGAGGTGCTCATGCCACGTATTTGAAGCTGACGACAAAGCAAGTACTGTTTTGTGCTTGTTAGACGAGATACATGATTTTAAAAATGGAATTTAACCAAGTGTAAATTCTCGTGCTGGATTAAAGCAAACTAAGTAGTCTTGTGGTGTAATAGAATGAACAGTGAAGAACATGATGTTATTTGGATATGTCCGTGCTTGTCTCCTTAATACAGCTTTTTTGAAGGCTTCAAAGCTCAGAGGCATGAAAGAACACAACCATGCCCCGTTATCTAAAAGTTGATATAAAATAATAATATCTGATCTCCAAGAATCTTGGAAGCTATTCTAGGGAGAAATGAGGGGGGAAAAAGCATCTATATGTTGCTACCACCAGCAAGAGAAGATGTGGGAACTGACCACCTGATGGATTCCACCAAGAGCTACTGAGACTTGTTCATGGGAATGACCACCTCCCAGGAGGACAACCCAGTCTTCTGGTTTCTGCTCTCAAGAGCACCAGTAGGAATTTCACTGGGTGAGGAAGAGGAGAAGAAGAAATTTATTGGTTAAAAGTCTCCTTCTCCCCTTAAAAAATATCAGTTTTTTCCCCAGAATGTATAGTGCTTTTGGGGATAAGAGGGGTACTTATCATTACTCAGAAAACAATTTTCCAATTTTAACCGTTCCAAGTGAATAAATAACCGATATGATCATGGTAGTAAAAGAAAGTCAATTCTAAATCTGAGATTCTATAATGAGGGTGGAAAATAGTTATCCACCCACCTTTGGGATACGGGAGAATAAGTATAGGATTTTCAGGAAAATCAAGGTGGTAGCAAAGTCCTCAAACTGTGGAACAAGTGGTATTGCATAAATATAGGTAAAAATACACATACTGTATTTAGTCCTGTTTATTAATTTCCATTTCTTCCACTTTAGTATCTCCTTGTAGGTAGGGACTGTCTCATCACCCCCATCATATGCCTCCATACTCCCCAATGTAGTTCTATGCACTTAGTAGGAATTAGGGATTGAATTTTGTGAATTCTAAGTGGTTTAAATTATTTATTTTGGATATCTCATTCGCAAATGTTTGCCTACACACTTAGTAGAAAAGGCCAGGTACACAGAGTATTCAAAATATCCAAGTATACTGCTGAGATGTATTTATTCCCTGAATTAAGACAAATAAGACTTCTCTTAAAAATGCCATTATTCCATATATATAGTGTGATTACCCTCATGGAGGCCTTTGAAGATTTAAAAAAAACTACTTAGAAGTCATACAGGTCACTCTGGGGTAGATGGACTTTTGGGTGTCCCCAAAATGGTGCTGCCCCATGTTACTGATCCTATGAATCTAGTTCTGTTATTGGCATCTTGGCACCTTTCTTCCGAATGTCAAGCACTAGCAGTAATGTCATTACTTGTGGACATGCTTTGCTATCTCTGGACTGTTTTCTTACCAAATTTTCTCCAGAAGTTATAAATTTTTGCTAAAGGAAAATACACTGTTTTACAGAAAACATCCTTTTTCAAGGAACTTATTTAGGGCTACTTTAACATCTTTATTCCTCAGGCTGTAGATGAGAGGATTCAGCATGGGCACCACAATAGTGTAAAACACAGAAGACACTTTCCCTTGGTCCATGGAGCTGACTGTTGATGGTTGCAGGTACATGAACGCTGCAGATCCAAAGAAGACAGCCACAGCCGAGATGTGGGAGCTGCACGTGCTGAAGGCTTTGGACCTACCTTCAGTGGAGCGAATGCGGAGGATGCTGGCAATGATGAAGATGTAAGAGGCAAGGATGGTCAGGCTGGGGAAGAGGATATTAAATGCACTGAAGCACAGGACTACTACTTCATTGATAAAAGTACTAGAACAGGAGAGCTCCAGTAGTGGGAAAAGGTCACAGAAGTAATGGTTGATTATAGCAGTCTTACAGAAAAGCACTCTTAGCATGCAGACTGTATGAGCTGTGGCACCAACCAAGCCCATGAAATAAACTCCAACTACTATCCAGGAACAGACCTGATAAGACATGGTGACATTATAAAGCAGTGGATTACAGATGGCGACATAGCGATCATATGCCATTGCCGCCAACATATGGCATTCTGATATAACAAAAACAAGGAAGAAGTAGAGCTGAGTCATGCATGCTGGGTAGGAGATGATATTCCTCTCTGACAAAAAATTTATCAGCATTTTGGGCGTAACAACAGAAGAATGGCAGAGGTCAATGAAGGAAAGACTGCTGAGGAAATAGTACATGGGTGTGTGCAGGTGAGAACTGAGCCAAATCAGTGTGATCATGCCCAGGTTCCCCACCACTGTGGCCATGTAGATTCCCAGGAAGAGGAGGAAGAGGGGCAGCTGGAGCTCTGGTTTCTCTGTTAGCCCAGCCAGGATGAACTCAGTCACTGAGGAATGGTTTCCTGCCGCCATTCTCCTCTGCAATTTTATGAGGAAAGAAGAAGAAAACTTGAGTTAGGTATTTATTGTCTCACTACACAAAGTACAAAACAAAATTCAAGTCTTTTCAACCAAGTATCCCAGTTCTTTACCTGTTCCTCATCTATGTTATCAAAGACCCTGAAATCTCAGAAATATGAGAAATGTAAATAAATACCAGATAGAAGTATCTTTATTTGTGCTTTATGCTATAAGAGTGAGCATTACTACTCCCTAGTTCCTGTACACTCAAAGACTGCTCTGATTACTTTAATTGAATGTCTAAGAACTTCCGATGCCTTACTTATAATCCTCTCAACTCTTCCTCAGAGTAAATGATAGTATATCTATCTACGTATTAGGTGACTCAGGCTTATATTAGTTGAGTATCAGCTCATAGGTAGGCACGTATTAAGTAAGTAATTAAGGATATGAGACAAGGGCTATCTGTCTCACCTTACATCTCTTATTTTAGCTATTCACAGCTTCCTTCCTATCTTTATCTCTTTGTCATATCAGAGAAACCACTCACAGCAATGAACATGAAAGAAAACTTTTCATAAAGTACTGACAGTAGTGTATCAATCACTGATCCAGGCTAGACTCCCATTTAGTGAGTACCTTGACTACTTCCGCTGCTTCAGAAATACAGACATAGTAGCTCTAGACAGTAACTTAATGGATGGCATTGTCTTTCACTCAACTTGAACTCCACATCTAGGAAGGATGTGAGTTTCCTATTGAGGAGAAATCAGAAGTGAGAAACAAAAAATCCCAAATTTAGTGTTAAGTAAGCAGAATTTTAGGAGTGAAAACAATGCTTTTGTGGCTTTCAAATCTCAAAACAAGTGTAGATTAAGTAATTTTTAGCTATTGCATCTTCAAATGTATCTTTCAAATAGTGGTAATGAAGTATAGTAGGTGAATAATCAAAACGAAATTAATTAGTAAGTGCATTTCATTTCAAATGATACAATGCAAGTACAATATAATATACAAATATTTAAAGAAACACTAATTATTAAGTGTTTTTATCATTTTGGATCTTGTAGTAAATTTTAATTTTGTCTTGTATATTAAATATCTAGTATATAAAACCATTGAGTTATTATTTTATTTTTATTTTTTTGGTTAGTTGCTATTTTTATTATTCTAATTCTGCAATCATATGGCAGTATAAAAGAAAGGATTCTGAGTTATTATTTTATACAAAGTCTTAGCACTTTAAGTGACTCAAAACCCATTATTTACAATGTAATGTTACTAATATTTTAAATATCTCAGAATTACATTTGTTTTTAAAAAAGATTTTTAAAAATATCTAATAGCTTAGAAACACAAAGTTGTGAACTCAGGGATAAAATAAGCTTTAAAGTTAGGAAAAATATCTGCCTTAGAGATATGATTAAAGCATAGTTTATAGTAATGTGTACATAATATGCACAGTAGATACACTAAATTCCTATTATAGTGTATCATAAATTAGTTCCTTCCAAATTTTAAAATGAGTCTTAGCTACCTTTAGTATAATAATATAACTTGTGTGTCTGCACTGCAGGTAATAACTTGAGCACCACATTTTTAAAATACTGAAATAAAATGGGTCAACTATCATCCTGTGTATTAGCAGGATTTTGCTCTTATATTTCCTCTCTAGCTGGGCCATCGTTCTTGAAGCTGTTTTGGGGCAAGGGTGTTTGTCTCACAATCTTCTCTTTAGCCAGTTCACTGAAGCTTGTTTTTCTGCTCTCATTTGGCCCCATTTTTCAATGATAGCTCCATGTTGGGTCTTTCTTATCTTTGCCACCCACTAAGTGCTGGAACTGATACAACAGTCTATGCTTTTATTATTTTATATATTAAAGCACATTAACACATGACTGTTGGGTATAATATATGTTTACTAAAAGCTTGGGGTTTATACCAAGCTTTATTATTAAAGTGGTTATACATATATGTGTGTGTGTATATATATATACATCTATATATATATATATATATATATATATAGAGAGAGAGAGAGAGAGAGAGGGGTAACTTTAAATTGGAGGTTATAAGATCATAAGGTATGGGGAATTTCATTCTAACACTATTCTTTCAACACTCTGAATCTGTCTGCCATGTTTTCGTATCCATCTAGAAAAAGAGTTGTAAATTGCCGGGTATAAGCAGATGTAGTCCAGTAGGTGTATTTTGTTATGGGAATATGGTTTTTCAGAAATAAATTTGAATTTAGAGTCTTTCACAGAACATGCATTTTCCAAATCACAGCACTACTATTTTGAACCCTTTATATATTTCTGTACCTGGTTGACCCATGAAGGCATTTGAGTTTGTAATGCCTCTCTAAATCCTTTTATCAAATCCATTGTTTAAAGAAAAAACAAAACAAAACAACAATAACAAAAAACCTCTTCCCTGAGGAGGAAAAAAATGATAACTTCAAAATTCCATTTTAACTTTAATTTTGAAAAGATTTCTCAAAGGTCAGCTTGATGTGAGAAAGTAGGTTAAACATAATATGAAAAGTATATGCCCTGCTGAAAAACATTCTATTGTAATTTTTATATAAAATAACAACAGCATTTACAAAAACCCACAGCCCATATCACAGTTAATTGTGAAAGACTGAATGGTTCCTTCCACCAAGATAATGAACAAGACATGAGGTAAACTCCCTAATCTTTTATTCAAGATTATACTGGAAGTCCTAGCTAAGACAATCAGGCAAGAAAATGAAAATTAAAGCATCCAGATTGGAAAGAAAGAAGTAAACCTGTATTTGTGAATGACATGACCCTGTATATCGAAAATCCTAAGGAATCTACCACACACACACACACACAAAGCTATTAGAACTAATTTAAAAAATCAGAAACCTTGTAGAATACAAAACAACATAACAGTTCAATTGTATTTCTGTACACTTGCAATGAAAAATAAAAAAAATCCATTTGCAATAGCATCATAATGAATAAAATACTTAGGAATAAATTAAATAAAAGAAATACAAGACATTATAATGAACAGTATGAAACATTGTTGAAAGAATTTAAAGAAGACCTACATAAATGGATAGCTATTGCATGTTCAAAAATCAGAAGACTCAATATTATGAAAATGGCAATAACTTCCCAAATTGATATACAAATTCAGGGCATTCTCTGTCAAAGTCTGAGCTCTGCATTTTGCAGATATTGACATACTGATCATAGAATTCTTACTTATGAAAATGCAAGGGACCCACAATAACCAAAACAAACTTGATAGAGAAGAATAAATTTGGAGGTCTCACATTTTGCCATTTGGAAACTTACTATAAAGTTACATTAACCAAGACAGTGTGATACTGTCATCAGTTGTAGACACACAGATCAATGGAATAGAATTGATAATCCAGAAACAAACTCATACATCTATGATAAATTGATTATTGACAAGGTTTTTATGCCAATTTAGTGGGGAAAGAATAATTTCTTCAACAAATGATGCTGGGACAATTGAGTAGCTACATGGAAAAGAATTAATTTGGACCTCTTCCTGACACCATTCAAAAAAATTAACTCAAAATAGATCATAGAACTAAATGTAAGCACTAAAACTAAAACAATCTTAGGAAAAAACAAAAAAGTAAATCTTTGTGACCTTGGATTTGGTGATGGTTTCTCAGATAAGATGCCAAAACTAGAAACAACCATAAAAAAATAGTAATTAACCATCATCAAAATTGAAGGTGTGTGCTTTAAAAGGACATTGTCCCTAAAGTAAATAGAAAACACAGAATGAGAAAAATATGTTTAAGTGATATATCTGATGAAAAACTTGTATTCAGCATGCAGAAAAAAGTCTTACAACTTGATGATTAAAAAGGCAAATATCACAATTAAAAAATGGTCATAGGATTTGAATGAATATTTCTCTAAATTAAATGTACAAATGAGTAATAAACACCTTAAAAGATATTCATCATCCTTAGTTATTAAGAAAATACAAATCTAAACCATAGTGAGATAACATTTCACACTCATTAGGATGGCTATAATTACAGAGACAAAGAATTACAAGTATTGGCAAGGATATGAAGAAATTGGAACCCTCACTGGTGGGATTGCAAATGGTACAGACTGTTAGAAAAACAGTTTGAGATTTCCTCAAAATGTGAAACATAGAGTTACCGTATGCCTCAGATATTCCACTGCTGGATACTTGCCCATGAGAACTGAAAACATGTCCACACAAAATCTTGTACGCAAATGGTCAGAACAGCATTACTTATGACACTCAAAAGATTGGAAACCACCCAGATTTCCATCCAGTGGTGAAAGGACACATAAGCTGTGGCGTATCCATATAATAGAATATTATTCTGCAATAAAGCGGAATGAATTACTGATACATGCCACGTCATGAATAATCCTGAAATATGCTAAGAGAAAGAAACCAGACACAAAAGGCCATACACTGCATGATTCCATTTATAAGTGTCAACAAAAGACAAATTCATAAAGACAGAAAGTGTTTAGTTTCTGCCAGAGGCTGTGGGAAGGGAGGTAATGAATGTGACTGCTAATGGGTATGGAAATTTTGGGTGGATGGTAATGAAAATATTCTACAATTAGAACATAGTGATGGTTGTACAACTTTGAATATGCTTAAAAATCACTGAAATACACTTGAAAAGGGTAAATTTTATACTGTTAATTACATTTCAATAAATATGTTGTAAAAATGTAAACAACAACAAAATAATGATGATACCATGCTGATCATATAAAACATTCCACTATGAGTTACTGTTTTGCCACCATCCTCTAAGGCTTTCCCACCTAGGTTATGTGTGCTGTGTGCCTCTTCATTTATGCCAAATATGTTCATTAAGTTTTTCCCCAAACAATGTATTTCTCTCTCCCCCACACACAAAAAAGTGCTATATTAACTCACGAATTATAACTACCTTTACTATCATAGTCTTTTTCTCTTTAATACATAAACAACAAAAATGTAGGTCTTTACAACCTTTAATTATTAATAAATTACAGACATAAAACAGACACATATTCAATTTTAAATATGTCTTCTTTCATCAGAGAAAAAAACAACAAGTACAAAAAAAATAAATAAATATAGTTAAGGAGGACTGAAATCACAGAGTAGTTGAAGAGATTGTCAGAAAGTACCCCGCAGACTTAAGTGAGATGCCCAGTATGTGCTACCTGGCGTTTGCTTTCTTTTGACTTCTCAGTTTGCCATCTCCTACAGAGACCAGCCATCACCAATTCTAGGTCAGTTCTGTACTAGAAAAGTCTAATGATGTCTAGAGTACAGAATTGTCAACTCATGATCAAGCCAAACTATTGCAGATTTTGTAACCCCAGAAATGATAGTTTCCTGGTTATTTTTTATAAAATCCCAGTTCTTTATTTTCATACATCCTGATTTTACCTCTATTAAAGAAGCTGAGTTTTCATGTCCCTCCATATTTCTGACTCTTTACATTGGCTAGTTGACTGTTTTGTTCTGTGTTCCTTGTCTCTTACCAGGCTGTCCCACTAAAAACTAGTTTAATCACAGAAGCACCAATATCTCTTGTCCAGTCGCTGCAACATTGGCAGCAGGTGTGGTTTTTGGGTTTTTTTTTTTTTAATGGAGAGTGCCTTTATTTTGGTTTTGGTGTTATCCAAGTGTTATGTGCACAAAGTTACAGTCAAATACTATAATACCAACAAGTCTACAATGAAAACCAGCATCCTCCTTCCAGGTGTGGGTTTTTGATCCATTACATGTGACCAGCTCTCCATGAAGTCTGACTCAGACACATGCTGTTAATTCCTACTGCTTCCTTTTGTCCTGCCCTGTTAACACCACCTGTGACTGTTACTTGTGGAGAATTTCCAAAGAACCTGGCCTGCATCAGAGGTCTTAGCCTATCTTCAACCCATCTTAGAGATAAATGAATCCTAAGCAAAATACCAAAACAGTTTAAGGTGAAAAAAGGAATTTTTTAACAGTTTTATTGAGGTAAAATTGACATACAAAGAACTGCACATATTTAATGTATACAATTTGATAAGTTTGGACACCCATGATACCATCACCACCATCAAGGTAATTGACATCTTTCACCTTCCAAAGTCTTTTTTGTGTGCCTTTGTGTGTTTTTTGTGTGTGTGTTTTGGTATTTTGTGGTAAGAATATTTAACAAGCGATTTACCTTCTTAACAAATTTTGAAGTTCATATTGCTAACTATAGGTACTATGTTGTACAGCGGATCTTTAGAACTTGTGCATCTAACATAACTGATAATTTATACCCATTGAACAATTCCCTATTTCTCCCACCTTCCAGTCCGTGGCAACCATTATTGTATTATCTGCTTCTATGAGTTAGACTATTACAGATGCTTCATTTAATTGGAATCATGCAGCATTTGCCTTGCTGTGACTGGCTTATTTCACTTAGCATAATTTCCCCCAGCTTCGTCATGTTGTTGCAAATGGCAGAATTTCTCTGGGGGTGGGGGGGAAGTTTTTAGTTCTTACAAAAGAAAGCAGTGATGACTCTGAGACAGCAGAAGATTGCTAAAGTGTACCCAGAATTTTTGTTTCAAGTTTTATTAGATTAATAGAGTAAAATAATTGTGTAGTCCTAGGCTATCTTGATTTTAGTAAAGTATTTGCTAAATCTCTTGTAATTGTCTTATGGACATGATACATTTATGTGTGGTCAATGAAGATACAGAATAATATCTCATAGTTACAGGAACCCAAGAGGATCTAAAGACTAATCATAAAGTGAAAAATATGGAGTTATTATTATTCCATAGGACTTTGTATTTAGTCTTATCTTGAAAAACCATTCTGTCAATAACTTGGATAATGCTATACAATAAATTGTTATGAAATTTATAGATTACATTAATATAGAAAATTGTGATGAACACTTATAATAATGATTCAAGAAGATATTGTTAAGCTGTGAATATGGATTGATATTAACAACACAAATTTAACAGTGATAAACAAACAAAAAAAGTGCTGTGGATTTTCAGGACAGAGAGACAAATAATATAGAATCCCTGTTCTTCAGAATGTTACTATCTAGAAGGGGGTAGGGAGGCAGACTAGACTGTGATAAACATCATGATTGCACATGTCCTATAGGAATACAGTGAACACGGGGGGAGCCCAGAATGGGGGTCAATGAAGGCTTTTAAGAGAAACCTCAGTCTGGAAGAATAAGTGGAAATAAGCTAGATCTCCATAACCTTTAACCTTGAGAAGCATTGGCCTAATAGCATTTCATGTTCAAAAGATCTGGATCTGGAGAAAAACACCTATAAATTCTAGAGGATTTATTAAAAAAAGAAAGAAAAGTACGCCAAATAGGAGAAGTGATGGCCACACAAGATAAATTGCATTCAGTGAACTGTGCTTAATTCTGGGAGCTGTATTTTATGATGGTGATTTTTAAATTACAATTATCCAGAAAAATTTAAGATTTTGATTACAATAATTCACACCTAGTAGCACAAATTAAGATTGGACTTATTATATGTTACGTCAGAAGGCAGAGCCACAGCCTATAGGATACCTTTTGTCTCAACATCAAAATCTCTCTGTTAAACATGTCTGAAAGTAGTATAGTTTGAATCATGAAAAGTCAGATATATTACATCAAAAGATGCCAGATAGTTTTAGGAAACTCCTGTAGTTGTAAGGAGGCTAGATTTCATGAAGCTCCTTCAACATGCCAAGATTAAAAGGTTCTGGGACAGATGGCATTCAGATACTCACCCTTTCTCTGCCTGGAAACCTCGTGACAGCTTTAGAGCAAGTGCCCTCTATGGGAAATAGCTCTTGATAATGGTGGTGGGTGGCAGTTCAAAATAGAGACTCCTGGGCCTTCTTTTACTTAGGGAGTCAATATTAGGAATGCAGATTTCAATTTCTGAGTAGCCCACGTAGGTAACATGAATCAAAAGCTATGATTTCTTCTTGTAGCTTCTTCATAATGCTACCCGAGGCACTAGCCAAGGGGACATTATTTTTATGTAAGGTTTTGATATATTAAGAGGTATAATCAAAAACATTTAGATGGAAGGTCCCTCAAGATTTCCTTTCAAGAGGGATGAGCTATTGGGATATAGGAGCAATTAAAATGTGCTTTTTTCATCCTTTGTATGAAACTTTGATTAGGTCCCTTGTGTATAATATTCTCTCTTAGTGTTGAAACAGTAGCAGTCATTAGGTTAAGGGCTAAAAATTGAAGCCTAGCAGACATGATTCTAGGAGGTCCTCATAACAACAGCTTCCTATCTGAATATAATTTTTGAAATATTTGAATTTATGACTTTCATCGTATTCTATGTATTTAAGGTTTGGGGAAATAGTTAATTACATATAATTTTAGTAGCTGTTGCTCTTTATAGTTTTCAAGATACTTTATTTTAATGTACATAAAAATCTGTTGTTTATAATGATAATAGCCAGGATTTATTTGACACTTACTATGTACCACACATAATTCTTATCTTGTTATATTTACTAACCTATGTAATTTTCACAACTGCTCAGTGTGGAAGATAACATTAGGTTGAACCAAGTTGTAGTTTCATATAATTCAACTTATTATGCCCATTTAAAAAGAAAGAAGCACGGAAAATTTGAGGAATTTGCCCAAGCATTTCATGTCCAAAAGATCTCGATCTGGAGAAAAACACCTATAAATTCCAGAGGATTCATTAAAAAAAAAAAAGTACCCCAAATAGGGGAAATGATGGCCACACAAGATAAATTGCATTCAGTGAACTGTGCTTAATTCTGGGAGCTGTATTTTATGATGGTGATTTTTAAATTACAATTATCCAGAAAAATTTAAGATTTTGATTATAATAATTCACATCTAGTAGCACAAATCCAGATAGTAAGCTTATCCAGATAGTAAGTTACAGTTTAGTTTGTTCATAAAATTATTATATTTGGACTATCACATATATTTTAAGGCATGCAATCACTTTTTCACTCAACAGACATTTTATATACAGTGTTATATGTGAGGACATAAACTCAGAAATGCAAACTATGTGTTTTTTAATTTGCTTACCGTTGAGCTTAATGCATATATAGTAAACAGATAAAGGACTTACTTTTTGTCAAATAATATTTAAGCACTCTTCTGCTTTATTCTTATATATTTGCCTATACTGGAATTATCTTCATTTTATAGGTAAGAAAATAGAAGTACAGAAATGTTCATGAAGATACTATAAATAAATACAAAAAGACAACATGCATAAACCAAGATCATGCCTGGCAAACTGAGACACATGTTTACCATATTATATGGTAGCCCTAGCCCTGTGTCATTAAAAATTTAACTAAATTAAATTGAATTTAAAATTCAGTTTTTCTGTCACATTAGCAACATTTCAAGTTCTCATTTGCCACATATAGGTAATGGCTGCTATATTGAAGAATGCAGAACATATAGAACAGTACCATCTTGGCCAAAAGTTCTACTGAGCAATATTAGTTCAGTGGAATCGGGGGAAATAAGTGAAAAAGTTGGCAAATATAAAATTATAAAAGTGATTATGGCTAAGGAGGGATAGGTCCATTGTGTGATGGGACCCTGTCATTCGTGGTCTCAAGCATGTAAGCATTTGTGTATGAGGAGATCTCTGAAGTGAGTCCTGAACTTTTTCCAAGTGAGCCCCAAGGTTATGTTATATCCATCTTGACTGTGAAGTGAAAAAGGTGTGGGGAATTTCTGGGACCTCACACCACTAAACTAAAATTTCTTCTTCCATAAAATATTAATCACCTGTCATTTCATGTAATAGTTCTCAAGCTCTCAGTATTCTGGCCACTTTTATGGATTCCATCCTGTCAGTTTCCCCTTTAAAAAGTTTTGCTCAGAAATTATCACAATATAGTATATGTAATATGAATAGTGCTTCACATTTTACATATATAATTATGCCTTCAGGCCTTCTCAGACCCAAAAAGACCTTGGTCATACATATTAATCATAAGACTTTGTCTAGAAATACTTCCCTATCTTTTGAAAGGAATTGTAGTAGCATTGGTTAAGAAAATGAGCTTTGCAGTCACATGAATTACAGCTCAAATCCTGCCTGCTTGACATAGAAAATTATCAAATCTATGTAAAATTTCTTAATCTTCAAAATGGTGCTAACAGCAGTACTTAAATTATGAATTTATTACAAGAATTGAATACTACAGTGTCTATCCTGGAATATGATAAGTATACAGAAAATATTACTATTATATTTAAGTACTTTGGATGATATGAACTCAAAAAAATTCCAGGAAAATTAATCTAGGCATACCCTTAATTTACTTTCTGTGGCTACACTAAGCATTCTAAAATTAATCTGCCCCTTTTCTTTCTTTCAAGGGTTTTAGTATGTTTACATCCCTAACCATTTTTAATCTGTTCCTATCTAAACTTTATAGAGATGTTATATAAATGTGTAAAAATGTTTTTTAATAATTATGCCCTAGATAATGCCTCTTTTATTTCCTGTGTTAAACTAGCCAACATTAGGTATCAAAATTTATATCCTGATTTATAGTTTCAACTCCAACATGTAAAGAATCTAGAAGTTGTCTGTAAAAGAAAAAAGTTGACAAACTAGAAATTATTGACTTTTCTTGGACCCATAAGAGAACAGAAGTTTGAGGGAAAATGACCATTTTGAAATCTAGAGAGAGGTGCATTCAGAGAGGTGCATTCAGAGACAAAGACCCTGTGATTTGCTTACTCGAAGCACAAGTCATTGACTTGATAAGCTGATAGCAACATTCAAATAATTGTTTTGAAGAACTACTGGAGACTGAATGCAGACTAGCATGAAAGTGGGAAACTCTTGGGGTCCTCAGTCATAAGGAGACCCCACATTTACACAGGCTCTGCCTACAATAATCCACTAGGTTCTCATGGTAAGAATCTGAGGAGATCCTCTGAGCCACGGCAGGTGGATGTGAAGAGCAGCCATCTTGGAACCCACTCAGTCTCTTTTCCCTAACAAAGATCTCATCTGAAGGGGGAAGGATTTTGGCAGATGGCAATTCTCAAACCTTTTCCCCAGTAAGGGAAAGTGATTATGCCCATCTTCATTCTTCCTGTCTTATCTAATGGGGAAAAAAGTTGACAACATGGAACATGTCTTCAAAAAAAAAATAAATTGAGAATGATTCAGGCAAAGAAAAGAGTAGCAAGGACAAGGGGAAAGAAAACTAAAACTACTGGTGGAAGGATAGAAACACTTTTGAAAGTCACACCCCTGGAAAAAAGGCCCACAAAAAGACTGAGACTTATTCAGAAGGTCATAGACAGCTCCCTCTCCCCATAGCCTGTCACCTCACCAACAGCCTTCCAGAAGAATAACAGTGAATTACAGCTCCAAGAACTTCTAGATACAGATTATCTCTGAGGAGTAGTACAAAGAGAAGACAAAATATAAAATCCAAGAGAGTAGACAAAATACAAGGACAAAAAAGTTTCAGTCTCTGATACCTAGAACCACAATGAACATTAAACACAGCCTAGTTCCCGGCAAGATTAACATAAATCTTCACTCAAAAGGCCTATTTACCTCAGTACCATTTAGAATATATAATATGCCCAGCTTTCAACAAATCAAAGAACTTGTCAAATGGCAAGACAAAAGTATATTCTGAGGAGACCTAGCAAGCATGAGAAACAAACTCAGATATGACAGGTATATTGGAATTATCCAATAGGAAATTTAAAATAACCGTGATACTCGAATGTTGATAGCAGCACAGTTCACAATTGCAAAGTTGTGGAAACAACCGAGGTGCCCATCA
>VBSM01002217.1:14044-29039 GCA_008086735.1 Cheirogaleus medius
AAAAAAAAAAAAAAACAAGTTGCTTACAAAAGAAATGATATTTTCTCATATGTGTTTGTAAATGTTCTACGTAGCACTTCATTCTATGAGAACTACAAGCAGATAAGCAAGGAACTTTGTTTCTTCTTGGACTAAGTCAGAGTAAACACTGATATTTAAAAGTTGTTTACAAAAGAACTGATATTTGCTTATATGGCTCAGTAAATGTAGTACATAGCTCATCAGCTGTACCATAACAGCAAGCGCAAAAGGAAGGTATTTTGTTTCTTCTTGCTCTAAGTCACAGAAAATACTGATATTTACAAGTGCTGTACAAAAGAACTGAAAATTTCTTATATGCATTTGTAAATGTACGTAGCACTTCGTTCTCAGAGAAGAAACAGCGCGTAAGCAAGGAACTTTGTTTCTTCTTGGTCTAATCACAGAAAACTCTGATATTTACAAGTTGTTCACAAATAACTCAAATTTTCTCATATGCCTTTGTAAAGGTTGTACGTACCACTTCATTTCTAACAGATGAACTTGTGCTTAAGCAAACAAATTTATTTCTTCTTGGTCTACTCACAGTAAACACTGATATTTACAGGTTGTTCTCCAAGGAACTGAAAGTTTCTCATATGCGATTGTAAAGGTTGTACGTAGCGCTTGAATTCTCAGATAAGAACCAGTACATAAGCAAGGATCTTGTTTCCTCTTGCTCTAAGTCACAGTAAACACCGATATTTACAAGTGCTTTACAAAAGAACTTAATGTTTCTTATGTGCGTTTGTAAATGTTGTATGTAGCTCTGAGTTCTCAGAGAAAAACCAGATCATAAGCAAGGAACTTTGTTTCTTCTTGCTCTAAGTCACAGTAAACACTGATATTTACAAGGTGTTTACAAAAGTATTGAAAGTTGCTTATATGTGTTAGTAAATGTTGTACGTAGTGCTTCAGTTCTATGAGAACCACAAGTGCATATGCAAGGATCTTTGTTTCTTCTAGGTTTAAGTCACAGTAAACACTGATATTTACAAGTCATTTACAAAAGACCTGAAAGTTTCTTACATATGTTTGTAAATGTTGTCCATAGCGCTTCAGTTCGCAGAGAAGAACCAGCACATAAACAAGGAACTTTGTTTCTTCTGGATCTTAGTCACAGTAAACACAGATATTTACAAGTTTTTCATAAAAGACTGAAAGTTACTTATATGTGTTTGTAAATGTTGTACATAGTGCTTCAGATCTCAGAGAAGAACCAGTGCATAAGGAACAAACTTTGTTTCTATTAACAAGTTGCTTACAAAAGAACTGATAGTTTCTCATTTGTGTTTGTAAATGTTCTACGTAGCGCTTCATTCTATGAGATTTACGCGCATAAGCAAGGAACTTTGTTTCCTCTTGGACTAAGTCACAGTAAACACTGATATTTAAAAGTTGTTTAAAAAAGAACTGAAATTTGCTTATATGACAGTAAATGTTGTACATAGCGCGTCAGTTGTACCGTAACAGCAATCGCAAAAGGAAGGAACTTTTTCTCTTCTTACTCTAAGTCACATTAAACACTGATATTTACAAGTGCTATACAGAAGAACTGAAAATTTCTTATATGCATTTGTCAATGTACGTAGCACTTCGTTCTCAGAGAAGAAACAGCGCGTAAGCAAGGAACTTTGTTTCTTCTTGGTCTAATCACAGAAGACTCTGATATTTACAAGTTGTTCACAAAGGAACTCAAAGTTTCTCATATGTCTTTGTAAAGGTTGTACGCACCACTTCATTTCTAACAGAAGAACTTGCGCCTGAGCAAGGAACTTTGTTTCTTCATGGTCTAATCACAGTAATCACTGATATGTACCAGTTTTTCACCAAGGAACTGAAAGTTTCTCATAAGCGATTGTAAAGGTTGTACGTAGCGCTTGAGTTCTCAGATAAGAACCAGCACATTAGCAAATATCTTTGTTTCTTCTTGCTCTATGTCACAGTAAACACTGATATTTACAAGTGCTTTACAATAGAACTTAATGTTTCTTATGTGTGTTTGTAAATGTTGTATGTAGCTCTGAGTTCTCAGAGAAGAACCAGATCATAAGCAAGGAACTTTGTTTCTTCTCACTCTAAGTCACAGAAAACACTGATATTTACAAGATGTTTACAAAAGTACTGAAAGTTGTTTATATGTGTTATTAAATGTTGTACGTAGTGCTTCAATTCTATGAGAACCACAAGTGCATAAGCAAGGAACTTTCTTTCTTCTAGGTTTAAGTCACAGTAAACACTGATATTTACAAGTCATTTACAAAAGATCTGAAAGTTTCTTACATATGTTTGTAAATGTTGTACACAGCGCTTCAGTTCACAGAGAAGAACCAGCGCATAAACAAGGAACTTTGTTTCTTCTGGGTTTTAGTTGCAGTAAACACAGATATTTACAAGTTGTTTATAAAAGACTGAAAGTTACTTATATGTGTTTGAAAATGTTGTACATAGTGTTTCAGATCTCAGAGAAGAAACAGTGCATAATGAACGAACTTTGTTTCTATATAAGAAGTTGCTTACAAAAGAACTGATAGTCTCTCATATGTGTTTGTAAATGTTCTACGTAGCGCTTCATTCTATGAGAACAACAAGCGCATAAACAAGGAAATTTGTTTCTTCTTGGTCTGAATCACAGTAAACCGTGATATTTATAAGGTGTTAACAAAAGACCTGAGACTTTTTTATATGTTTTTGTAAATGTTATACGTAGCGATCCATTCTATGAGAACAACAAGCGCATAAACAAGGAACTTTGTTTCTTCTTGGACTAAGTCACAGTAAACACTGATATTTAAAAGTTGTTTACAAAAGAACCGAAATTTGCTTATATGGCTCAGTAAATGTTGTACATAGCGCGTCCTCTATACCATGACAGCAAGCGCAAACGGAAGGAATTTTGTTTCTTTTTGTTCTAAATCACAGAAAATACTGATATTTACATCATGTACAAAAGAACTGAAAATTTCTTATATGCATTTGTAAATGTACGTAGCACTTCATTCTCAGAGGAGAAACAGCGCGTAAGCAGGGAACTTTATTTCTTCTTGGTCTAATCACAGAAAACTCTGATATTTACAAGTTGTTCACAAAGGAACTCAAAGTTTCTCATATGCCTTGGTAAAGGTTGTACGAAACACTTCATTTCTAAGAGAAGAACTTGCACTTAAGATAGGAAATTTGTTTCTTAATGGTCTACTCACAGTAAACGCTGATATTTACCAGTTGTTCAAGAAGGAACTGAAAGTTTCTCATATGCGATTGTAAAGGTTGTACGTAGCGCTTGAGTTCTCAGATAAGAACCAGCACATAAGCAAGGATCTTTGTTTCTTCTTCTTCTAAGTCACAGTAAACACGGATATTTACAAGTGCTTTACAAAAGAACTTAATGTTTCTTATGTGCGTTTGTAAATGTTCTATGTAGCTCTGAGTTCTCAGAGAAGAACCAGATCATAAGCAAGGAACTTTGTTTCTTCCTGCTCTAAGTCACAGTAAACACTGATATTTACAAGGTGTTTACAAAAGTACTGAAAGTTGCTTATATGTGTTAGTAGATGTTGTACGTAGTGCTTCAGTTCTATGAGAACCACAAGTGCATAAGCAAGGAACTTTGTTTCTTCTAGGTTTAAGTAACAGTAAACACTGATATTTACAAGTTATTTACAAACGACCTGAAATTTTCTTACATATGTTTGTAAATGTTGTCCGTAGCGCTTGAGTTCACAGAGAAGAACCAGCGCATAAACAAGTAACTTTGTTTGTTCTGGGTCTTAGTCACAGTAAACACAGATATTTACAAGTTGTTCATAAAAGAATGAAAGTTACTTATATGTGTTTGTAAATGTTGTACATAGTGCTTCAGATCTCAGAGTAGAACCACTGCATAAGGAACGAACTTTGTTTCTATTAACATGTTGCTTACAAAAGAACTGATAGTTTCTCATATGTGTTTGTAAATGTTCTACGTAGCGCTTCATTCTATGAGAACAACAAGCGCATAAGAAAGGAACTTTGTTTCTTCTTGGTCTAAGTCACAGTAAACCGTGATATTTATAAGTTGTTAACAAAAGAACTGAAAGTTTCTTATATGTGTTTGTAAATGTTATGTGTAGCGATTCATTTTATGAGAACAGCAAGCGCATAAACAAGGAACTTTGTTTTCTCTTGGATTAAGTCAGAGTAAACACTGATATTTAAAAGTTGTTTACAAAAGAACTGAAATTTGCTTATATAGCTCAGTAAATGTTGTACATAGCGCGTCAGCTGTACCATAACAGTAAGCGCAAAAGGAAGGAATTTTGTTTCTTCTTGCTCTAAGTCACAGAAAATACTATTTACAAGTGCTGTACAAAAGAACTGAAAATTTCTTATATGCGTTTGTAAATGTACGTAGCACTTCGTTCTCAGAGAAGAAACAGCGCGTAAGCAAGGAACTTTGTTTGTTCTTGGTCTAATCACAGAAAACTCTGATATTTACAAGTTGTTCACAAAGGAACTCAAAGTTTCTCATATGCCTTTGTAAAGGTTGTACGTACCACTTCATTTCTAACAGAAGAACTTGCGCTTAAGGAAGGAATTTTGTTTCTTCTTGGTCTATTCACAGTAAACACTGATATTTACCAGTTGTTCAAGAAGGAACTGAAAGTTTCTCATATGCGATTGTAAAGGTTGTACGTAGCGCTTGAGTTCTCGGATAAGAACCAGCACATAAGCAAGCATCTTTGTTTCTTCTTGCTCTAAGTCCCAGTAAACACTGATATTTACAAGTGCTTTACAACATAACTTAATGTTTCTTATGTGTGTTTGTAAATGTTGTATGTAGCTCTGAGTTCTCAGAGAAGAACCAGATCTTATGCAAGGAACTTTGTTTATTCTTGCTCTAAGTCACAGTAAACACTGATATTTACAAGGTGTTTACAAAAGTACTAAAAGTTGCTTATGTGTTAGTAAATGATGTATGTAGTGCTTCAGTTCTATGAGAACCACAATTGCATAAGCAAGGAACTTTCTTTCTTCTAGGTTTAAGTCACAGTAAACACTGATATTTACAAGTCATTTACAAATGACCTGAACGTTTCGTACATATGTTTGTAAATGTTGTCCATAGCGCTTCAGTTCACAGAGAAGAACCAGCGCATAAACAAGGAACTTTGTTTCTTCTGGGTCTTAGTCGCAGTAAACACAGATATTTAAAAGTTGTTCATAAACGACTGAAAGTTACTTATATGTGTTTGTAAATGTTGTACATAGTGCTTCAGATCTCAGAGAAGAACCAGTGCATAAGAAAGGATCTTTGTTTCTATTAACAAGTTGCTTACAATAGAACTGATAGTTTCTCATATGTGTTAGTAAATGTTTTACATAGCGCTTCATTCGATGAGAACAACAAGCGCATAAGCAAGTAACTTTGTTTCTTCTTGGACTAAGTCACAGTAAACACTGATATTTAAAAGTTGTTTACAAAAGAAGTGAAATTTGCTTATATGACAGTAAATGTTGTACATAGCGCGTCAGTTGTACCGTAACAGCAAGCGCAAAAGGAAGGAACTTTTTCTCTTCTTACTCTAAGTCACATTAAACACTGATATTTACAAGTGCTATACAGAAGAACTGAAAATTTCTTATATGCATTTGTCAATGTACGTAGCACTTCGTTCTCAGAGAAGAAACAGCGCGTAAGCAAGGAACTTTGTTTCTTCTTGGTCTAATCACAGAAGACTCTGATATTTACAAGTTGTTCACAAAGGAACTCAAAGTTTCTCATATGCCTTTGTAAAGGTTGTACGTACCACTTCATTTCTAACAGAAGAACTGGCGCCTGAGCAAGGAACTTTGTTTCTTCATGGTCTACTCACAGTAATCACTGATATGTACCAGTTTTTCACCAAGGAACTGAAAGTTTCTCATAAGCGATTGTAAAGGTTGTACGTAGCGCTTGAGTTCTCAGATAAGAACCAGCACATTAGCAAGTATCTTTGTTTCTTCTTGCTCTATGTCACAGTAAACACTGATATTTACCAGTGCTTTACAATAGAACTTAATGTTTCTTATGTGTGTTTGTAAATTTTGTATGTAGCTCTGAGTTCTCAGAGAAGAACAAGATCATAAGCAAGGAACTTTGTTTCTTCTTGCTCTAAGTCACAGAAAACACTGATATTTACAAGATGTTTACAAAAGTCCTGAAAGTTGTTTATATGTGTTAGTAAATGTTGTACGTAGTGCTTCAGTTCTATGAGAACCACAAGTGCATAAGCAAGGAACTTTGTTTCTTCTAGGTTTAAGTCACAGTAAACACTCATATTTACAAGTCATTTACAAAAGGCCTGAAAGTTTCTTACATATGTTTGTGAATGTTGTACACAGCGCTTCAGTTCGCAGAGAAGAACCAGCGCATAAACAAGGAACTTTGTTTCTTCTGAGTTTTAGTTGCAGTAAACACAGATATTTACAAGTTGTTCATAAAAGACTGAAAGTTACTTATATGTGTTAGTAAATGTTGTACATAGTGCTTCAGATCTCAGAGAAGAACCACTGCATAAGGAACGAACTTTGTTTCTATTAACAAGTTGCTTACAAAAGAACTGATAGTTTCTCATATGTGTTTGTAAATGTTCTACGTAGCACTTTATTCTACGAGAACAACAAGCGCATAAGGAAGGAACTCTGTTTCTTCTTGATCTAAGTCACAGTAAACCTTGATATTTATAAGTTGTTAACAAAAGAACTGAAAGTTTCTTATATGTGTTTGTAAATGTTATACGTAGCGATTCATTCTATGAGAACAACAAGTGCATAAACAAGGAACTTTGTTTCTTCTTGGACTAAGTCAGAGTAAACACTGATATTTAAAAGTTGTTTACAAAAGAACTGAAATTTGCATATATGGCTCAGTAAATGTAGTACATAGTGCGTCAGCTGTACCATGACAGCAAGCGCAAAAGGAAGGAATTTTGTTTCTTCTTGCTCTAAGTCACAGAAAATATTGATATTTACAAGTGCTGTACAAAAGAACAGAAAATTTCTTATATGCGTTTGTAAATGTACGTAGCACTTCGTTCTCAGAGAAGAAACAGCGCGTAAGCAAGGAACTTTGTTTCTTCTTGGTCTAATCACAGTAAACTCTGATATTTACAAGTTGTTCACAAAGGAACTCAAAGTTTCTCATATGCCTTTGTAAAGGTTGTACGAACCACTTCATTTCTAACAAAAGAACTTGCGCTTAAGCAAGGAACTTTGTTTCTTCATGGTCTACTCACAGTAAACACTGATATTTACCAGTTGTTCAAGAAGGAACTGAAAGTTTCTCATATGCGATTGTAAAGGTTTTACGTAGCGCTTGAGTTCTCAGATAAGAACCAGCACATAAGCAAGGATCTTTGTTTCTTCTTGCTCTAAGTCACAATAAACACGGATATTTACAAGTGCTTTACAAAAGAACTTAATGTTTCTTATGTGCGTTTGTAAATGTTCTATGTAGCTCTGAGTTCTCAGAGAAGAACCAGATCATAAGCAAGGAACTTTGTTTCTTCTTGCTCTAAGTCACAGTAAACACTGATATTTACAAGGTGTTTACAAAAGTACTGAAAGTTGCTTATATGTGTTAGTACATGTTGTACATAGTGCTTCAGTTCTATTAGAACCACAATTGCATAAGCAAGGAACTTTCTTTCTTCTAGGTTTAAGTCACAGTAAACACTGATATTTACAAGTCATTTACAAATGACCTGACAGTTTCTTACATATGTTTGTAAATGTTGTCCATAGCACTTCAGTTCACAGAGAAGAACCTGCGCATAAACAAGGAACTTTGTTTCTTCTGGGTCTTAGTCACAGTAAACACAGATATTTACAATTTGTTCATAAAAGACTGAAAGTTACTTATATGTGTTTGTAAATGTTGTACATAGTGCTTCAGATCTCAGAGAAGAACCAGTGCATAAGTAAGGAACTTTGTTTCTATTAACAAGTTGCTTACAATAGAACTGATATTTTCTCATATGTGTTTGTAAATGTTCGACGTAGCATTTCATTTGATAAGTACAACAAGCCTATAAGCAAGGAACTTTGTTTCTTCTTTGTCTAAGTCACAGTAAACCGTGATATTTATAAGCTGTTAACAAAAGAACTGAAAGTTTCTTATATGTGTTTGTAAATGTTATACGTAGCGATCCATTCTATGAGAACAGCAAGCGCATAAACAAGGAACTTTGTTTCTTCTTGGACTAAGTCAGAGTAAACACTGATATTTCAAATTTTTTACAAAAGAATTGAAATTTGCTTATATGACAGTAAATGTTGTACATAGCGCGTCAGTTGTACTGTAACAGCTAGCGCAAAAGGAAGGAACTTTTTCTCTTCTTACTCTAAGTCACATTAAACACTGATATTTACAAGTGCTATACAGCAGAACTGAAAATTATTTATATGCATTTGTCAATGTACGTAGCACTTCGTTCTCAGAGAAGAAACAGCGCGTAAGCAAGGAACTTTGTTTGTTCTTGGTCTAATCACAGAACACTCTGATATTTACAAGTTGTTCACAAAGGAACTCAAAGTTTCTCATATGCCTTTGTAAAGGTTGTACGTACCACTTCATTTCTAACAGAAGAACTTGCGCCTAAGCAAGGAACTTTGTTTCTTCATGGTCTACTCACAGTAAACACTGATATGTACCAGTTTTTCACCAAGGAACTGAAAGTTTCTCATATGCGATTGTAAAGGTTGTACGTAGCACTTGAGTTCTCATATTAGAACCAGCACATAAGCAAGGATCTTTGTTTCTTCTTGCTCTAAGTCACAGTAAACACTGATATTTACAAGGTGTTTACAAAAGTACTGAAAGTTGCTTATATGTGTTAGTATATGTTGTACGTCGTGCTTCAGTTCTATGAGAACCACAAGTGCATATGCAAGGATCTTGTTTCTTCTAGGTTTAATTCACAGTAAACACTGATATTTACAAGTCATTTACAAAAGACCTGCAAGTTTCTTACATATTTTTGTAAATGTTGTACTCAGCGTTTCAGTTCACAGAGAAGAACCTGTGCATAAACAAGGAACTTTGTTTCTCCTGGGTCTTAGTCGCAGTAAACACAGATAATTACAAGTTGTTTACAAAACATTGAATGTTACTTCTATGTGTTTGTAAATGTTGTACATAGTGCTTCAGACCTCAGAGAAGAACCAGTGCATAAGAAAGGAACCTTGTTTCTATTAACATGTTGCTTACAAAAAAACTGATAGTTTCTCATATGTGTTTGTAAATGTTCTACGTAGTGCTTCATTCTATGAGAACAATAAGTGCATATGTCAGGAACTTTGTTTCTTCTTGGTCTAAGTCACAGTAAACAGTGATATTTATAAGCTGTTAACAAAAGAACTGTACCTTTCTTATATGTGTTTGTAAATGTTATACGTAGTGCTTCATTGTATGAGAACAACAAGCGCATAAGCAAGGAACTTTGTTTCTTCTTGGACTAAGTCAGAGTAAACACTGATATTTCAAATTTGTTTACAAAAGAACTGAAATTTGCTTATATGTTTCATTAAATGTCGTACATACCGCGTCAGTTGAACCATAACAGCAAGCGCAAAAGGAAGGAACTTTGTTTCTTCTTGCTCTAAGTCACAGTAAATCCTGATATTTACAAGTGCTGTACAAAAGAACTGAAAATTTCTTATATGCGTTTGTAAATGTATGTAGCACTTCGTTCTCAGAGAAGAACCAGCACATAAGCAAGGAACTTTGTTTCTTCTCGGTCTAATTAAAGAAAACACTGATATTTACAAGTTGTTCACAAATGAACTCAAAGTTTCTCATATACGATAGTAAAGGTTGTACGTAGCGCGTGAGTTCTCAGATAAGAACCTGCACATAAGCAAGGATCTTTGTTTCTTCCTGGTATAAGTCACAGTAAACACTGATATTTACAAGTGCTTTACAAAAGAACTTAATGTTTCTTATGTGCGTTGGTAAATGTTGTATGTAGCTCTGATTTCTCAGAGAAGAACAAGATCATAAGCAAGGATCTTTGTTTCTTCTTGCTCTGAGTCACAGTAAACACTGATATTTAAAAGTGCTTTAGAAAAGAACTGAAAGTTGCTTATATTTGTTAGTAAATGTTCTAAGTAGCGGTTCATTCTATGAGAACAACAAGGACATAAGCAGGAACCTTGTTTCTTCTTGGTCTAAGTCACAGTAAACACTGATATTTACAAGTGCTTCACAGAAGAACTGAAAGTTCCTACATGTTTTTGTAAATGTTGTACATAGCGCTTCAGTACTCAGATAAGAACCAGTGCCTAAGCAAGGAACTTTGTTTCTTCTTGGTCTAACTCACAGTAAACACTGATATTTACAAGGTGTTCACAAAGGAACTGAAAGTTTCTCATATGCGATTGTAAAGGTTGTACGTAGCACTTGAGTTCTCAGATAGGAACCAGCACATAAGCAAGGATCTTTGTTTCTTCTTGCTCTAAGTCACAGGAAACACTGATATTTACAAGTGCTTTACAAAAGAACTGAAAGTTTCTTATATGCGTTTTTAAATGCTGTATGTAGTTCTGAGTTCTCAGAGAAAAACCAGCGCCTAAGCAACGAACTTTGTTTCTTCTTCGTCTTCGTCACAGTAAACACTGATATTTACATGTTGTTTACAAAGTAACTGAAAGTTTCTTCTACGCATTTGTAAATGTTGTATGTAGTTCTGAGTTCTCAGAGAAGAACTAGTGCTTAAGCAGGATACTTTGTTTCTTCTTGGGTTATGTTACAGTGAACACTGGTATTTACATGTTGTTTACAAAGGAATTGAAAGTATCTCATATGTGTTTGTAAATGTTCCACGTAGCACTTCAGTTCTCAGAGAGGATCCAGTGCCTAAGAAAGGTACTTTGTTTCTTCTTGGTCTAATCACAGTAAACACTGATAGTCACAAGTTGTTCACAAAGGAATTAAATGTTTCTCGTATGCGTTTGTAAAGCTTGTACGTAGGGCTTGAGTTGTAGGAGAAGAACCAGTGCCTAAGAAGGGAAATATGTTTCTTCTTAGTCTACGTCACCGTAAACACTGATATTTACAAGTGGTTTAAAAAGAGTTCAAAGCTTCTTATATGCCATTGCGAATGTACGTAGCACTTCAGTTCTCAGAGAAGAACCAGCACCTAAGAAATGAACGTTGCTTCTTCCTGGTCTAATCACAGTAAACACTAATATTTACAAGTTGTTCACAAAGGAACTGAGAGTTTGTCATATGCGTTTGTTAAGGTTGTACGTAATGCTTAAGTTCTCAGAGAAGAACCAGCCCATAAGCAAGGAACTTTGTTTCTTCTTGCTCTAAGTCACAGTAAACACTGATATTTAAAAGTGGTCTACAAAAGAACTGAAAATTTCTTATATGCGCTTTTAAATATTGTACCTAGCACTTCGTTCTCATAGAAGAACCAGCGCATAAACAAGGAACTTTGTTTCTTCTTGGTCTTATCACAGTAAACACTGATATTTACAAGTTGTTCACAAAGGAACTCAAAGTTTCTTCTATGCGTTTTTAAAGGCTGTACGTAGCACTTCATTACTCACAGAAGAACCTGTGCCTAAACGAGGAACTTTGTTTCTTCTTGATCTAATCACAGTAAACACTGATATTTACCTGTTGTTCACAAAGGAACTGAAAGTTTCTCATATGCGATTGTAAAGGTTGTACGTAGCGCTTGAGTTCTCAGATAAAAACCATCACATAAGCAAGGATCTTTGTTTCTTCTTGCTCTAAGTCACAGTAAACACTGATATTTACCAGTGCTTTACAAAAGAACTTAATGTTTCTTATGTGCGTTTGTAAATGTTGTATGTAGCTCTGAGTTCTCAGAGATGAACCAGATCATAAGCAAGGAACTTTGTTTCTTCTTGCTCTAAGTCACAGTAAACACTGATATTTACAAGTGCTTTACAAAAGAACTTAATGTTGCTTATATGTGTTAGTAAATGTTGTACGTAGTGCTTCAGTTCTATGAGAACCACTAGTGCATGAGAAAGGAACTTTGTTTCCTCTAGATCGAAGTCACAGTAAACACTGATATTTACAAGTCATTTACAAAAGACCTGAAAGTTTCTTACATATGTTTGTAAATGTTGTCCATAGCGCTTCAGTTCACAGAGAAGAACGTTCGCATAAACAAGGAAGTTTGTTTCTTCTGGGTCTTAGTCGGAGTAAACACAGATATTTACAAGTTGTTTACAAAAGACTGAAAGTTACTTATATGTGTTTGTAGATGTTGTACATTGTGCTTCCGATCTCAGAGAAGATCCAGTGCATAACAAAGGAACTTTGTTTCTTCTCGATCTAAGTCACTGTAAACACTGATATTAAAAGTTGTTTACAAAAGAACAGAAAGTTGCTTTTATGTGTTAGTAAATGTACGTAGCGCATCAATTTTACGCGAACAACAAGCGCTTAAGCAAGGAACTTTGTTTCTTCTTGGTTTAAGTCACAAAACACTGATATTTACATGTTGTTTACAAAAGAACTGTAAGTTTCTTATATGTGTTTTTTAATGTACATAGTGCTGTATTTCTCAGGGAAAAACCACGGCTTAAACAAGGATCTTTGTTTCTTCTTGGTTTAAGTCTGAGGAAATACTGATATTAAAATGTTGCTTACAGAAGAACTGATAGTTTCTCATATGTATTTGTATATGTTGTACGTAGCGCTTCATTCTATGAGAACAATACGCACATAAGCAAGGAATATTGTTTATTCTTTGTCTAAGTCACAGTAAACAGTGATATTTACCAGTTGTTTAAAAAGAACTGAACATTTCTCATATGTGTTTGTAAATGTTGTACGTAGCGCTTCATTCTATGACAACAACAAGCGCATAAGCAAGGAAGTTTGTTTCTTCTTGGTCTAAGTCACAGTAAACACTGATATTTAAAAGTTGTTTACAAAAGAACTGACTTTCTTATATATGTTTTTAAATGTTGTACGAATTGCGTCAGTTCTACGACAAGAACAAACGCATAAGGGAAGGAACTTTGTTTCTTCTTGTTCTAAGTCACAGTAAACACTGATATTAACAAGTTGCTTACAAAAGAATGGATAGTTTCTCATATGTGTTTGTAAATGTTGTACGTAGCGCTTCATTCTATGAGAACAACAAGCACATAAGGAAGGAACTTTGTTTCTTCTTGGTCGAAGTCACATTAAACACTGATATTTACAAGTGGTTTAAAAAGAACTCAAAGCTTCTTATATGCATTTGAAAATGCTGTATGTGGTTCTGAGTTCTCAGAGAAGAACCAGCGTCTAAACAAGGAACTTTGTTTCTTCTTGGTTTATGTCACAGTGATTACTGATATTTACATGTTGTTTACAAAGGAACTGAAAGTTTCTTCTACGTGTTTGTAAATGTTGTATGTAGTTCTGAGTTCTCCGAAAAGAACCAGCGCTTAAGCAAGATACTTTGTTTCTTCTTGGTTTATGTCACAGAGAACACTGGTATTTACATGTTGTTTACAAAGAAACTGAAAGTATCTCATATGCGTTTGTAAATGTTGCACGTAGCACTTCAGTTCTCAGAGAGGAACCAGTGCCTAAGAAAGGTACTTTGTTTCTTCTCGGTCTAATCACAGTAAACACTGATAGTCACAAGTTGTTCACAAAGGAATTAAAAGTTTCTCGTATGCGTTTGTAAAGGTTGTACGTAGTGCTTGAGTTGTACAAGAAGAACAAGCGCCGAAGAAGAGAACTATGTTTCTTATTAGTCTACGTCACAGTAAACACTGATATTTACAAGTGGTTTAAAAAGAACTCAAAGCTTCCTCTATGCCATTGCAAATGTACGTAGCACTTCAGTTCTCAGAGAAGAACCAGCGCCTAAGAAAGGAACGTTGTTTCTTCCTGGTCTAATCACAGTAAACACTGATATTTACCAGTTGTTCACAATGGAACTGAAAGTTTCTCATTTGCGATTGTAAAGGTTGTACGTAGCGCGTGAGTTCTCAGATAAGAACCAGCACATAAGCAAGGATCTTTGTTTCTTCTTGCTCTAAGTCACAGTAAACACTGATATTTACAAGTGCTTTACAAAAGAACTTAATGTTTCTTATGTGCGTTTGTAAATGTTGTATGTAGCTCTGAGTTCTCAGAGATGAACAAGATCATCAGCAAGGAACTTTGTTTCTTCTTGCTCTAAGTCACAGTAAACACTGATATTTACAAGGTGTTTACAAAAGAACTGAAAGTAGCTTATATGTGTTAGTAAATGTTGTACGTAGTGCTTCAGTTCTATGAGAACCACAAGTGCATAAGCAAGGAACTTTGTTTCTTCTAGATCTAAGTCACAGTAAACTCTGATATTTACAAGTCATTTACAAAAGACCTGAAAGTTTCTTACATATGTTTGTAAATGTTGTACATAGCGCTTCAGTTCACAGAGAAGAACCAGCGCATAAGCAAGGAATTAAGCAAGGAACTTTGTTTCTTCTGGGTCTTAGTCGCAGTAAACACAGATATTTACAAGTTGTTTACAAAAGACTGAAAGTTACTTATATATGTTTGTAAATGTTGTACATTGTGCTTCAAATCTCAGAGAAGAACCAGTGCATAACAAAGGAACTTTGTTAGCTGCTTGAGGTATCTCCAAATTGTTTTCCACAAAGGTTGCACTAATTTGCAGTCCTACCAGCAGTGTATGATAGTTCCTGTCTCTCCACATCCTCGTCAGCATTTGTTGTTTTGGGTTTTCTTGATTAAGGCCATTCTCACTGGGGTTAGGTGGTATCTCATTGTGGTTTTGATTTGCATTTCTCTGATGATTAGAGATGATGAGGATATTTTTATCAAGCAGCTAGCAATAGAAATACCATTCGACCCAGCAATAGCACTGTTGGGCATCTACCCAAAAGAGCATAAGTCACTCTATTGTAAAGACACCTGCACTCGTATGTTTATGGCAGCACAATTCACTATTGCATGGTCATGGAAACA
>VBSM01002217.1:38922-62267 GCA_008086735.1 Cheirogaleus medius
TCTTTTCTGCAGAGACGCTCTAACTGGCGGTGTTTCTCGTCCGCCATCTTGCCCTAGCTCTGCCTATGTACAAGTTTTTTACAAAAGAACTGAAAGTTTCTTGTATGTGTTTGTAAATATTGTAGGTAGCGCTTCAGTTCTCAGAGAAGAACAAATGCATAAGCAAGGAACTTTCTTTCTCTTTAGTCTAAGTAACTGTAAACACATATATTTGGAAGTTCTTTACAAAGGAACTGAAAGTTTCTTAGATGTCTTTGTAAATGTTGTACATAGCGCTTCAGTTCTCAGAGGAGATCCAGCGCCTAATTAAGGAAGTTTGTTTCTTCTTGTTCTAAGTCTCAGTAAACACTGATATTTACAAGTTGTTTACAAAATAAGTGAGTTTCTTATACGTGTTTGTAAATATTGTACATAGCGCTTCAGTTCTAAGAGTAGAACAAGTGCATAATCAAGGAACTTTCTTTGGTTTTAGTCTAAGTCACTGTAAACATGTATATTTGGAGGGTGTTTACAAAAGAACTGAAAGTTTCTTATATATCTTTGTAAATGCACGTAGCTCTTCAGTGGTCAGAGAAGAACCAGTGCCTAAGAAAGTACCTTTGTTTTTTCTTGGTCTAAGTCACAGTAAACACTCATATTTGCAAGTTGTTTACAAAAGAACTGATAGTTTCTCATATGTTTTTGTAAATGTTATTCATAGTGCTTCAGTTCTAAGAGAAGAACCAGCACATAAGTAAGGAAAGTTCTTTCTTTTTAGTCTAAGTCACTGTAAACATGTATATTTGGAAGTTGTTTACAAAAGAACTGAAAGTTTCTTATATGTGTTTGAAAATGTACATAGCGCTTCAGTTCTCAGGAAGAATGAACGCCTGGCAAGGAACTTTGTTTCTTCTTGTCTAAGTCACAGTAAACACTGATATTTACAAGTTGTTTACAAAAGAACTGAAAGTATCTTATATGTGTTTGTAATTGCATGTAGCACTTCAGTTCTCAGAGAAGAACCAGCGCACATGCAAAGAACGTTGTTTCTTTTTAGTCTAAGTCTCTGAAAACCCTTATGTTTAGAACTCATTTATAAAAGAACTGAAAATTTCTTATATGTGTTTGTAAATGTACGTAGCGCTTCAGTTCTCAGAGAAGAACCAACACCTAAGCAAGGAACTTTGTTTCTTCTGTTCTAAGTCTATGAAAACCCTTTCTTGCTTCTTTGTGTAAGTCTAAGTCAATATTTACCTTTGAAAATTTTTTATGAAATTACTTAATGTATCTTATGTGTTTTTGTTCCAGGAAACTCATCAAACTGCTTCAGTTTTCAGCCTAAAGCAAGTGTGTTATCAAGGCTATATCTCACTTCTTTGGGTAATTGATTGTAAATATTTGCCTTTGGATCTACTTTATGAAAGTTTTTACTGTTTTTTTTTTGTGCAATTCACAGGAAACTCTAAACACTGTTTCATTTTTCACAGAAAATCAAGCGTATATTTGATGTATTTCTATTATAGCGTTAGGGCTAGGGTTATGGTTTCGTGCTAGGGTTAGGGTTAGCGTTAGGGTTTCAGGCTAGGGTTAGTGTTGCCAGCTAAGTTTAATATCAGGTTTTGGGTTTCAGGGTAGGGTTAAGTGTAGGTTTCGTTTTTCGTGTTAGGGTTAAGGTTGCATATCGAAGTATATTATGAAGCAAAATGTTCTTTATGTGAATTTCAATGGAAAGTATAAACACTGCTTCAGTTTTCAGAGAAAAGCACGTGTGTAATCAACACACTTTCTTACTTCTTTTTATATGTCATTGTAAATATTTTCCTTTGAACGTTCTTTATGAAATAAATATTGTATCTTATGTGTGTTTTCCAGGAAACTTGTCAAACTGCTTCAGTTTCCAAAGAAAAGCAAGTTTGTTATTAAGGCAATATCTCGCTTCTTTGGATAAGTGACTGTAAATGTTTGCTTTTGTAACTTCTTTATGAAAGTTTTAACTGTTTCTTTTGTGTGATTCACAGGAAACTCAAAACACTGTTTCACTTTTCAGAGAAAAGCAAGCGTTTATTCAAGGTATTTCTATTATAGTGTTAGGGTTAGTGTTAGCGTTAGAGTTTCAGGCTAGGGTTAGGGTAATGTTAGGGTTTCGGGCTAGGGTTAGGTTTAGGGTTGGGGTTTCAGGCTAGGTTTAGTGTTAGGGTTAGTGTTTCGGGCTAGGGCTAAGGTTACGTTTAGGTTTTCTGGTTAGGGTTAGTATTAAGGTTGCTTATGGAACTTCATTATGAAAAAACTTTATGTTTATTATGCGAGTCTGACTGGAAACTATAAACACTGCTTCAGTGCTAAGAGATAATTAAGTATGTAATCTATACACTTTCTCGCTCTTTTGTGTAAGTCACTGTTAATATTTATCTTTGTAGTTCTTTAAGAAATAATATGTATATTATGTGGATTTTCTAAGAACCTCTTCACAGTGCCCCAGTTTTCAGAGAAATGTAAGTGTTTTATCAACATAATTTCTCGCTTCTTTGGGTAATTCACTTAAAATTTGCATTTGGAACTTCGTTATAAAATTTTTACTGTTTTTATGTGTGATTCACAGGAAACTCTAAACACTGTTTCAATTTTCAGAGAAAAGCAGGCATATACTGCTTAGGTATTTTTAGGATTGTATGTTTAGGGTTAGGGTAAGGATTTCATGTTAGGTTTAGGGTTATGGTCAAGGTTTCGGGGAAGGGTTAGGCTTAGGGTTAGGGTTTCGGTCAAAGCTTAGGCTTAGGGTAGGTTTTCAATCTAGGGTTAGGGTCTGCATTATGGTTTGGGTTAGGGTTAATTCTTTGGGCTAGGGTTAGGGTTAGTGTTTCACGCTAGGTTTAGTGTTAGGGTTAGGTTTATGGTTATGGTTAGTTTAAGGTCAGTGGTTTGGGCTAGGGTTTGGGTTGGAGTCAGTGTTTTGGTCTAGGATTATGGTTAGGGTTAGCATTTTGCGCTAGGTTTAGGGTTAATGTTAGGCTTATGGTTATGGTTAGGGTAGTGTTAGGATTTGGGGCTAGTGTTAATGTTAGGTTTATTGTTTTTGCATAGGATTAGTGTTAGGTGTTCGGGTTAGATTTACGTTCGGGGTTGCATATGGAACTTCATTATAAAAGAAATTAATGTTTGTTATGTGAATTTGACTGGGAACTATAAACACTTCTTCATTTCTCTGAGAAAGGTAGTTTTATATTCAACGCACTTTCTCATTTCTTTGTGTATATGACTGTAAATATTTACCTTTGGAAGTTCTCTATGAAATATCATTGTATCTTCTGTTTGTTTTCTAGGAAACTGTTGAAACTGCTTCAGTTTTCAGAGAAAAGTAAGGCAATATCTCGCTTCTTTGGGTAAGTAACTGTAAATATTTCCGTTCGTAACTTTGTTATGAAAGTTTTTAATGTTTCTTTTGTTTGATTTCACAGGAAACTCTATACCCTGTTTCACTCTTCAGAGAAAAGCAGGTGTATATTCAAGGTTTTTCTAGGATAGTGTTAGAATTAGGGTTAGGGTAAGGGTTTTGGGCTATGTTTAGGGTTCGTGGTAGGGTTTCGGTCTGGGGTTAGGGTTAGGGTTAAGGTTTTGTGCTGTGTTTAGTGTTAGGGTTAGGGTTATGGTTATGGATAGGGTTATGGTTAGGGTTAGTTTTAGGATTTAGGGCTAGCCTTAGGGTTAGTGTTAGTGTTTAGGGCTAGTAACTTCTTTATGAAATGACTTTATGTTCCTTATGTGAATTTGACCGGAAACTATAAACACTGTTTCAGTTCTCAGAGAAAAGCAAGTGTGTAATCAATGCACTTTCTCCTTTCATTGTGTAAATCACTGTAAATATTTACCTTAGGAAGTTTTTTATGAAATAACTTACTGAATCTTATGTGTATTTTCTAGAAAATGATTCAAACTGCTTCAGTTTTCAGAGAAAAGCAGGTGTGTTATCAATGCAATTTCTCACTTCTTTGGGTAAGTCCCTGTAAATATTTGTGTTTGTTATTTCTTTATGAATGTTTTTACTGTTTTTTGTTCATTTCATGGGCAATTCTAATCACTTCTTCACTTTTCAGGCAAAAGCAGGCATATATTCATGCTATTTCAATGATTGTGTTAGGGTTAGTGTTAGTGTTAGTGTTAGGGTTTGGGGCTTGGGTTAAGGTTAGTGTTTCATGCTAGGATTAGGGTTAGGATTACATATGGATATTGATTATGAAAGAATTTAATGGTTGTCATGCAAATTTGAATGGAAACTATATACGATGTTCAGTTCTCAGTGATAAACATGTGTGTAATCAATGCAATTTCTCGCGTCTTTGTGTAAGTCAATGGAAATATTTTTGTTTCAAACCTCTTTATGAAAGTACTTATCTGTTTTTTATGTGTGATTCACAAGAAACTCTACACACTGCTTCCTCTTTTCCGAGAAAAGCAAGCGTCTATTCAAAGTACTTCTAGGATTGTGTTAGGATTATGGTTAGGGCTAGGTTTTGGGCTTAGGGTTAGGGTTGGGTTTGTGGGCTAGATTTACGGTTACAGTTACAGTTTTGGGTAGGGTTAGGGTTGCATATGGAACTTATTTATGAAGGAACTTTATGTTTGTTATGCGATTTTGACTGTAAATATAAACACTGCTTCAGTTCTCAGAGAATAGCAAGTGTGTAATCAATGCACTTTCTGGTTTCTTTATGTAAGTCATTGTAAATATTTACCTTTCGAAGATTTTTATGAAATATCTTGTTGTATCTCATGTGTATTTTCTAGGAAACTCTTCAAAGGCCTTCAGTTTTCAGAGAAAAGCAAGTGTGTTATCAAGGCAATTTCTCACTTCTTTGGGTAAGTCACTGTAAATATTTGCATTTGGAACTTCTTTATGAAAGTATTTACTGTTTCTTATGTGCAATTCACAGGAAACTCTACACACTGCTTCACTTTTCAGAGAAAAACAAGCGTATTTTCAAGATACTTCTAGGATAGTGTTAGGGTTACGTTTAGAGTTAGGGTTTCGGGTTAGGGTTAGGGTTAGGGTTGTATATGAATCTTCTTCATGAAAGAAATTAATGTTTGTTATGTGAGTTTGACCGGAAACTATATACCCTGCTCAGTTCTCAGAGAAAAGGAAGTGTGTAATCAATGCACTTTCTAACTTCTTTGGGTAAGGAACTGTAAATATTTGCGTTTGCAACTTGTTTATCAAAGTACTTATCTGTTTCTTATGTGTGATTCACAGGAAACTCTACACACTGCTTCATGATTCAGAATAAATAAGCATATATTCAAGGTACTCCTAGGATACTCTTTAGGTAGGGTTTTGGGTTATGCTTAGGGTTAATGTTTGGTTTTAGGTAAGGGTTAGGGTTAGGGTTAAGGGTTCTCGTCAGAGTTAGGGATAGGGTTAGGTTTTTGGAGTATGGTTAGGTTTAGGCTTGCATAGGGAACTTCTTTATGAAGGAACTTAATGTTTGTTATGTGAATTTTTCCGGAAACTATAAACACTGCTTTTGTTTTCTGAGAAAAGCTAGTGTGTAATCAACGCACTTTCTCCCTTCCTTGTGTAAGTCACTGTAAATATTTACCTTTGGAAGTTCTTTAAGACACAGCTTACTGTATCTTATGTGTGTTTTATAGTAAACTCCACACACTGCTTCTGTTGTGAGACAAAAGCAAGTGTGTTATAAGTGCTATTTCTCTCTTGTTTGTGTAATTTACTCGGAATATTTGCTTTTGGAAATACTTTAGGAAAGCATTTACTGTTTTTTACGTGCGATACATAGCAAACTCTACACACTGCTTCACTTTTCAGAGAAAAGCAAGCCTATATTCAAGGTACTTATAGGATACTGTTAAGGTTAGGGTTATGGTTTCAGGTTAGGGTTAGGGTTAGGAATGCATATGGAACTTCTTCGTGAAATAATGTAATGTTTGTTATATGAGTTTTACCGGAAACTATAAACACTGATTCAGTTCTCAGATAAAAGCAAGTGTGTAATCAATGCATTTTCTAGCTTCTCAAGTAAGGCACTATAAATATTTACCTTTGAAAGTTCTTTATGAAAGAACTTACTGCATCTTATGTGTGTTTTATAGGACACTCTACACACTGCTTCAGTTCTCAGAGAAAGACGTGTGTTATCAACAGAATTTCTCACTTCTTTTGGTAAGTCACTGTAAATATTTGCATTTGGAACTTCTGTGTGAAGGTATTTACTGTTTCTTATGTGGGATACACAGGAAACTCTACACACTGCTTCACTTTTCAGCAAAAAGCAAGCATATATTCAAGGTATTTCTCAGATAGTGTTAGGGTTAGGGTTAATGTTAGTGTTTCGGGTTAGGGTTAGGGTAGCATATGGAACTTTTTCATGAAAGAACTTTATGTTTGTTATGTTAGTTTGACCAGAAACTATAAACATTGCTTCAGTTCTCAGAGTAAAGCAAGTGTATAATCAACACACTTTCTAGCTTTTTTGGGTAGATCACTGTAAATATTTGCATTTGAAACTTCTTTATGAAATTACATCTGTTTCTTATGTGCGATTTACAAGAAACTGTACACAGTTTCAGAGAAAAGCAAGACTTTCAAGTTACTTCTAGGATAGTGTTGTTAGGGTTAGGGTTTCGGGTTAGGGTTAGGGGTAGGGTTGCATATCCAACTTCTTTATGAAAGAACTTAATGTTTGTTATGTGGGTTTGACCAGAAATTATAAACTCTGCTTCAGTTCTCAGAGAAAAAGAAGTGTGTAATCAGTGCACTTTCTTGCTTCTTTGTGTAAGTCATTGTAAATATTTACCTTTGGAAGTTGTTTACGAAATAATTTACTGTATCCTATGTGTGTTTTATAGGAATCTCTACACACTGCTTCAGTTCTCTGAGAAAAGCCAGTATGTTTCCACCCAATTTCTTGCTTCTTTGGGTAAGTCACTGTAAATATTTGCATTTGGAACTTCTTTATGAAAGTATTTACTGTTTCTTATGTGTGATACACAGGAAACTTTACAGACTGCTTCATATTTCACAGAAAAGGAAGCGTATATTCAAGGTATTTCTAGGATAGTGTTAGGGTTAGGATTTCGGGATAGCGTTCGGTTTGCATATGGAACTTCTTTATAAAAGAACTTAATGTTTGTTATGTGCAGTTGACCGTAAAGTGTACACAGTCCTTCAATTCTCAGAGAATAACATGTGTGTAGACAACGCACCTTCTAAGTGCTTTCTCTCAGTATGTGTATATGTTTTGCTATTGAAATTCTTTACTGTTTCTTACATGAGCTTTACCGGAAACTCTATGCACTTCTTCAGTTCTCAGAGAAATACAAGTGTGTTATCAACACACTTTCTAGCTTCCTTGCATAAGTCAATGTAAACATTAGCCTTTGGAACTTCTTTATGAAAGAACTTAATGCTTCTTATGTGCATTTGACAGTAAACTCAATACACTGCTTCACTTTTCGGAGAAAAGCAGTATATATTCAACATACTTCAAGATAATGTGAGAGTTAGAGTCAGGGTTAGGGTTAGGGTTTAGCATTAGTTTTTCGGTTAGGGTTGCCTATGAAACTTCTTTATGATAGAATATAATGTTTGTTATGTGCATTTGACCAGAAACTCTACACACTGCTTCAGTTCTCAGAGAAAAGCAAGTTTGTAATCAACACACTTTCTAGGTGTTTTATCTTGGTCCCTGTTGACATATGTGTATTTAAATTCTTTATGAAAGAACTTACTGTTTCTTATGTGCGTTTGACAGGAAACGCTACACACTGCTTCACTAGTCAGAGAAAAGCAAACATACAGGTATCACACTTTCTAGCTTCTGTGTGGAAGTCACTATGAACATTTTCCTTTGTAACTTCTTTATGAAAGAACTTAATGTTTCTGTTGTGCATTTGACTTGAAACTACACACTGCTTTAGTTCTCTGAGGAAATGAAGTGTATAGACCACATACTTTCCAACTCTTTTCTATATGTGACTGTAAATATTTCCCTATGGATCTTCTTTATCAAAGTACTTACTGTTTCTTTTGTGCATTTGACAGGAAACTCTACACACTGTCCCTGTTCTCGGAGAAAATACGAGTATAGGTAATGCACTTTCTAGGTTAGGGTTAGAGTTAAGGTTAGGGTTAAGTTTAGGGCTAGGGTTATGGTTACCTATGGAAATTCTTTATGAAAGAATTTACTGTTTCTTAAGTGCATATGACAGGACACTCTACATATTGCTTCAGTTTTCAGAAAAAAGAAAGCATATATACAACGTGCTTTGCAGGTGCTTTCTGTAAGTGAATGTAAACATTTACCTATGGAAATTTTTTATGATAGAACTTACTCTTTCTTATGTGTCATTGACAGGAAACTCTACTCACTTCTTGAGTTCTCAGAGAAAAGGAGGCGTATTGGCAACACACTCTCTAGCTCCTTTCTCTAAGTGACTGTAAACATTTGTCTATGGAACTTGTTTATGAAAGAACATATTGCTTCTTATATGTGTTTGACAGAAATCTCTACACTGCTTCACTTGTCAGAGAAAAACAGGAGTATTGGCAATGTACATTCTATGTTAGGGTTAGGGTTTCAGTTAGGGTTAGGGTTAGGATAGCCAATGAAACTTCTGTATGATAGAACTTGTTTCTTATATGTGTTTGAAAGGCCATTCTACACACTGCTTCAGATCTCAGAGAAAAGCAAGAATATGGCAATGCACTTTCCAGCTTCTTTCTCTAATCATTGTAAACGTTTGGCTATGAAAATTCTTTATGAAAGAACTTACCCTTTTTTATGTTCATTTGACAGGAGACTCTAAATACTGCTTCAGTTCTCATTGAAAAGCAAGTGTATAGGTAATGCACTTTCTAGGTTAGGGTTAGGGTTGCCTATGGAACTTCTTTATGAAAAAAACTTATTGTTTCTTATATGGGTTTACAGGACACTTTACACACTGCTTCAGATCTGAGAGAAAAACAAGAATATAGGCAATGCACATTCTAGCTGCTTTCTATAAGTGACTGTAAACATTTTCCTATGGATATACTTGATGAAAGAACTTACTGTTTCTATGTGCATTTGACAGGAGACTCTAAACACTGCTTTAATTCTCAGAGAAAACAAGTGTATAGGCAATGCACTTTCTAGGTTAGAGTTACGGTTAGAGTTAGGGTTAGGGTTAAGATTAAGGTTTCATATGGAAATTCATTATGAACAAACTTACCATTTCTTATGTATGTGTGACAGGATGCTCTACACACTGCTTCAGTTCTCAGAGAAAAGCAAGCTTATAGGCCATGCTATTTATATCTGCTTTATCTATGTGAATGTAAATATTTTCCTATGGAACTTCTTTTTAAAGAACATACTGTTTCTTATGTGCATTTAACAGGACACTCTACGCACTGCCTCAGTTCTCAGATAAAAACAAGCGTATAAGCAACACACTTTCTAGCCACTTTCTGTAAGTGACTGTAAAAATTTGCTTATGGAAATTCTTTATGAAAACCTTCCTCAGTCTTATGTGTGTTTGACAGCAAACACTACACACTACTTCAGTTCTCAGAGAAAAGAAATCATATAGGGAACCTACTTTCTAGCACCTTGCTCTAAGTGACTGTAAACATTTGCCTAAGGAACTTCTTTATGAAAGAACTTACTGTTTCTTATGTGCATTTGACTGGAATCTCTACACTGCTTAAGTTTTCAGAGAAAATAAATTGTTTAGGCAATGTATTTTCTAGGTTAGAGTTATGGTTATGGTTAGGATGAGGGTTGCTTATGGAACGTCTTTATGAAAGAACTTATTTTTTCTTATATGCATTTGACAGGACACTGTCAGTACTCACTGCTTCAGATCTTAGAGAAAAGGAATCATATAGGCAACACACTTTCTACGTGCTTTGTCTAAGACACTGTACACATTTGCCTAAAGAAATTCTTTATGAAAGAAATTACTGTTTCTCATGTGCATTTGACAGGAAACTCTAAACAGTGCTTCAGTTCTCAGAGAAAAGCAAGAATATAGGCAATGCACTTTCTAAGTTAGGGTTAGGGTTAGGTTTATGTTTAGGATTATGGTTGCTTACGGAAATTCTTGATGAAAGAATTTACTCTTTCTCATGTGCGTTTGACAGGAAACTATATAGTGCTTCAGTTCTCAGAGAAAAGAAAGCATATAGGCAACGCACATTCTAGCTACTTTCTCCAAGTGACTGTAAACATTTGCTTAAGAAAATTCCTTATGAAAGAATTTACTCTTTCTTATGTGCATTTGACGGGAAACTCTGGACACTGCTTCAGTTCTCCGAGAAAATCAAGCGTATAGGCAACGCATTTTCTAGCTTCTTTTTCTAAGTTACTGTAAACATTTGCCTATGGAACTTCTTTATGATAGAATTGTTTCTTATGTACATTTTACAGGAAACTACACACTGCTTCACTTCTCAGAGAAAAGCAAGTGTATAGGCAACACACTTACTAGCTGCTTTCTCTAAGTAAGTGTAAACATTTGTCTACGGAACTTCTTTTTGAAAGAACTGACTGTTTCTTATGTGCATTTCACAGGAACCTCTACACACTGCTTCAGTTCTCAGAGTTTCCAAATTTCATAAGTAAACTGCTGTCTGGCTGCTTTCTGTAAGTGAATGTGTTTCCAAATGTATCTGCTTTATGAAATAACTTATTCTTTTTAGGTGCATTTGACAGGAAACTCTACGCACTGCTTCAGGTCTCAGATTTAATCAAACCTATTGGCAACCCACTGTTGAGCTTCTTTCTCTAAGTGAATATATGCGTTTCCATATGTAACTGCTTTTTGAAATAGATTATTGTTTATTAGGTGCATTTGACAGGAAACTGTGAAGACTGCTTCAGTGTTCAGAGTTAAGAAATCCTATAGGCAAGAGACTGTGTTGCTGCTTTCTCTCAATCAATGTAAGCATTTCCATATGAAACTCATTTATGGCTAATTGTTACCCTATTCCTAAGAAATGAGGTTTTTTTCATGCATTTCACAGGAAATTGTGCATACTGCTTCAGTTCTCAGAGTTAAGAAACCTTTCATGAAACCTGTGTCTAGCTACTTTTCTAAGTGAATGTAAGCACTTACATATGTTCCTCCTTTCCGACTAAAAGTTACCCACTTCCTAGGAAATAACTTCTCCTTTCTTAGGTGTGTTTCACAGGAAGCTTTACAAACTGCTTTCCTTTTAAGAGGTAAGGAAACCTATAAGCCACCCAATGTCTACCTCCTTTCTAGAAGTGAATGTAAGTATTTCAATATGTAACTCCTTTAATGCTAAAAGTTACTCTCTTCTTATGAAATGACTTTTCTTTCATTTCATAAGAAGAGAGTAAGACACTTAGGTGTCTTAAGGCATAAGACACTTAGGTGTCTTTGACATTAAAATTTACACACTGCTTCCATTCTAAGAGTTAAGGAAACCTATAAGCAAATCACTGTCTAGCTGCTTTCTATAAGAGAATGTAAGCATTTCCATATGTAACTACTTTCTGGCTAAATGTTACCCACTTTCTATGAAATAGCTTCTTCTTCCTCAGGTGTGTTTTACGGGAAACTTCACACACTGCTTCCCTTCTAAGAGTTAAGCAAACCTATAAGAAACCCAATGTCTAACTGCTTTCTCTAAGTCAAGGTAAGCATTTCCATATGTAACTCCTTTCTGGCTAAAAGTTACCCTATTCCTTCAAAATGACTTCTTCTTTCTTAGGTATATTTGACAGGAAACTTTACACAGTGCTTCCCTTTTAAGAGTCCGGCAAGCTTATAAGCAACCCCATGTCTAGCTGATTTCTGTAAGTGAATATAAGCATTTCCATATGTAACTCCTTTCTGGCTAATAGTTACTGGCTTCCTACAAAATAACTTCTACTTTCTTAGGTGTGTTTGACAGGAAAATCTACACATTCTTTCCTTTCTCAGAGTTAAAGAAACCTATAAGCAGCCCACTGTGTAGCTGCTTCCTCTAAGTGAATTTAAGTACTTCCATATTTAACTCCTTTCTGGCTAAAAGTTACACTCTTCCTATGAAATGAGTTCTTCTTTCATAGGTAGGTTTGACAGGAAATTCTACACACTGCTTCTGTTCTCAGAGTTAAGCAAACCCATAAGCAACCCATGGTCTAGCTGCTTTCTCTAAGTGAATGTAAGCGTTTCCATAAATAACTCCTTTCTGGCTAAAAGTTACACTCTTCCTATGAAATGACTTCTCCTTTTTTAGGTGTGTGCAACAGGAAACTCTACATACTGCTTTGGTTCTCAGAGTTAAGCAAACCTATAAGCAACCCACTGTCTACCTGCTTTCTCTGAGTGAGTTGAAGCACTTCCATATGTAACTCCTTTCAGGCTGAAAGTTAACCTCTTCCTATGAAATGAATTCTTCTTTCTTAGGTGTGTTTGACAGAAATCTCTATACACTGCTTCGGTTCTTAGAGTTAAGCAAACCTACAAGAAACCCACTGTCTTGCTGGTTCCTCTAAGTGAATGGAAGCACTTTCATATGTAACTCCTTCCTGGTAAAAAGTTACTCTCTTCCTCTGAAATGACTTGTTCTTTCTTAGGTGTGTTCCATAGGAAACTCTCCATACTGCTTCAATTCTCAGAGTAAGCTAACCTATAAAGTACTCAATATCTAGCTTCTTTCTCTGAGGGAATGGAAGTGCTTGCATATGTAACTCCTTGTGGCTAAAAGTTACCCTCTTCCTATGAAATGACTTCTTCTTTCTTAGGTGTGCTTGACAGGAAACTCTGCACACTGCTTCAGTTCTCAGAGTTAAGCAAACCTGTAAAGGGCCCAATGTCTAGCTGCTTTCTCTGAGCTAATGGAAGCACTTCCATATGTAACTCCTTGCCAGTGAAATGTTACCCTGTTCCTAGGAAATGACTTCTTCTTTCTTAGGTGTATTTGACATGAAATTCTACATGGTGCTATGGTTCTCAGAGTTAGCAAATCTATAAGGCGCCCAACATCTAGTGAATTCTCTAAGTGAAGGGAAGCGCTTCCATATGTAACTGCTTTCTGGCTAAATGTTATCCTCTTCCTATGAAATGACTTCTTCTTTCTTAAGTGTAAAGTTCTGTTCTTTGCTTCTGGGTAAAGCTGTGAGAGAGGGGTGGAAATGGCCCCACTCAACTGAAAAGTCTGTGTGTGTGCATGGGTTCATCTGAATTCTGCAGCCTGGAGCAGGCTTCACTCCCTTCTACCCTCCCCTATTTGGCAGTTTCTCCCAAGCCTCTGCCAGCAGCCAAGACCTCAAGCCAGTGGATCTCTTCTGGTTGTGATTGTGGCCAGGAGTGTCCCTGCCTAGTATCGCAGCCTGAGCTGGGCACAAGGCCCTCCCATGGGAGGAGGCTTGCCCCTTAAGCATGATGATCTGCCCCTGAAGGCCCATTCACCTCAGTAGGCTCATTTACAAATATCCCTTCTGTTCCCAGGGGCAATGCGATCAAGATCTGGGTGCATGGGTGTGGTCTGCTTCCTGTCCCCTGGGCCCTTGATATCTATCCTTGACTCTGCCAGGGAGAGGAGTGCTTGACTTAAGTCACCCACAGGGCACCCAAGCTGGATTGATGTCTCTGCCTCAGGATTTGCCCCACTCTCATGGAGTCACCAGGCAAGCAGAACCTGGGAGGGCTGGTGGGTAGGGAGCTCACAGTCTGTGTACTCCTCAGTCCACTGGAGGGCCCCAAAAGGAAAGGTCACATTCCCTGAAGATGCCTCCGGGTGGTGGCTAATTTGTGTCTCTCTGCAGCTGTGGGTAGTGAAGGGGAAAGGGAGAATGAAGCAATATGGCGCCTGCTGATCATCTCATGTCTGCAGGGTGGGAGGTACCCTGAGGGAGCTGGGAGCCTGGTGCCCTGTCCACAAGAGGCACACCGCTCACTGGCAGCAGCCATCTCTGGGCTGGTGTTTGAAGGTCTCTCCAACTGCTCAGGAGCCCACCAGCAGTCCAAGATGCAAGGGAGGAGAAGATTAACCACTCCACCTGTCCTTGTCACTGGTCTCCAAGCCTGTTGTGGGCCTTTCTCCTTCCAGTTCTCCTCCACAACATCTTCCTGTGTAGTCTCCTGCATTTTCAGGCACCCTTCCTTCCAACTCTCATCTGATCTGTGTTTGTTTGCCTGTTTATTTCTTTTTACTTTCTTCTAAACTCTCTGTCTTTCTTGCAGAGACACTCTGGCTGGCAGTTTTCTAATCTGCCATCTTGCCCCTCCTTGAAAACGTTGACAGTTTAATGTACCTCTAACAATGTGTCCTCCTGGGTGTCAACAAGTAGTAGAGAATTTTGTGTGTGCAAGACTTTTATGTTAATAATTGTGATATTAATGTGCAGAACAAAATTTTACCACAAATACTGTAAATGACACATGCAGAGTTTAATTTATTTTTGTATGCATCTAAATAAAATCCTTATATTTTAACAAAAGAAAATTTAAACAATTAGAAGTGCATTTCCTGAGGCAGGAAGTAAGGATATTTTCATTTGTATAGATAAGTATTATCTCAAAGTAGATAATGTAGTCTCTGATGCTATGAAAAGCAAAAATTGGGCTAATAAACTATCAGAGAAAATGCCCTTTAAACATATAAGATTTAAACACAAATGGATATGTTAGTTTAAGTTAAAATGCTATCAAATAAAAATTCAAATTCATGTTTCCCAGGCAAATTATTTACTTGTGATAAAGACTTGGTTCCTAGTTGTGAAATTTTTTTCCTGGAAGTATGGTTTTGGAGGGAAGGACAAAAGCTGGGATCAGCATCCTGACACCATAAAGGCTAGATTCTGAATCAAGAAGAGAATTCATTGGTAGCAAGTCTATCCTACAAGAAATACTGTAGGGACTCCTTCAGGCTGAATTGAAAGGAAACTAAACAATACTCCAAATCTCAATGAAGAAATAAAGAGCAGAGGTATGGGTAATATTTTTCCTTGGTAGACTTAGATACATTTGAGAGATTTTTTCTTAGGAATCTACTGAAGGCCACACACATACATAGGGCTGGATGCATCCCCAGGACTGTTTACAGGAAGACCTGAGAAGGCCCTAACTTAAGTGTTCACTTCTGGCTGACCTTAAGGGTCTTCACAAGCAGGAAATGAAGTCTAAGGCAGATTTTTAAACTGCCTGACTGAGTGTTAAAAGTGTCCCCCAATGTGCATGTAAAATCTTGTGACAGAGACTGGGAGATGTATTGGTTCCAGGAGTTACAGAAAATCTCTAATTATTAGCTGGTTACTAAGCTAACTGAGCAGACACTTTAGTGGTTATACATGACAAACAATACAGACTTTATAGAATTAATTTTAAAAAACTAAACAAACATAATCAGCAGTAATAATAACAAATGTTGGCCGGGCACAGTGGTTTATGCCTATAATCCTAGCACTCTGGGATGCTGAGGTAGAAGAATTGCTTGAGGTCAGGAGTTCAAGGCCAGCTTGAGCAAGAGCGAGACCCTATCTCTACTAAAAATAGAAAAAATTAGCCAGTCAACTAAAAATAGAAACAAAATATTAGTCAGGTCTGGTGGCTCACACCTGTAGACCCAGCTACTCAGGAGGCTGAGGCAGGAGGATCGCTTGAGCCCAGGAGTTTGAAGTTGCTATGAGCTACGATGACAGCATGGCACTCACTCTAGCTTGGGCAACAAAGTGAGACTCTGTCTCAAAAAAATAATGTTGTGGGAGGCATCTGATTTTTTAGAGTTGACACATCATATTATGTAAAATGCCCAGTTCTTAACATACAATTATGAGACATGCAAAGAAACCAGAAAGTATGGTCTGGACACAGTGGGAAAAAAACCATTCAATAGAAACTGTCCCTGAGAAGTTCAGTCATTGGACTTACTAGACAAAATCTTTCAACTAGCTAATGTTAATATGTTCAAAGAATTTTTTAAAAAATTTCTAAAGAACTAAAGGAAATCATGATAATGTCTCTCCAAGTAGAGAATATCAATAAAGAGGTACAGATTATAAAATAGAATAAAATAGAAACTCTGGAGTTGAAAAGTACAATAATTAAAATGAAAAATCCACTGGAGTGATTCAATAGCAGGTTTGAGTGAGCAGAAGAAAGAATCAGTAAACTTGAAGACAGGTCAACTGCGATTATCCAGTTTAAGGGACAGGAAAAAAAATGAACAGCGACTAAGAAATCTGTGGGACATCCTCAAGCACATCAAAATATGCATAATGAGTCTCAGGAGATATCTATCTATCAAGAGATATCTATCAAGATTTCTATCAAGAGATAGAAATGAGCAATAAAATATTTGAAGAAATAATGGCATAAAATTTCTGAAATTCGATGAAAAACATTAACTTATACAGCCAAGAAGCTCTACAAACTCCAAGTAGGATAAACTCAAAGATCCATACCTAGAATCTAGACACATCATAAGCAAAGTGTGAAAATCCAAAAGCAAAGAGATAATCTTGATAGCAATAAGAGAGGGGTTACTTATGTACAAAGGATTTTCAATAAGATTAACAGCTTATTTCTCATCGGAAACCATGGTCGCCAGAAGACAGTGGGATAAGATATTCATAGTATTGGGGTAAAAATAAATTTGTCAACCAAAAAATACTAAAGGGAGTCCTTTATGCTGAGACAAAAGGATACTAGGTAGTAATCAAATCCACACGAAGAAACAAAGAGCCTAGGTAAAGACCTGTCATAGTCCATTTTGTGCTATTATAACAGAATTCTACTAACTGGGTAATTTAAAGAGAACAGAAATTTGTTTCTTACAGTTCTGGAGGCTGGGAAGTACCAGGTGGAGGGGCTGTCATCCAATGAAGGCCTTCTTATGGCATCATCATGTGGTGGAAGGCAGAAGGGCAAGAGATCATGAAAGAGCAAGAGAAGAGAAGTAAGTTAAACTCATTCCTTTATCAGGAATCCCCTCCCACAATACCTAACCCATAACCCATTCCATGACAATGGCATTAATCCATTCAAGAGGTCAGAGCCCTCACAATTTAATCACCTCTTGAAGGTCCCACCTCTCAACACTGCTGCATTGGGGATTAAGTTTCCAACCCATTCTTTTTTGGGAGACACATTTAAACCATAGCTGGAACTACATACATAAAAATAAAAGAGAGTATAAACATATTTTTCATTTGTAAATTTTCCCCTATATGATTTAAAAGATAATGGCATAAAGCAATACTTATAAATCTGTGATGATGGGCATATACTATATAAAGATGTAATTTGTACAGCATGAACACAATTCAAAAGGGGGGGAGCAGAGCTATATTGGATAAAAAATTTTGTATAGTATTGTAATTAAGTCAGTATTAATATAAACTAGTTTTTTTAAAAAAGAATAAGTTAAGATGTTAATTGTAATCCTAATGAAAACCACTAAGAAAATAACTTAATAATACACAATAAAAGAAATGCAAAGGAAATTAAGATAGCAAATTAGAAAGTATCTATTTAACACAAAAGAAGACAGTAATAGAGAAATAAAAAAGACATAAAACATACAGGAAACATAGCAAAATATCAGATGTAAATACTACCTTATCAGTAATTACATTAAATGTAAAGAGATTAAACACTCCAGTTAAAAGGCAAAGATTTGTAGAAGGGATTTTAAAAAGTCATCCAAATATATGCTGTCTATAAGAGACACACTTTAGGTTCAGAGACACAAGAAGGTTGAAAGTAAAAGGATAGGAAAAGATATTCCACACAAATAATAACCAAAAGAGAGCTAGAATGGCTACACTATTATCAGATGAAATGGACTTAAAGATAAAGTTTTTACTAGAGACAAAAAATGACATTTTATCAAGCTATCAGAAAAAATAATACTTATAAACATGCATGAACCTAACAATAGAGCCTCAAATTGGGTTTGCAGATATTTTGAAACATGTAACTGTTGAGAATTATACAATTTTGGGTTTTCTTTTAGATATGATAATAGCAAAAGTATTATTTTATACTTTAAAGACAGAGTTTGTTTTGCAATAATAATTCACAGATGGGAAATATATTCACATAAAAATGGTTTTTGCCTTAAATTGATATATCTGTAAGGATTAAGTTTGGCCTCAAGTAATGGAGATGTGAATGTCAGTGGTTTAAATAAGATGAAAGATTACTTCTCTCTCAAGTAAAAGGTCAGAGGTAGGCAGCCAAGGACTAGAAATGCAGTTCTGAATCCATGAAATGATCAGGGATCCAGTCTCCTGAAATTTCACTGCCTCTGTCTTTCCTAGAGTGTGACCTTCATCCTTATGGTTTATGACATCAATGTCTGTGTCCCAGGCAGCTGCTAAATAAAAAACATGCAAAGAAAAAGAGCATGAGCCATCTATTTCTAGGTATATTTATCAATTTTATTTATTCTGCAACTTTTTATTGTAAACATTTTCACAAATAAAGGAAGATTGGAAATATATGATGAGCTCCCATTTAGGTTCTACCTAGACTCAATGGTGGTTGGTGTGTTCTCTTTCTCTCTCTCTTCTCAAACATTTGAAAATAAGTTGTATACACCATATTTCACCCTTAAGATTTCACTTTGCATCTACTGAGAAAGAGAAATTCTCCTACCTGCTCACAATATAATTATCACAGCTAAGAAAATTAACAATATTATCTGTCTAGTCCTTATTAAAATTTTCCAATTGCTCCAATCAAGAATCACTAACTGCATTTGTTTTTATATCTATTCAATTTCTTTTAATATAGAACAGTTACATTCAATTCTTTAGAACTCATTAACTCTTTCAAGAGTCAAAATAGGTTGCCTTATAGAATAGCTGATCTTCTGGGATTGTCTGATTATTTCTTCATGGTGGTGTTTAATTTGTTCCTGTGTCCCTAATTTTCCTGAAAATTGGAAAGTAGGCCTAGAAACTTGATTAGGTTCATTTTAAGTTTTGGTAAAGTTTTGGCAGGAATTTTTTCATAGGTAATGTATACTTTATATTACATCACATCAGAAGCCACATGACACTGGATTGTCCACTATTGATATGATGTTTGATCATTGTTTCAAGTACTATCCAGCACATCTCTACAATATAAAAGTATATTTTTGAATTTGCAATTTGTAAGTAATCTGTAAGGTGATAATTTGGCCTGTGCACATAGGCTATTACCCAAATATAGCTTGCTCAAAGGGCAATAATCCTTACCTAGATCGATGACTAAATAGAGGGTTACAAAATGTAAAATTTTTAAATCTATCATTCTTGCTACATGTATTAGCTTTATCCACTTGTCTCTTCAGGAGAGTTTCTGGAAGATGTTACATCTGGAGGAAGATGCCTGCTCACATACCAGTGGTGTGCACTTCAGCTGAATTGTGTCCTCTCTTCCATTTATATGTCAAAGCCCTGATCCCCAGTACCTCAGAACTGACTGTATTTGAAGCTAGAACTTTTGAAAAGGTAATTAAGTTAAAATTAGGCCACTAAAATTCAATCTGACTGAAGTCTATATAAGAATAAATTTGGCCACAAAGAGAGACAACAGGGGCACATATATACAGAGGAACAACCATGTAAAGTGACAGCAAAAGGGTGTCATCTGCAAGCCAAGGAGAGTGGCTTCAGAGGAACCTAGTCATGCCAGCACCTTGATATTTGATTCTAGCCTCCAAAATTGTAACCAAAAAAAATCTGTTATAAGTCACCCAGTCTGTGGTACTTTGTCATGGCAGCCATAGCAATTTACTACAGATTTTACTATTGAGAAATGTAGTGCTGCTATAACTTGTCTAAACATGTGGAAATGACCTTGGAATTGAATAATGGGTAGAGGTTGCAAGAATTTTGAGGTACATGTGGGAAAAAAAGCCTAGATTGCCTTGAAGAGACTGTTGTTAAAAATAAAGACACTAAACTCCTGGTGAGGCCTCAGATTGAAATGAGGACCATGTTATCAGACACTGGAGAAAAGCCAACCTTTGTTACAAAGTTGCAAAAAAACCTGGCTGAACTGTGTTCCAGTGTTGTGGAAAGTAGAAATTGTGAGAAACAAATTAGGTATTTAGCTGGGGAGATTTCTAAGCAAAGAGTTGAAGGTGTAGACTTATTTCATCTTGCTGCTTATAGTAAAATGGGAGAGAACAGAGATTAATTGAAGAATGAATTGTTAAACAAAATGGAAACAGAACCTGAAGATTTGGAAAATTCTCAGACTATCCATATTGCACAAAAAAAAAAATGAGAAAGTGTGTTCTGGAGAAAACATCACGTGTGACTAGGCAATCACTCCCAAAGGAGATCACGGGTGTGATTCATGGATCTAATCAGCCATTTCAGCAGAAGCAGGAACAGAGATGAGGTTTTTACCAGCAGAAACAGTTATCTTGAACTAAAGGGAACAAAGATGAAATAAAATGAAGGAAGGCTGTTGAACTTCTGGGGTTTTATAGGACAGAACAATAGACCCAGTTAGTTGTGCACATGCATTATACTTAAAGAAGAGGAAAGAATGACCCCAAAGGTGGGACTGTCTTCTCTTCAGTTTCAGAGTGCAGGGCCATCTCCTTGGTGTCGGTGGGCTAGGATGCCACCACCCAGAGTCTTAGGAGTGACCCTGCACCCTAGTGGGTGTGAAGGTGGGGTCACCACCCTGGTGAACCCAGAGGGCAGAGCATTGAGGCAAAAATGATTATCCTTGAGCCTTAAAATCGAATGGACTTTTCTACACTAGGATTTGGACTTGTTTGAGATCCATGATTCCCTTCTTCTTTCCAATTTCTCCTTTTGGGGAATGGGAATGTCTATTCTACGCCTATCCCACCATCATATTTTGGAAACAGATAACTTGCCTCCATTTTATAGGTTCCCAGCTAGAGAGAAATTTTGCCTCAGGATATTAGGTACCTTGCCCACACTTGATTTACATGACATTTAGATGAAATTTAGGACTTAGAGTAGATGCTGAAATAGGTTAAGACTTTTGGGCTATCGGTATGGGGTGAATGTATTTTGCATGTGAGAAGGAGATGAATTTTAGGGGGCCAGGGGGTATACTATTACAGGCTGAATTAATTGTTTCCCCCCTAAATTCATATATTAAAATCCTAAGCCCCAGTACTTTAGAATGTGACTGTATTTAGTGCTGGGCCCTTAAAGAGGTGATTAAGTTAAAATGAGGCTGTTAGCATTGGTCCAAATCCAATCTGACTGGGTTCCCATGGGAGGAGGAAATTTGGGCACACAGACACCAGGGCCACGCATGCACAGAGGGATGACCATGTGAAGAGGCAGCAAGAGGACAGCCACCTGCAAGCCAAGGAAAGAGGCCGCAGAAGAGCCCAGCCCTGCCAGCACCTTGGTGTTGGACTTCCAGCTCCTTGAACTATGAGGAAACACATTTATTTTGTTTAAGCACCAAGTCTGTGGTACTTTGCTATAGTAGCCTGAGGAAACTAATACAGTGAGTTACCTGGAAACACCCAGTGCAAGGGGGACTTAAAAGGGTAATATTCTAAAAACAAGGCTTCTATTTGAATGAAAGAAAAGGAGAATTGATATTGTGGGGTAGCTGCAGACTCTGTCATAACCCCTGTAGAGATTTTGGAGGTAAAGAAGAAGAAACCTTTTTTTTTAAGGGTTCATTAGTGCTTAAGATTCAGAGATGCTGAACTAGAGAAACATCTGTAATTAAGGGCTAAGCTAATGTCACACCTGCTCTGTCGGAAGAGAACCTGCAATTCTTTCAATTGTTCAGTCAATAATAATTGAGTGCCTACTGGGCCAGGCAAACCAGGCTGAAGTAGGTGGATAAAGGGAAGACTTGACCTGCACCTTATGAGGATCGAGAATTGGGACAGATAGTGGGAATTTGCTAAGAAGACATTCCAAATATCCTTTTAGATATGGAATTGTATTTAGACCAGGCTCTAGAGTTCAGACCCAAGGGCCAAGAACTGGATGCAGTCCATAGCAATTATAAACATATTCTCTTGAGCCAGTATCCTAAATATAATTAAATGGGCCTTTGGTGAGACACCTACTCTTTATTTGGTCACAGTACTCACCCCTCCCTATTGTCCTACATTGGGCCTCTTCCTGGTTAAGACAGTGGTTAGTGCCTGGACCATGAGGACATGTGTTCTGGCTCTCCCTGACATGTGCTAGGTAACATGCGAACACAATAGGCAAGGAGAAAGGTTGGCTGGGTCCTCACAGAGTTATTGTTTACCACTTGTCTCCTCTCCTTGCCGTTAAGAGACAGACAGTGTCCTGAAATGATATGACCTTAATGAGGAGTTTGCTTGAGCAGAAAAAAAAATAAAGAAAGAATCAGTGGCTATACAGCATAGTGATTTTTTTCCTAAGTTATCTGTGGGAGACATATAAAGGTGAAAAATACATTAAGGAACTGATGTGACAGAGTAGATATTAATCAGAAACTATCAAATCAAGGCAATCAACCAAGAAACACTGAATCAAATGTACACAGCTCTTCCAGTGACCCTTAAGGCAGACCTGGGCTTTGAAGAGTGGCCAGGGGCACGCTAGAGGACAATGGGAGGAGAGAGGCTATACTTAGGCTTTGGCCCAATTTTAATAGCACAAGTTTTAGTGGATTATTAATGTGGATTTTATTTGCTAAACTGTTTCTAAAGCTCTGACAACAAAATCTTTCCCAACATTTTAATCTTTGGTTCAAAGTAATAATATAGACATTTCACTAAGATTGTGAATTTAGCAAAGAGATATCTTAGGAGGGAATTTAGCAGAACTTTAAAACTCACATTTCTAAAACTCCATACTCTTAACCTCCTTTCTTTCTTTCACTTCTCTCATGTACTCTTTCTTTCTTTAATATCTGTTCAACTCTTGTCATTGTGCCAGGTTGCAGGGATACAAAAATGAATCTGAGGTACACATGCACCTAAGTGATCACAGCTTAGTGTTTAGGCAGGAGAAGGAACAGAGGTTACAAAACAGAAATATGTCAATGCCATGTTAGATTCCAACTCCCACTGAATGGTCATGTTGTTTGTCCTTTAAAACACCTTAGAAGCCCTCATCTGACTGAACTGGACATGCCAGACCCTGTGGCTGCTGGCTGCAAGAACAAGAGGCTGCTGCTGCTGCTCTAACTCTAAATGAAATGTGTGGGGAGCACTCACAAGGAGTGGAGACGTTCTTGCCTGGTGCAGCTTCTCTGGTCATTAGAAAACATATCTGAGGTCTTTGCTGCCAAACATGAATCCAAGGACATTCACTCATGAAGCTCAGAGAAAATCCTATTGAACACCCTGGTTCTGGATATCACTTGAGAGTAAACTTTTTTTTTTGCTTTTATTTCATCATATAATGGGGGTACAAATATTGTTAGGG